>CM053502.1:168599932-168657420 GCA_028627145.1 Eidolon dupreanum | reverse complement strand
TGACTGGGCATCTTGTATATTCATTTGCTAAATGTGGTGACTCCATTCCCACCAGCCCAAAGCTTTCGTGAGGAAGGAGACGGTATGGGCCCAACATCATATTCCCGGGGCCCGGCTCACAGTGCGTGGTCTGGAGTTACTTCCTGAACACACCTAATAAGGGGCTGCACGGAGATGCCGGACGGGCCTGGCGACTCTGCAGCCCATGTCCTCCCAGACAGTGCTCAGAGCAGCGTCATGCCCAGCAGGCAGCTGTCCACATCCACACACGGCATGTTAACCCCCTCCCCCACCCCCAGCAACCCCAAGCCCCGTTGTCAAAAGTCTAGCATCTAGCGTAGATCAGCAAAGGTTCAAGCAAACTATCTTTGAGATACTCAGAACTAGACGGAAAACAAGAGAATTGCAGCGGCTGGAGGGTGAATCTTAGGAGCTAGAACAAGACCCTCGGTGTGTGTTGATGTTTTGTGGGGAGGGGAGCTGTGTGTTTGATGGGGGTGTGTGCAGGCAGGGAGGTGACAAGAGGCAGTGACATGACCTCCTAGGAACAGCGTATCCTTTAGAGGTGCCGTCGCCATGGAGATCGGACAAATGGCCGCCGACCCAGGGAGGCAGGAGGGAAGGGCTGTGGGGACAGATGCTCAAAGGAGAGTCAGAGTTAAACACACATAATGTGCCGAATGGAGACTCGGGGTTCGGATAAGCTCCCAGACGTCGAGGAAGACGGGCACGAGGGTAGGAGAGGACTTGCACCAGGGGGCGCAGCCAGGCGCGGAGGGCAGGAAGGGCAGGAGGAGTTGAGCAAAGTTCAAGATCAATGTCAGGTGGCATCTGAGCTAGGTTGTTGGCAGGCAGCGTCTCCTGATGCATAGAACAATCGCTAGGGTAAGTTCCCTTGGTTTGGGGTGGTTAGCACTATAAGTGGGAACAGTCCCCCAACGGCACAGCCCTGTCAGCGCCTATCATTTCTGGTTCCCCACTCGGGGCGCTGGCAAACCTGGGGCTGTCTCATACTTGTCTGTTTGACCCTCAAATCCCTGTGAGATAGAGCCCCGGGTGGGGGGGAGCAGGGAGGTCCCGCCCCCTCCGGTCTTAACACCAGCCTTCTGACTGTCTGTCCCACATGGGTTTGTCCCCTGGGGGCCAGCCTCAGAGCCAAGCCCCTCCTCCTTTCCCAGGCAGGTTGAGTCCCCCTGGAAGCTGAGGCTGGATGTGCCAGACACTCACTGTTCCAGGCTCCTCAAAGCCAGCGGTGGGCCCGTGACGTGGGTTAGCCACCGACGCACGATGGAAGTCTGCCGAAAGGTCGTCCTCGATGAAAACAGAGACACGGCCGAGAACCCTCTCCCTGGCATTCTCCTCCCTCTCTGGATGAGTGAAGGGCAGAGCCCCGGCTGTGTGGGGGGACAGGATGGCGGGCCTGGTCCTCTGGGACCTCGCTGAGGTGGGAAACCCACCCTGCTTCAGGTGGTGACCTCTGTGGGGAGAACAGGCCCCAGCGCTGGGGGTGGGGGGGGTGCTCTGGGGCTGATAGCCCGGCCTGCACCCTGCCCTCACCCCACTGCCCACCGTGCCTTCCACGTGCCTGTGTCCAGCCAGGAAAACTGGGATGTCTAAAAGAGGGAGTCTGTGTAGGCACCGAAGGGCTGGGAGAACCGAGGGACCACCCCGGACCCCGAGCCCAGGGGCTCAGACCCCACTCGGGGTGCGGAGTGGGCCAGCACTGCTGGGACACAGCCCTGAGGGACGAAACACAGAGGCAAGCCCCGCTCCCCTCCGCGGCCCAGCCCCCCACCCCCACGCACCAAGGGCTGCAACTCACAGGACGGACTGGGGGCTGCGGGAGAAGCCTGGGCAGACCACCTCGCTGAGGACGAGACCCTCGCCGCCTGCCCGGGACGGGACGCTCCAGCTCCCGTGGGGAGAGGGACGGCTCCTGCCTCGTGTTTCGGGAAAAGCGCAGTGTGTACAAACCGCTTCCACAGCCAGCGCCTCCAGAGAGGCCTGGAGGAAGCAGCAGCTACAGACGAAAACCCTGAGTCCGTAAACCTGCCCTGGGCAGACCTCTGCCCTCTGCCCACGACCTTGCCCTGGAGCCCGCGGCTGGCCCAGGTGGGCACAAGCTCCTTGGAGGATGCTGCCCCCCGCCCCCGATGCTCAGTCTTGCCAGCCTCATCTCGGCCGCTACCAGCACCCGGGAGTCTCACCTGATGGCCCCTCACGCCTACCCCCAGACTACCTCCACCTTCGCCGAGGAAGTCCTGCCTTGTCCTGGGACTCCTCCCAAATGTCACAGCCTTGAAGAGGCTCTTTTGGTCCTATCAACCACAAGCAGACTCCCCATCCTACTCCACCTTCCCCGGGTCCCTGCCATGGGCTCCTGTGGTCCCTCAAAAGCCACGGCCTTCCCTACCTCATGGCTCTCCTGTAGGGCGCCCCTGCACCCGGTCCCCACTTTCCCCATGGTGATGTCCTCTGGATCGACTTATGTCACCTCCTCAGAGAAGCCCTCCCTGATGCTCCAACCTGAGAACTTCCTGTTACCCTCGGTCTTTTCCCTTTCTAATGTGTATTCCTGTTTGTAATTATTTTCCCTGCATTCTCGATCACTCTGTCTCCCCCACCTCACTAGGTGCCCTGAGGGCAGCATCCAAATTCGTTCCCACGTTATACACGGCTCCCGCTTCACAGCAGACACCCATCAACCATCCGCTCACCTACCTGCCCATTGTATGTAACATGAAATACATGTAACATACGTGCTATAAATATGCACGTAACAAATAACCGACTCACTCCTTCCTTAAACCCCCAGCTCACTTTGCTTGTTAGTCTCTCATCGTATTTTGTCATGATTACAATTATTTAACTGTCCTGTTCCTTACTGAACACACCCCTGCTAGACCCGGAGCTGACTTTCTGCTTTCCGGGTGCTCAGTCACACCCTGCGGACCTGGCCCGACATTGGGCGCCCTTGTGTGTCCCCGGTTCTGAGTCACAGGCAACGGGAGACAGACACCAACTGCTGAGCTCCTGCCATCCAGGCACTGAGCAGAGAACCCCACAAACGCTACCTCGTTGAATCCCAGGCCCAGACACGTCCGTCCGAGGCCCCACTCAAACGAGAAGGCTGGGCTGGGCGTGAGAGCGTGATTTCTCCAGGTCTTTCTGACCAAAGCCCCGCCCCCTCCCAAATCATCCACTCGGCACACTGGAAAGCTGGGTTTTCTTGAATTACAAAGATTATGAAATAGAGCTCTGAAACATCACAAGAGTCCCAGGTGCTGACAACCCCGAAGCTTCATAGTCATGTGTTTGTGAAGTTACCTGTCACTCGGAAAGAGCTGCCTGGCCCTTCTGGGCCCCTGGCTCTCCTGCTCTCCCTGCCCATGCCCCCCGCCCTCCCCAGCTCTCACAGAAGGAGCAGCGTCTTCCCACCATCTAAAGCCTGGGAGCTGCCCCTTGGTGTCTAGAAGGGACATTTTGTCTGCTCGGAGGCACCCAACTTCACGCCCTGTGTTCAGGAGCCTCCTCTGGGGACCCAGGAGGCCAGGGCTGGGCTGCGGAGGGACCCAGGCCTGGGGAGTGGCCTGGCAGTGAGGGCCTAGGCGATCCGCAAGTGGCACTGTGAGCCCTGACGCTGGGGATTACCAAGGAGCTCCACCCCCGTCTTCAGCGGCAAACGACTTAAAGCTATGGGCTCTGGGCCAGGGACCGCATCGCGGGAGTGTGCCGACTTTTCTCTTTCAGCAACAGCCACTCCCTCCTCCTGCCTGCAGCCTTGACTTCGCCTGTCTGTCACCCAGGCCTGAGCGCCCACTGCTTTAGTCTGCAGACCAGCGAGTGTGCACATGTGTACACATGCGTGCATGGAGGAGGGAGAGTGAGTGTGTTAGGGAAGGTTAACTGTCCAGTTCCCAGGCCATGTTTTTCTTTTGGCCCTGAAGTGTAGTTTGCAAAAGCAGTGTGGTGACTTCTCCCATGCCCGTGAGAACCCCTGTGTGAGGAGGCTGCGACCCCAGGCCCCTCAGAGACCCATGAGACGGCCACGGAGGGGGTGGAAATTCTCCCTGAAGAAAGCCCATTCCAAGTACGGGACCCCGGGCTCTGCCGGCCGGTGTCTCAGGGCCGACAAGGCCCCCACTGCCTGGCAGACAGGGTAACGAGGCTCCACCCACAGCCGCCTGGAGCTAGCGACTCGCTGGGCAACAGACTCTGAGCCGTCCACATGGGGCAACGTCTGAAAAACAGAGGGGAGCGGTGCTGCACGCAGGACTGGAACTCACGTTCATTGAAGAAAGATACAAATTAAAAGACCCAAATAAAAACTGGTAGCCCTTTGAGTGATGGAAGCTGCTAGTATTTTGAAGGGCACGCCTCCAGATCACATTCTCCACGTGGGTCCGTATGCACACGTGTGTGTCTGAAAGGGATTCCGTTGACCTGCAGCCCACTTTTCTCACTTAAAAATAAATTCTTCCATGCCGCATTTACAGCTACATCTAAGTCCCTTGTGTGGACGTGTCATTACTCCCTCAGCCAATAAGTCACGGAGGCTGGCCCCATGAAAGCTTACTGTGGCCCTTGGAAGGGCAGGCCCCAGGATGCTGGTGTGAGACCAGAGACCTTAGCTGACCCTCTCCTGGGGAGGGACCGGTCCCCACCCCCATCTGGGAGCCTGATGATCAGAGTGGCATGATTAATCAAGTGTGAAATCCAACTCAGGCAGACATTTGAAATTCAAGTTTTCCTGGAATCATGCTAATGAGTCGAGAGACCTGGGCATACTGCTGATGAGGAAAGGGTGACAAGGGGAAGATCTGAGCTCTTTGAAATGACCTTTGAGGTTAAGAGGTCATTTAGTCCAAGCATTCACTTTGCAGGTAAAGAAACTTGAGGTCAAAGACACGAAACTAAGGGAGGGGGGGAAAGGAAAAAAATTACAGAAGGTTTTTAAAAAAATACAGATTCGATTTTTACAAAAGATTAATATCCTGGTGGAAAAATTGACAAAGGATACACATAGAAATTTTCCAAAAGACAAAATATAAATGAGTTAAAAACAGATTAAAAATGTTTGATCTTGCTGACAAAAAAATAAAAATGAAACAGTAAAGATCTTTTTTGTCTATCACATTGGGGAAGAAGATGCTCAGTGCTGGCCAGGTTCAAGGAGCCGGACCCTTTTGTCCACCCCTTCGGAATTTTCAATGACGTGATGTCCTGGGAGTGAGGTTGGCCGTATGTCCAAGTATCTTTAAATATAGTCATCCCTTTTGACACATTGTTTCCATAGGAATTCATCCTAATGAATTAATTAGAGGTAGTCACAAAGATTTATCTTCTAGGATGTTCACTGGAGCATTTTTCATGATGGTGGAAATTTGGAAAAGACATAAAGGTCCAATAATAGGGGATCGATTAAATAAATGGAGCCCTAGGCAGCCACTAAGATTCAAATTTTAGAAAAATTAATGACATGAAGAGGCTCATGATATAATACGTTCTAAAATTTGCTTATGAAATTGAACACTTTATTAAAGTGGATATTTCTGGGTGCCCGAATTATAGGTAATTTTTATTTTCAATATTTATCTTCAAAATTCCTATAATGAACACATTTTTAACTGCTCATTATAAGAGGGAGACAGAAGGGAGGTTGGATTATGGACGGTGGGTGCAGGGAGTGAAGGAAAGAAATGTTTGTGAGATTCTTTGCTAACTGCCACTCCCCGCTAGCCAGCAGCAAAAGGGTCAGGGGCTTGGTTGAGGCTGTCCTTCATGGCCCCCAAACCCTGCAGGGCTTGGCACTGATTCAGCGGCCCTGAGCCTTGGAACCAGGAGTTCAGCCTATGGGGGACCCTGCAGGATAAGACAATGGTGTTGAAAGCCAAGGGCAGCCTGCAGGCCCATTTGCCATGCGGTCAAATAATAAGGGGTCAACTAAATGGAGATCTGGTTGGTTTCCGGCACTCAGTTGCCTCTGCCACATTTCCACACTTCTCATTCTGAGGACATTCTGAAGTTTTACGTTCCCAATGTCCCAAATCCCTGTCCCCTCTTCTGACCTGGGAGAGGTGAGTAGGAAGTACTTCTCACGTCTTTACTCCCCCCGAGGCGGAGTGAGATCAGCTCTCCCTTCTGGACGTTGGCAGGCCAGTTTTCGTGTCTTGGGGTCTCCTCACCAGCCTGCTCCGCAGAGCAGGGGTGTGTGGGTTCATCAGGCACGAGGTGAGAGGGATGGAAGAGAGGATGGGGAGCCCCGTGATGGCTTCAGACACCCCAGATACACACTGAGCCCCTCTGACATGTCGGCCAAAGCCTGAGTGACCGGGAGCTGGCTGCCCCTCTCCGAGCGGGTTGTGGTGACCGCCAGGAATGGCCGCATGTGGGGAGGTGGCACTGGCCAGTGGCAACAGGCCGCAGAAAGGGCGTGCTTGCATTAGGGTGCACACGGGCAGCCTGGGCCCTGGCGGAAGCTGGCACTTCCGTGTGACCCCATTTGCTGCCTAAGAGGCAGGCGAAGACCACACCGAAAAGAATTAGAGCAGGAAACCGGAACCAAAGTCCCCCTAAATCTAAATCACGTTAAAAACGAGAGGAAACAAGCACGTCTGCCCGTCAGAAGTAAGTTCCTCAAAGGAAATCCTCTGGGGTTGGATGCGGGACAAAACTCACGCATGCGACAAAACATCACGACAAAACATCAGTGGCCACGGCACCAGCCCTGCTCCGAAAGCCTGGGAGTGAGCGAAACGGACCAGTTCTTGTCCCTGTGGTAGCTCTGGAGACATAAATGCAAAGCTGGTCCCCGCGATGAAGAACAAGGGTGAGCACAGGGAGGGAGTGCTGTCCAAGGGACAGGACCGGGAAGGGAGAGGAAGGTCCTGGGGGAGAGGGGGAGGGGCCGTGGTGGCCGGCTGAGGGCCCAGGGCTGCCAGGCCACGGGAGGAAGCAGCCCGGCCTGTCCCCAGTGCCCGGGAGGGGAGCCCCCTCAACGGGCCTCTGCCCATTTCCAGCGGCGTTCGCCTGAAGCCAGGCTCCAGCACAATCCCTGAGAAAGTTCCAGCGGAAGGCCCCTGATTGCCTTCTGCAAGGCTAATTAGTCCCCGAAATAGGGCGCCTGTGGGGCCTGCGGGCCAGGGAGCCAGCAGCCAGCGCGTGGGGGCGGCAGCGTGGGGCTGACTTCTAATGGCTTTCTGAAGGTTGCCCTGCGTTTGATTGACAGATGCCATATGTCCCCAGCGCTCTGGGCTTTGCCTCGCCTCTGAAATCAGAGCAGCTCCTGTCTGCTCTGATTTCATACATTCGATTCGATTGGCCAGTATTCTCTAAAAGGCGGGGAAGGCCCTGGTCTCACACCCCCCCACGCAGGATCACAGCCCCCTCGCTCCCCTGCTGACTGAAGCCAAGGGCCTGAGCTTTGGTGGAGGGCCGCCAGGCGGGACCCCTCGCCACTCCAAGGCACTGCTCCGAGCCAGGGACGAGAGGCCGGGTAACAGCTGGATTAGGGACGCAGGAGCCCCAAGGGCTCCACAGGCTCGGGCGGCTGACACTTGCCTCTGTCTTGAAGAGCCACTGGGTCGAGGGAGATGCTGGGCTCCAGGCTCAGGCGCCCGGTCCCTGGGGGCCGCCCACCACCACCACCACCACCTGCAGACCCGCGGCGGCACCACGCGGTGCAGGCGCCCAGCCCCCAGGGAGCCGGCGGGAAGGGCTTCGTCCTGCCTCGCCCGAGTCCTCCGGCTGGAACTGCTGCCCTTCCTCCCTCCTCCCCGCAGAGCTGGTCACAGCCACTGTGACCCCCTCGGTGCCCCCTCCTCCCTCGTCTTCATCAGCCCCGCCGACCTCTTCTCCAGCCAGTTCTGGAAGCTTCTACTTGCTTCAATCAGTCTTCTCTCAGGGAGGCACACTGAGAAGCGCGTATCTCATTTCCCCACTTAGCTCCGTGGGCTGGCGAGGCTCGGCCGGGGGGACAGGGCTGCTCCTGGAGGGTAATTGTGGGGGTTGCAGGGGGGGGACAGGGAAATTAGAAGCCAGCACAGCTGTCAGGGAGCACAAGTGACAGGCCACCAGCGTGCGCTAATGACTGCCTGAGCGCTCACTTCACTTAGTCAGGAACGGCACCCTCATCCTTGCCTGACACTCCGACACCTGTTTGTCCCCGAGCACGCTTCCGATGGCGGCTTCACCCGCCGTCACCGCCCCGTGTCCGCCCTGAACAACTTGCTTTTCCCCCCTCGTTAGGGAACCCCATTTTTTTCTGTTGTCTGTGTACTCTGTCCCTACCTTGACCCTGACCCCCATCCAGGGGCACCCGGCCCCCCCCCGCCACTCCGCCCGCCCAGTGAAGGACCGGTGCCCTCAGAAGCCTTAACGTGCGGAGACGTCCGAAACATCGGCAGAGAAAGAACTCCTGGCCCCACTACCTGGTGGCACAGCGTGACACCTCACTGTCCACAGCCATCTGCCGAGCCTCGTGAGCCACGAGGTCGGTGACAACCACAGGGTTTCCGAGGACAGCGTCACGGAGAAGCTTACGGCATTCACAGTCTGCTCTGCCAGGACGGCAGGCGCGTCCGCTGGCCAGAGTCCCTCGGCCAGCAAGGCCTCAGCGAGGTTCCAGCAGGACGAGCTGGGTGGGGGCCGGTCCTGGGGTACGGCCAGCGGGTTCTCAGCTGCCACCCTCCTGGGGTCCCTGTCCATTTTCTGAGCCTCGTGTTCTTTCTCTTCATGCTGTGAGCCACTTGACATCCTTCTAACAAATCTTTTTTCTTGGATTAACCCACGTTGGTCTCCGTTGCCGGCAACCGACGGCCCTGACCAGGGCTGCAGCTCCGCTCAGGGTGGCCGGAGTGTCTGGCCGGCCGGGGGAGGACTTGGGACCCAGGGAAGGGGATCCATGACCTGGGCATCCCACTGCTGCCCTCAGCCCCGCCCTCGTCCTGGAGTCACTGTGGGGTTTCCTGCTAGTTGGGTATTGTCCCATGTCTGGTTTTTCCCGGTTACTGCCGACTCATGAGTCGTGGATGCCGATGGGATCCTTTTTCCTTCCTGCACAGCGGTTGCACCTGTCACCTCCCCCCGGGTATCGGTGAGTGTCACTCTCAGGCCCTCTTGGGCCTGATCAAGAGCTGCTCTTTACTGGCAGGGTCACCGCAGACCATCTCGCTGCATCACCATGTCCCCAGGGAGCCCTTCCTGGTGACCCGTCTGGGTGTCATGTGCTCCGAGCAGGGCCTGCCCATCGTGGGGTCCGGGCCCCGGGAACGGTCCTCGCCTAGCAGACAGTCCTGCTCACTCCCAGGGGCTGGAAGGAGGGTCCTTCGTTTTGGAAGAAGCAGGGAGACGACAGCTCACAGACGGCCACGCGATGCCACTGAGGAAAAAGGAAATACTGCTTGTTTATCTTTAACAGTAGAATCAATAAATGACCAAGAAGCTAGTGAGAAAATAAACTTACAACTATGAAGCGGTGTTTTCTTCACCTCTTAACTGTACTCCTTCCGGTGACGATGTCCTTGGATGACCTTTGTGTTGCCACTGAGTCCTCCGTTTGAGTCCCAGGGTCCCAGCAAACTTTCCTGCCGGCCCTGTGCAGAACAACCCCCGGCTCCCGGCCCCGGGACTCAGGTCTAGACGAGGTGCCGACAGGCTGCCCTGCAGCTGTGGCCACACTCGGTGTCCACCTCTCCCCCCACCTCGAGGGAGAACAAGGTGGGGGGCCCCAGGCTGCAGGGCCGCCCCTGGAGTGTCACCCCAGAAGGCGGAAGGCCCAGCGCCCCGAGAAGACCCCCGATCCAGTTCTGCGGGCATGGGTGGCGCCAGGGCCCACCCGGAAGACAGTCCGGGTGACTGTCCCAACGAGCAGCTATCCCAACCAGATGTGAAGCCACAGGAAGGAGGAGAGATCATGTCACGCAAGAGATGCTGTAGCAGACCCCGTGAGAGAGTTTCAGACACGGCGACATGTCTCCCACACCCTCACAAGCCCTGTTAGAATGCAAAAACACACGTAATTATAAGAGAAAGGAAGCATAAAGGAAGATGCCATCCACGAGCTGAGCTGTGACAGGGACCCTGCCTGACCCTGACTCCAGGCTGGGGGCGGGGCTGGGAGCCAGCGGCCAGGACTCCTGGGGGCAAGATTGAATTTAGGTTCCGAGTGAGCAGCTAGCGTTTAAACTTGAAGATAGCTTCTTCTTGGAGAGAGGAGGCACCCCTCCCCTGGAGCAGGGACTTTGTCCCCAGGGGGTGGGGGGAGCCTCCTGGGACCCCTTCTGCTTGTGTAGAAATAAGGCAAATTAGGTCCTCAGTCCTGGGACGTGGGATTTTCAGGGCCAGCATCAAGGAAGCCCGGGCGGGCTGGGGCTCTTTGGCCACCCTCTCTGGAGAGACAGGCGTCCCAGGGCCCGGCCTGCCTCTGAGTCTGATGGAGCTGCTCCTTCCCCGCTCCCTGGTGCCCTGAGCTTGCAGGTTCACGGAGGTGTTCCACTGAGGTTTCCTGTGACTGAAACACAAGGTCATTTGGGAGGAAGGACCTCGCGTGCCGCCTGAGGCTGGCCGCTCGGGATGGAGGGAGGAGTGGCAAGTGAGGACCCGTGCCCTGGGCCGGCTGGGGCCTGCACGCTGCAGGGTGTGCTGGATCCAGACTCCCTGCCCGGCCTGGAGTGAGGGTGTGGGGAGGGGTGGAGGCCTGGGCCGTGAGGACACAGCCGGGGGCGCCATCCACACCCAGCACCCACAAACACAGGAGGCATCCTCGAGCCTTGGGGGGTGGGGATCAGAGGCCCAGCACCTGCGACAGACTGACAGAGAGGGACCTGGGAGGGAAAAGAGATATTTCCATGGCTTTGAATATTTAGAGGTACGACGTATAACTCGCACATTGTGCCGCTGTCACATTCCTGGTTTCAAGGTTGAGCATGGTTATCTGAGGTGTAACTGCTGGGAAAACTGGAGGAGGGTACGAGGGACCTCCCTATACTATTCTTGCAACTCCCTGTGAACCTACAGTTACTTAAAAATTAAAAAGTCTTTAAAAAAGACATGGGATAAAATTTTTATAATAACAACTGGCCATGTCCCAGGTCACAAAAGTTAACTCTCGCAAGTTGCAAAAAGGACAAAGAAGAGCTGGGATGTCACTTTCCACCCCGGGCCGTTGGAGTGAAGCTGCAGGGAGCCCCGGAACTGGCCAGGGGCCGGCTTGCGGGACGGAAGGGCCCTAGGAAACTACTCCTGCCGCAGGCGGAGGGGGCCTGTTGTCATTCGTCCCCAGGCCTGATATGAAAAGGACACTAAGTAAGGTTAATAAAATGGGGACATTTCCACAGGGGCCCCTGATGGAGGTGACTGTGCCAGTTAGAGAAGGGTGACATTCCAGTCAACACACATACACACACACTCAGACACTCAGACACACACACACACACACACAGACATTCAGACACACGCTCACACACACACACTCTCAGACACACGCTCACACACACACTCAGATACACACACACTCAGATACATGCTCACACACATTCACACACTCAGATACACAGTTAGATACACACACTCAGACACTCAGACATTCAGAAAACACACACTCAGATACACAGACATGCACGCTCACACACATACACACTCAGATCACATACACACATACTCCCACACATACACTCAGACACTCAGACACATGCTCACACACACACACTCAGATATGTGTGCACACACACTCAGACACATACACTCAGACACATGCTCACACACATTCACACACTCAGATACACACTTAGACACATATACTCAGATACACACTTAGATACACATACTCAGACATACACTCACTTAGACACACACTCACACAGACATGCATGCTCACACATACACACTCAGATACACACATGCATACACACACGCATATGCAAACACACACTCACACACACACTCAGATACACACACTTAGATACACATACTCAGACACACACAGACACATGCTCACACATACTCACACACTCAGATACACATGCATACACACTCAGACACATACACTCAGATACACACATTCACACAGATATACACTCATACATACATGCATACACACACTCACACACTCACTCACATACTTAGACACATGCTCACACACATACATGCACACACACACTCAGATGCACACTCCTATACATACACATACTCAGATACACACATGCACACACTCAGACACAGTCACTGAGACACACTGAGACACACTCTCCCCATGCTGCTCAGCCACCTGCATGGAGCTCCCTCCTTATTTCTGGGGAACCTGCCACCCCAGTAGAGGGGACCTAAAGTTACTGGCAAAAAGAAAATCCCCACAACTGGCCTCAGGAAATATCCACAGTTCCGGCTCGGAGCGGAGTGGACTTGGCTGCTTTGCTGTCTCCTCCGTAACCTCCGACCCTGCGTGAGGGCGCACGAGCCTCCAGTGAAACAAGATTCAAACACAGAAAAGGTACAGCTCCCTCTTCACGCCTTTCCCTGAGACTGAAATATGTGGTGCATCTCCAGCAAAATCCATCTCAAACCTAAAAGCCTATGGAGAAAAATAATTGGACATAAAAAAGATTCAGGAACCTACGATAAAAGGGCGTTATGTGAGCAAGTATTTTTCTGTGAAATTGATTTTCTCCAAGAAACAAGAAAAGTATATTCTCAAAGAGGCTCAGGAAGAAACTGAATTTATGAAAAGAGAAGTCCCTAAAAATTTTAAAATATTGGTTTTAGAAGTAAAACATTAATTACTCATTGTTTCTTAGCTCCACAAAAGCACAAAAAGCATATTGAACATTATAGAAAGCCAAACTAATACCTCAAGAAATTCTCTGAGCACTCGGAAGAAAATAGAAAGCGGCAAAAATTCTGACTTACAAGGCAGGTGAGAAAAAGGCAGGAACACAGAGGATCAGTGAGCAGTCTGCACAACAGGGGTTCCAGCAGGAAATAACAGCGTGGAGGAGAAGAAATAACGGAAGAAAAACGATCAGATATAGAAGTCACATAAGCCACATGCCATGACGATGATGAAATAAAAGATCAAGAGCAAAGGGAAGAGCAGCGGGGTCAAAATGCAACCACTTTCCAACGAAAAGAGAGCCGCCCAGACCGTCCGTGGGGCGGACGGGAGGGTGAGCCGCCGCCCCCTGGTCTCCACGGGACAGTGGCCATGACGCTGCAGCCTTCGGCACTGACGGAACGCTCTCCCCAGAACGTCAATAACTCGAACGTGTTTTACGGAATTAAGCGGAAATGAGAATATGCGTGGCCGTGAGGAGGCAGGAGAATGAAGAGCAGAATGACCTGGAGGGGAGGAGGAGGGAGAAGCTCAGAAACCCGCGGCCGAGCAGCCGGCAGCGAGCGACGCTGGAAGCTGGTTCTCTGAGGGACAAAGCCGGATGAGGCACGTCAAGGAAGCGAGAACCCACTCTGTGTCCTGGTATGTGCCGGCCGGACAGGAGCGGGACAGTGGGGAGTGGCTCGGGGCAGGGATGCGTGGCCACTGAGCGTAGATTGGGGGGGACAGGAAAGGCATGGCCCTGAGGGAGAGGGGGCCCCTGTCCAATGGGAACTGGCGTTGGTCCCGTCTTTGGGGAGTAACTTCGGAAAGGAAGTTAGTTTTGTCCACCTTCATGCGCGCTCTCATCGAGACAAAGCCCGGACCCCTAGGCCCCGAGCAAACGGCTGTGGTGTCCTTTCTGGGCTGGGGCAGACAGGCTCTCAGGGGACACCGGACCGCAGCACCCCAGCCTTGGCCCATTTGCGGGTTGTCTGCAGGCCATTCGCGAGCCCTCCCCCAGTGTGGCTGTGTCACATATGGAGGAAGTGAGGGGCACTGTTAACCTAGGTGCTCACCTTGGAACGTTCTGGAAGCTTGGAAAAGCTACTCTTGAGGCACTGAGGTCAGATGAAGAGGCTCGGAGAGAAATATCAGCCGACAGAAAGCCGGCTGGCCATCCGAAGGGGCGCACGCCGAGGCACCTGCCACTGCAGCTCGCAAGGACAGCTGTCCCCAGCCCCTGGGACCCGAGGTGCTGGGCCATGCAGGACACAGGCCCTGCGGACCTGTCCAACGCACCCCAGCTTCTGGGCGCATCCCGCGGACGTAAGACTGGAGTGGTCTTGGGGTCAGGTCTGGTCTCCATCTCCTGGCTAGACATCCTGACAGTGCAGAGTGGGGCCCACACTCCCGTACCCCCGCAATAGGAGGCGCCTCGGAGATCCTCGTGTGGTCCTCCCTGTCCCCCTCAAAGCCCCAGCCAGCCCCCACACTTCTGGAGCCATAGCAGCTAAGGTCACTGCCAACGTGGTGAAAACACTGTGAATACTGGTGGGTGCCGTTTCCCCGACCGAATGATTTCTGAAGAACAAAGCGGGAGAAGGAAGAGTCCCCGTCCTACAAAGCCTCCCCTGCGGCCTCCCCTGCGGCGACAAGCTATGTCCTCGGGGCGTTCCCAGGCTGGAAATTTGGCCCTGACATTTTTTCTGAGGAGCACCTCAAAGGAGTGCCCTGCACACAGTCCCAGGGGTCCCTCACAGCAGGTCTGAAGTTGAAGGACATCCCCCCCCACACGCCCTTGACCTCCACCCTGCCAAAGTGCGTGGAGACTGTGCCATGTCCTACCCACAGGCCGGGCCGGCAGCTGTGGACGCACCCAACTTCTGTGCCCTTGAAGTGCCCTCTGCCCCTCGTGGGTGTCCCATGGACGGTTCTTCTCCCGTATTCTCTTCACTTCCTCTCAGCCTTGCCTTCAGTGTTCTTGCTCTGAATTCTGAGCCCAACCCTCTGGTCCCCTCACGGGACCCATGCTCACCCCCTCTATGCAGGCGACACCCAGACCTTCGCTCCAGCCTATGCTGAGGCGCCAGATTCCAGACCCCTGTGCCCAACGGCCCGCTGCCTGGCCCCCTGGGTGTTCCATGGGGGGCCACCTCTGCGCCTGTCCCCGGCAGCTGCGGTGACGAAGCACAAGTCTATCGCTGCAGTCCTGTGGGTGGGAGGGGAGACACGGGGCTCCCAGGGCCAAACGCCCGGGGTCACCAGGGCTGTGCTCCCTTCTAGGGGACCGGGACCTTTCTTTCCCAGCTTCTAGACACGGCGCACGTTCCTCGGCTCGCAGCCCCCTCCTCCGTCTGCAGGGCCAGCATCTAGCACTCCTGGGTCATCCCCCTGTGTCCCCTCCTCCGCTTTTAAAGCCCCTTGTGCTTACACTGGGCCCACCTGGATGATTCGGGGGATGTCCTCATCCGAAGGTCAGCTGGTGGCAGCCTTCAGTACCCTTGGCCGGCGGCCTAACACGTCCGCAGGTCCCGGACATCTCTGGGGCCGCTGTTGAGCCAACCAGATGGCCTGCCCGAGGCTTGCGGCTCTGTCCCCAGATTCGCCTGCTCGACGACTGGTGACGCCATTCTGAGCGACCCAGGCTAGGCTCTGACTCTCCCTTCCCTGTCCTACGTCCACCCATCACTAGGCCCCACCTCCCGAGCACGGCTTGGACCTGCCGCAGCCAGGGCCACCACCCGGCCCTCGGGCATCCTGCGCGCACGCTGCCCAAACGTGCTGGCTTCGACCTCGTTTCTCCCAGAGCCCGCGTCTCCCTAAACCAGGGAGCTGATTTCCTGGCTCCCACGTTCGAGCCCTTTGGGAGAGCAGGGCAGCTGACTCCCTCAGGAGGGACGCTGGCCCGGCCACCGCGTCCTCGTCCCCGCCGACCTCTCCAGTCCCGTCTTCGGAGCCCCACCTGCTCCCCGCTCAGGCCATTTCAAAACCCGTGGCGGAACCATTCTGGATTTGGGTCCCAGAACATCCAGGGAGCTTTCTAACTGTCCCACGCGACGCCATCCGCCGTCTCCGTTCCGGGCGGCCTTGACAGGAAGCCTGCCCAGGGCCCCCCGGGCTGGGCTGGCTCCTCTCCTGTGCCCTGTGCCCGCATCTGTGCCACACACATCGCACGGACGGTCCTTCCCCGCTGATGTGCGGCCCCGTAAGGCACGCGCTGTGCTCGGGGTGTGTCATCGAGTGAGTGTGTCACCTGTGTCGTGCGGGAGGGCGCGCCGAGGCTGCCCACTGTCACAGCAGCGACAGGCAGTGCACACACCTGGAACCGGGGCGCCCCACTGGGCTGTGGCGGAACCCAGCACAGTCTGCTGGCCCGGAGGACGGAGCCGGGTCGAAGGCAGTGAGTGCCTGCCGGCCCTGCTCCCCCGTGGCAGGTACGGGGTGGGTCGTGCCCGCCGCTGGCCCTCGCTGGGGAGGGAGGGGCGGGGGCCGGGAGCGGCGAAACCCCCACAGGCCTCCGCCACAGTTCACTGTCACATGTGCTTCCGAGAAAATAGACAATACCACCTCCACCTCCACCTCCACCTCCACCAGGAACCCAGGCAGAATGCTACGAGGCGCGTTCTCCAAACACGTGACTTCAGTTCCCGGGGCAGCCATGGGGCTGAAAACAACATACAGCTGGTTACGAATCCGGCCGTTTAACGAGGGCCCTCGAGGTCGGGATCTGGGTGGTGGGAAGAGATGCCGTTTCGTGCCAAGACTTGATTGCCCAGTACTCTGAGCCCCCAAACTAACACCAAATTTAATTTTCGAAAACAAGGCTCACCACGATGAAATCCCGCTCATTGACAAAAGCTGATTTTATCCCCCCAGATGCATTCCGATCTCTCCTTACGCACCGAAGCAGACATCGAGTGGCGAATGTGGGGAGAGGGGACCGCACGTAAAAGTCGGCTGGGAGAGGCCTTCGCCCTAAGCTACCCTCCGGAACCCGAACTCCTCTCGGTAACTCGCACGGGTGACACGGGTCCTTGCCACCCGGGGCCTTCTCCCTTAGGAGGAGCAACACTGGCCACATACTCACGTCACTTGGTGGAAAAGGCACGGAACTCACAACACAAGCACCGTGCTTACGGGCAAATGTTTTTTATCGCGCTGGAAATGTACTCATCTTAAATGTAGACGACATGTCATTTTCCCTCCCTACAGGGACAAATGAACTCTCGTAGGAGACCGGTATTTTTAAAGCAATAATCTAAACTTAAGAAACTGGTGTCCTCCCTATATGTCCCTTGTCACTTCCCTTCCTCGGGTGTTTTCTCTTGAGTCACAGTGGGTGACTGAAAAGTGAAATGAAAAATATGATGAAAGTAGCACCTCCACTGTTGCCTGGTGGAGGCACCAGAGGTCACTTATCAAAGAGACTAAGGGGCCCCCACACCAGCACAGCTTCCGAGAGACCCCAAGAGAACTCCGGGCTCAAGGCCACACTGACTCCTACGGGACAGGCCCGGTCCCTGCGTGACTCTGAATTTCAATTTCAAAAGCTAGCTGGGGGTTGTTTAATTTCTTGTAAAGTGCAGTTGGCCTTTGAACAACACTGGGGTTAGGGGTGCTGACCCCCCCCAGTCAAAAACCTGCATGACTTCCGACTACTTCAAACTTTAAGTTGTCCTTGGTATCCGAGGGGGCTCGGTTCCAGGACAGCCACCCCGGAACCCAAAACCCACAGGTACCTGAGTCCCCTGTACAAAATGGTGCAGATCAATGGCCCTCCGCACCTGCGGGCTCCCGGCCACGAAAACAGCACAGGTGTTTGCTGAGATCAATCCTCATAGACGTAGACCCGCACAGCTCACACCCGCGTTGTCCGAGGGTCGGCTGCACCATCCGTGCAAGCCTGTGGGCCCAACGGCACAGTTTAAACAAGTTTACATTCCAACACAGTCTTGTGGTGTGTGAGGTCCTGGAGGGCAGGAAGCCTGTCTGTCCCTCCCCGGGGACCTCTGTCCTTGGCAGAGTGTCTGTGTCTAGCAAGGACACCACTGTGAGTCGCTCCCAGGTCACACGACCCTCAGACATGAGAATGAGGGTGGTCCATGGGGGCTGGGGCACTGGGCCTCGTGACACGGCTGCTTACCTCCGGGAGAAGGTGACACTGTGCATGACTCAATACAGAGCTGCTCGAGAAGAGGGTGACCCTCAGCAGCAGGGAGACTCGGCACGGAGGTGAGGACAGGGCGCTGCCCACTCTCCCGACTGGGGCGTCGGTCCGCACTACGTTCCTTTTAATCGAGGCACAGACGTAGAGCAAGCACAGGACATTGTCCCGGCGATGCGATTTCACGAAAGACCCCCTCGGCCCCCGCGCTGTGGCCAGCGTGCATCGCGGTTTCTATTCTGAAAGTCCCTGTCTCTGGATTTTGCATGAAGATGTCAACATTTCTCAGGCAAAAGCACACGTTCTGGGAAAGGGGAGGTCTATTTGGTTCCGACTCCTTTGTGCGTCAGCCTCTGCGTCTGTGTCGTACTGTGCTATACCAAGGCTTCTAGGAAGAATACCTAGGAAATTCTTCCACGTGCAAAAAAAAAAACAAACAAACCATTCAAACGTAATCGCCAGTTACCGGAAGCAGGGTTATAAACGCTGCCGGCTCTTGCCCGAGGGACCGCTTCTGTCTGAACATCTTTAGGGAGCTGAATCCAAGGTTTAGGGTCCGTAAGCCTTTGGGAAAACCTCCAGCTTGTACAACATATAGATCCTGGGCCAGCCACATACCAAGCGTAAGCAGAAGATGAAAGCTCAAGCTTCGTTTATGTACCTGACCTTACGTGGAAATGACCAACGTCCTGCATGCTGCCTCTACGGCCCCCAGAAACATGGCCCGTCTCCAGCCAGGGGTGAGGACTGAAGTCCTTCTGCTCTGGGGAAGCTCTCTGCTGCGTGCATCAGATGAAAAGAAATAGCAAATGGAACACTGTGATCGGCCACCTGCCACATTTGACCCCTAAAGTGTTGATAACCACTTTTTTGGTTTTTTTAGAAAGGCAGAACAGGGCAAGTTTACTGCATTACTATATATTCCAGATATGCTCCCTTAGGCCTGGAAAATTAAAAGGTGAGGTATTCCCCCACCTCTGGATGGCCAACATCCAAAATGGGCATTCAATGGAGAAATTATGCAGAATCACGCTTGGGACTAAACACAAGCCATCAATAGACTAAGCCTTCATGGATTTACTGGGAAATCCAACAAAAAAGTCACACAAACTATGTAGCTGGTTATGAAAATAAGAAGCTATTCTCTTAGGCCAGATTTAAAAATTCCAAGAAATACACTTTAGAACAGTCAGCAAAGTCTACGTGTATATATATGTGTGTTTAGGATTAATACACGATGATCACTGAGGTTACGAGGATTTATATAACTACTTAATCCTCACCAACCCTGAGGCGGGCGTTCACCCTCCCCCCCACCCCATTACAGGCGAGGAAACTGAGGCCCACAGAGAGGTTACACATCTTCAGTGAGGACTCTGATTTCAGTGTAGGGGATGAGGATACTGCAGGCCAGCAAAGGACACGACCTTAGGCTAATGCAGCTTATTTCCCAAAGCTCTGCAGCTCGTTTATAGGATTAAAAAAAAATGGTTCTGCGGTTAACTAAGTCAGCAAACGCTTGGGATAAGCAAGTTTCTTTTCAGTGGGCTTTCTCCGTCTTTAATATGATAATATAGGTTATAGATGACCAAGAGAACACATCAGGCATTTTCTTTCTGAGATCTCTTCTGTTTTTTTTTTTACAATACACTTTGGAAAAAAACTGGAGTAAAATTTCGAGTCCCTGAAATCAGAGTCAGGAAGAGGAAAAATGAGTCTCATAATTTGGGGACACATCTGATGGTTTCCCTCCAACGTGCCCTCCGGGTTTCGTGTACTTAAATCCCACAGCGAATCAACTTGGTAACGGGCTCCGGCATCTGAGAGCACCACGTGACTTGATCGTCACCAAGCAAAAGCAGGACTAGAAACCAGTGGGTAGGAGGACGAAATGCAGTGACTGGCGCTGGGCATGGGCACGTGACTGTTTGTGGGTGTTAAGAGCAAAACAGGCCTAGAAACAAGACTCGCACAGGGTCAGTCACTTCCCGAATTTCCAGGGGCTTACCATGCAACTGGGGTCACTGGGGCCCGGCCAGGGACCTTGTTTTTCCATTCACTTCAGAAGCCACAAGCACGTGAAGATGAGCAACAAGGAACCAGATGCTTCAGTCACGTTTCAGAGCGAGACGGGACCGCAGACACCGTTCGCCCCAGCACATTTTGCAGAGCTCACGGTGAGCTCCTGGGTCAGGCTGCAGTGGACACTGGGCTAAATGTTCCCGGTTTTCAGTCACTGCACCCAGATTCAGAGTCACCACCGCCAAGAGTCTTACTGTCAGTCACCGAAGTGGACTAGGTGTTCCCGATGCATAAACACTGTATGGGGAAGACTAATTTACTGCTACAATCACGAGAAATGAAAGACCAGAATGTAATGGAAACAGGGTCTCTGGGGGTCCCTCAGAGTCGAGGACACAGCTTGGTACTTGGTAGAGTCTCTGCTGAATTAATGAATAATGGGGCACACTAGTAGGTTATAGACTCCCGATGAAAACATTTATTGTTTTTGAAAACTCATCTATGAAGCTCCCTGAGGGTGCTGCAGGGGATGGGGGTGGTGGGGGGGGGGGAATGTGGGGGCCTCGGCTCCCCAGGTAAGGAGGTGAGACAAGACTCAGCAAGAAGAAAAGTGGGTGGTTTGGCTTACTTATTTTTTCTGCCGGTGAAGAGAGACCGGGAATTGGTCCCTAGGGTTTGACAGAAAATGAAAGATCTCCAACAGTTTTACCTGGATGGACTTCGGGGTAGAGGTAGCCACCTTCTTTTCGTTAGAGAGGTGGTTAATAGCTGACATTGCATCATTGAGCTGCTCACACCCCCCTTTAAAGAATCATTTTCTATTATAATTAAAAAAAAAAAAAAGGCTTAACTAGTTTTTGAATAGGCCACATTCTCCAGTAAAAACTGATTCTCTATCATTCTCAACCTCAAACAAAACATTTGAATAGTTATTTGAGCACATGCCACCCAACGATATCTCTTATGTGCCATTAAAAAAATTCACTCAAATACCAACAGATTCAACTTTATAGCACCATTCCAAAATACTAAACTTTCTTTGCACCTTTATTTTTATCTTTTTGTTTGTTTGTTTGTACACATTTAAAGTATGGGCATCCTGAAAATTCCTGAAAAGCCTCATAGGAAAAAAAAAAAACAACTAATTTTTAAACAAAGCAATAACTCAGTTTGTAGGCAGGATGATCTCAGGCGGGCTGTAAGTTCTTTGTGGACTTCATTCTGTTGCCTTGACGCTGGGCTGAGCATGTAGAGAGGACGCTAGAGTCTTCCTGGATTATTCTAGAGATGACACTGCATGTCAGGATGCAAACACGTGCTCAATGGACGGCTCTAGGCATTGATTACACTCAACCATGACAACAACAGTTTTCTTGAGCGGTTTTACTCTTTTGACTGACAAATGAATTGGGATATGAGATAACTTCAAAGTTTGTATACACCTTATATTCATACTCTGTAAGAGAGAAATTAGAATAATATTGAATTCCCTCTTACAAATCTCCATATTTGAAGCTTGGAGCACTAATATCTGTTCTTAGTACGCAGATGTATTTCAAGTAGAATTATAGATGGGTTTTTAATTCAACATATATTTGGCTGGATTGTTACATAAGACTAAGTAATGTGGGAGTGGACAGATGATGAAGCTGCTCGCAGAAAAAAAATGTTTTTCTCGTGACCCGACAGGGTCACGCTCCACACTCTGATTATAACTGTGTGCTCTTGTCTAACTCTTCCATGTATTACCAGGAGTGGCGTGGACCCGGTGACAGGCCTGGCGAAGGGCCTGGAGTCTGAGTAGGCTGTGCCTGGGAGGGTGGTGTGCAGAGGTAGAAACAGGAGGGTGTCCACTAACAGCTTAACTCTGCAGCAGTTTCGAAGAAAGTGATTGTTACACGGTAACAGTCAATGACCCAGGAAGAAAAAGTTTAAATTAGAAATGAGTAGTATTAAAAAGCTACTGTGCACCAGGTAGGAAGGAATATGAGAGTATTAATATGCCCTGAAATAGAAATAATCACTTTGCACTATGTACACCACATACAATATAACATATTCTTTTGAACATTGCACAATATAAATATTATACACGGTGGAGTAAACTAAATGTAAAATAACTCTGAGGCACACAGAAGAAACATGGAATAGACTGAACTCTGAGTAAAACGGAGATGGGGCTACGAAAGGCAGGTCTCACGCCGTCACGTCAGCGGGCTCCTGCGGCCTTAGCTCGCGAGCGGGCAGCCACCTCCCATGTATACTGAAAATCCTCAAAGCTCGGTGTCACTGGAGTTGACTGCTCCCATCGACTAATTAGCTAAATAATTTTAGAAAATCAAACTGTTGCTCCCTTCTCTAAAGCAGGTAACCCCTAAGGGTCCCTCCCGACTCAGGATTTTGTAATGAGTGATTACACAGCTGTATTTCCCCTGTTCTTGTAAATAACTTGTTACTATGAAACCACTTGAAAAAAACTAGAACAGTATTCAAGAACACCCATCACAGTGCTTAACAAGATTTAATGTACATTTATTCTTAACATGTGGAACATATAAAGATTTTATACTGAATAAATGATATTCATTAAGCCAGAGGAAAAGGAGGAATTTACATCAAGTTTTTCTTTTTTTTTTTTTTTTAAACTACATTATCTTGAAATACAAATGTGGATTCTTGTCACTGAAAAATCTCTGAAGTTGTGTTTCTTCCTTTTAGTTGTATTTTTTTGTATTTTTTATTTTGTCTGTTCTGGTAACCATTTTCTGAAATCAATCCATATGCAACCATTTCCACACCTTGATTCATGAAGCAAATTGTGATCAGCTGCTCTCCCGAAATAGAGCATGACTTTATACATACAGAAACTTGTACATTACCCTCTTTTTTTTGTTTTTGTTTTTTATATTTTTTCTTTTTTTTTTTTTGGAGATATGGCCCTAATGAAAAAATATATAAAATAAAAATAAAAAATTATTTAAAATCTACCATCACTTCGTAGTTACCACATCATGAAAAAGAAACTAAAAACTTTGTACTAAAAAAAAAAAAAAAAAAAAAAAAGAAAAGAAAAAATGAGGGTATGTTTAATGTACAACTTCTATATACATCACAGCCCACAGGCAGTAAAAAAAAAAAAAAAATTTAAAAAATGATTAAAGGAATTGTGAAGAACTGTCGTGTGGAAGGTCAGAAGACGGACAGCAGACACGACGGCCGTGGTGAGGAAGCAATTTCCGTTGATCGTTGTCAGGTATGTATTTTTAATCTTAACTTAAAAGAAAAAAAACATCGTTTGTGCTCCTAGCCTAATGTCACCATTTTCCTGTGGAGAAACCAGTTATCGTTTCAGTTTTGTCTACTGACTGACATACCTCCTTGAGCCCCTACTCTTATATCTCTAGAAGTTTCTATTGCACAGAGCTTTGGGCGATGGGATACAGTTTTTATTTCATTATCTGAAGAATAACACACCTAGGAAATTGATAATTTTTCACCTTTTTGCCTCAGTGAAGTGAAATTTTCCCATCTTAGCATCTTTTGCCTCAACTTTTTTCTTTAGTCAATTTGCTTCCCCCAAAATGCAATACAACATGGAAAAGAACATTAAAAAGAAAATCTATGAAAAACAAAAAGTGACCTTTGAATGCACTAGACAGCAACTTTGGTTAAAAAAAAAAAAAAAACCCAAATAGATGTACTTATACACACAGACAGCAAATATTAATTTCATAAGTGTTCGAATTAATCATTTCTTTAATTCCCAATTGGTAAATAGTGAATGGGGCAGAGGAGCAAAGATTTTCTTTTCCTTCTTCCTACGCTGGATAAACAAGAACAGAAAACAGCCAGTTATACGGGAGCCGCTAGTCTTCACTCACACATGCTGCTTCTCACGGATGTCATAACTGCCCGATCTGAAACAGTACGTCACAGATGACAGAGGCGACCAGAGAGTTCAGCACGGCCGATATCGAGATATCCAGCAATCGACCCTCGTGCAGAAGGAACTCCGAGCGGTTCTCGTCCACCCTGGCCATGGCCAGCAGCGCCTTGGCCGCCCGGCACATCATGTCCACGCTGGGCGGTTCTAGGGGCGGGGGCTGCATGTGCATGAGGGTATGCTGGCTCTGCTGATACTGGGCCATCGTGACCCCGTCCTCCAGGAAGCTTATCAAGTTTCCGATGCTTCCTTTTTGCACAGCTATTGCCCTTGCTGCCAGCGTGTCCCCTTGGGCAAGGTTCGATAAAAGCGCCATGGACATTTCTCGACAGACTGGGTTTTTGCGATCCCCAACGTACCTAACTAACGTGGCATAGAATTTCTCCTGACGACTAAACGGAGGCGTGGCCAAGATCAGGTCCACATTGCTGTCCTGGATGCTGAGCTTACACAGGGCCTCCAGCACCAGTCTCTGCGGCGACAGGACAGAGCTGGGTCCCACCGTGGGAAAGGGGTCTTGTGCCTCCGCGGATGGGCACACCATCCAGTGCAGCAAGCCATCCAGGATCGGCAGGCAGATGCTTTCCGTGTAAGCGGACAAGTCTAGCTGCCCAGAGATGTTGGCCAAGGTGACCAATGTGTTATCCCGCAGGACCTCCAGGCAGTCCCACCACCACTCGTCCTTGCTGCAGGCGACCCCTTTGTCCTCGTCTTCCTCTTTCTCGTAGGTCTGCGGTGCCCGCTTCCTCTCCGGATGCTCGTGGTGAAGAAGGATCAGCTTCCCCAGGATCAGCACCAAGCCTGGATGTTTGGACATCTCGGCGTCATTGCCAGGCACAAAAGACAAGCTGCGGACAATGTTCGACACGCAGATGCAGCGCTTGGCCAGGGAATCCTGCCAGTGCGCCACGGTGCACAGCGGCGTCTCGTCACGGCTCCTCGGCTCGTCCTCCAGCAGCTTGATGTTCCGGTGGCTCTTGGCCTGATGTATGCCGAAGGGAAACTTGCTGCTTTCGGTCTGGGCCCCCGGGGTCGCGTCCTCGGGCAGCGCCCCTGGCCGAGCGGACAGGACGTCGTCGATGGTTGCGATGATGCTTTTCTCCTGCTGCTCTTCCGAATCCGCTTTCCCTTCCTGCTCTTTCTTGCGACCGGCGGAGCTTACAGGCGGGGGGCGCCTGCGCGGAGGGATTTCCATCTTGCTCTCGAAGTGGGTCTGGATGTGCTCGGTGGTGTCCCCGCCACCCAGCTGCCAGTGCAGAAGCCCGCTGTTGAACTCCTGGACACGGCCCAGCTTGTCAGACCGGTCAACGACAAACAGGTTGTTCTTTTTGACAACCTTTATGGGCAGCTTGTCGAACTTGCTGGCTTGTCTGGGCTTCTCCCTTGGGTCTGCAGTGGTGTCGGGCGGGGTCGAGGCCGTGCTGCCCTTCTCCTCCGTGCCCGCCTTCCCACCGTCTTCCTCCTCGTCCTCCTCCTCGTCCTCCTCCCCGTCCGTACACTCAGCATCTTCCTCCTCCTCCCCAGAATCGTCGGCCAGGCTGTCACCTTTCTTCACTGCATTGTGACCAAGTGCTTTTTGGCTGGGGTCTCCCACTTCATATTCCGTAAGAATTCCAAAAATGTCAATCAGGCATTTTCTAAAGTACTCTACCAAAAGTTCAAGAAATCCAGACAACTAGAGAGAAAGAGAAGGAGAACAAGAACAGGTACAATGTCATAACATTGGATACGACTGAGAAGGGCAAGGATCCTGACAGCCAGAAACACGTTTTTATGATGACTTCCACATGTTTCATTCATTTCTGGCTGGGCCAGAAAAGAGAAACTATGTATCAGTTAGAACCAACCTCCTGATCTTTACATTATTAATTAAACCAACATCTAGCATGTTTCTTATTTGCTGTTTACTTTCTCTACACGATCAATATAAAAACTTACCTGTCATTTTCATGTTTCTAAGATTATCACTGCGGGAGCACTTTGCTGTTCTCCATCTCTTTTTCTGACTTAGATACAATGCATTAATAGAAGAATGGGAATGTGAGTTTTATAGACTCGTTCACCCAAAGTCAGTCTGTTCTCTTCTATTATTTATCTGAAACTCTGCTTGCCTGAATTTTTACAGTTATTATTATTAAAGTTTTATGGTTATTTGTGTCTCAGGTGCCATAGGTCGCTCTAATTTACATTATTCACATATCTTTGGGAAAAGATAATTTCAGCAATGTAGTAGCTCATAAACATAAAATTAAAAACAAATCAATTTAGTTACTGATAAATGGACTAGAATGTTTCATAGAATGCATTTTGCATTTCAGTTAGTCACAACTCTAGCTGAAAGACAAGAGCTGTGAGAACTAGTTTCGTTTCCTTTAAGCAAATGTTTATATCAAGAAAACCAACGTACCTCGTGATGAGCAATGGCTCAGCTCCCCTCCCCCAACCCCACACCAGCATGTTTAGGGGTGATGAAGAATTGGTAAGTAATGATAATGTTCTGGAAATCAGCCATACTTTCATTTCCTGCTGTCAGTTTTCTGAGCTTGAAATAATTATTAAGGGGAAACCCAAAAAGCAGCTGGAAGTACTTGCCTTTAGGGTATGCAGGCACAATTTTTGAAGTGAAGGTTTGAGTGTGTACCCCCCATCCCCTAACTTTACTTTTTACTCAGGGCAAGGAAAAAGGGAAAGCTGCTAACACAATTCTGGCTGTGACAATGTGTGATCCACAGCGGTTTGCCTAACATAAGGTAAGTTAATTATTCTAGCCAAAGTGGCACGAATTTTTTTAATTCTTATTTTCTGTTAAAAGAGACTTCATGCCATGTTTATGACCTTATTAATATACTTCCTATTGACTGAAAAACTGCCTTTCAGGGCTACAATAAAGGCTTAAATGAGAGAAGAAAGAGGAAGCAGAAGATTTTGGTCCTATTTCAATAGAAGCAAGGAATTAGATGTTTGCCTCCTACCACCAAAAAAAAAGAAAAAAAGAAAAAAAAAAAGAAAAAGGAAAAATAAGCAGACAGTTGTTTATACACAGTAGAGAAAACAATCACCTCTCGTTTTCGTTTCTAAGTATTTCATTAAAAGTCTGCAGCCCAGCTGACCCTTGGGCATTTTCCTAATCCTCGGTCCCCCTTCTCTCTTCTAGCTCTTAGTCTGGAAGATATTCTAAACCTGACCCTGAACAAGAGCGGGGTTTAAGCTCATTAAAAGTAGCAGGCTTCTAAATGACACCTTCGAAATAACCGAGAGGCAGGAATGGGAGGGTCTATACCAAGAAAGGAGTTTGACCGTGAGCTTCATCACTTTCAGCTCAACGCAGGGTATGTGGGGAGTCATTAAGCTGTGTTCTCTACTTGCATGTACAGCCGACCCTCGAACATCACGGGTTTGGACTGTGCAGGCTCACTTACACGCGGATGTTTCTCAACAAACACCTGCGCTGTTTTGTTTTGCATCGTGGCCCGAGTCTGCAGCTGCGGAGGGCCGAGTGTGCGTCGATCTGCGCCTTTTTATACAGGGGACTCGGGCATCTGCAGATCTGGTACCAGCCAGGGATGCTGGAACTGACCTCCTGATTCTGAGGGACAACTTAAGTTTTTGGGGAGTCAAAGGTAGATGCACAGCGGGGTTGGTGCCCCTAACCCGTACCGTGTTGTTTAAGGGTCAACTGTATATTTCTTATAATGTAAAATTTCTTTTTCCTTTTACATTTGTAATAAAAAGATGTGAGGTCCCACTGCAGCCTGCTTCATCACCAACACTGACTACAGACGTAATTTTGTGACACATGAAGAATCCCCACTGGCCTGCTAATATTCGTGCTAAACAGCAATTCAGTTTTACTACTATCATCCATTCCACACATACTCATGCATGTGGCACACACACACATGTGCACACACACACACACACATGTATGAGGTCACTGTTTTTTTTTCATTTACACTAAAGAATTCTACTGAAACAAATAATCATTCTGGACTAAATTCTTGGACAACCACACGTTGGTTGATGATGGTTTATAACAACTACAATGATAAGAAAGTCCAGCGAGGCTGTGCGCGCTAGGCATTACCCTAGTCTAGTGAACTGTTTTCCTCCAGCGCGGTTCTCGGCGGGACGGGTGCTGGCTTACCTGGGAGAGATTGAACGTAGCGACAGTGCTGTCGTCATACAGAAGAATGTTAATAGTGTCCAAAGCCCAGGTGCTTTCGGCCAGAAGACCTGACTTCAGGGACATCATCACGCGCCATGCCTCCGGAGTAACTAAACGGGGGGAAAGGGCGAGGACGGAATTAATATTCACTCTATGCATGAAACGGAAAACAACAGAGTAAGAGAAAAAGGAGTGTTGAGTTCAGTACTGATTTTAAACGCATGTTCCGAGGGATCGTTAAGCGTGGCCGTCTCCAGGATTTAGGAGAGGGGACAGCTGTACTAGAAACTGGCTGTTCAGGATGGTTTGGCTCCGTTGGTTAAACAAGAGCCAAAGAGCTTCGGAGGCAGGGGAAGGGGGTGGCAGTTAAGCACAAATGGTCCTTCCTCATCTCCGGTTTACTTCTTTACCCTCTAACGGAGCCTGTAATGATGCATCGGTTTTGATAATTGAGTCAAACCCCCCAAAATAGTACGTCTTCTTGTCCCTGTCCCATTCATAAATGTCTCAAGGGGTCATCGTAAGAAGGCTGGCAAATATGCAGAACATAAGCAAGAATTAATGCCCAAACGGCATGGCTCAGACAGAGTCTCGGTTTCCCATGCCGTCCTCCTCTATTTCTGAGCTCCGGGCCTCAGAACACGCTGCTGACAACACCAACTAGCAACTCTGATGGCTCAGGTATTTCAAGAGCTTGGCCTGAGCCAGAGGATGGGAAATAGAAGGGCCGCACGTGTGTGTTCCCCACTCGTGTCCTGAAGACGAGAGTAATGAGATACACCACGGGCAAGGCCTGCCCTCCGACGGGGCCGGCAGGAGGGGCCCGCCCCACGCCCGGGTCTCAGCGGGCCTGGGCGGTCGGGACTGACCGCGGCAACGCCGGCGGTGACGCCGGCGGAAGTCTCACGTTGGGAGGGGACCGGGGGCTTCCACCTTTGTTTTAATTTCATCTACTTTTCAAATTTTCTAAGAGAGGTACATAATACTTTTTAACAGAAAAGGCAAACTTTCTTTTTAAAATAAGGAACATAAACTTTCCTAAGCTAACACAATAGTGGTGTAGCACGTACTAAGAAATTTTATAAAAATTTAAATATATTGATTTATTTAAACACATATGTACACACACGAATACATGTGCATATTTTTACATCTACCTCCATCTATAAAATGGTGCTCAGTGTCTGCATCTCTTTATGTCCAGCACCCTCTCTATATAAAACTCTGTACTTTTCTTCCTTCTTTTTCCATATATCTCCCTAATGTCCAATGACTGAAAACATTTTTAATATCTTTGATCTTTCTAATCACTGCAGATGATTTCACATCAAATGATTTTGAGATTTTTGAAATTTTTTTTTTTTATATAATCAAGATCTGTAATTCCCTTTGCTGTATTAGAAGTACTTCGGAAATAATGCAGAAACACCGTATGTGTTCCCAGAGAGTCCATATATTTAATTAGTATTCAGAACATGCCCCATAGGATGAAGCAGCAGCATCAGTATTCAACTGAAATAGCTCGTTGGCCCTTATCTACCAGCGCTGTATGGTTGCATCAGTTCTGTGGATCACATCAAATTCCATATATCATATCATACATCTGTTTACAGTTCACATTCAGGCTCTACTTTTTCCCAGGGAAGTGTACCGTCTGCGTGTCGCTACCAAAGTTACGGTGTGGCTCGCCTTCCGATCTCCTCAGGCCACCTCGGGTTTCAGGAGCCTCGCAGCTTTCTGTTAGGCATGCGCTGCAGAGATCCAGTGCTTGGCTAAGGTCAAATCTTTAAGCCTAAAATGTAGCCCACAGTCGCCGAGGATTCCCTGGGTGCTCCCTGGAGCTCCGCCTTCTCACGTGAGTGACACTCACGTCTAAAATACCATTTAAACCCATGCTCTTCACTGGGCACCGTTTTCTAATTCACATCAGTGGCTTCCGACTGCTGCTCCTTACAAAACGCGTCTCGTGACGGTACATAGTCACAAGAATTTCATACCTTCGAGATGAACAGGAACTACATCTATACTAAAATTAGAATCCTAGACCACAGCTGGGATTCGCGTCGGGAACAAAGCCCCGGGAAGGCTTACCGATGTCTTTTGAGGTAATCTTTCGCCTTTGTTTCAGGACTGGCTGTGATGCTTCCACCGAGCCAGGCGGGAAGGTGATCTCCCGCCTGATGGGGGGAGGCTGGGGGGGCGGCCCAGCGACCTGGGACGTGGGGACCGCGGGCATGACCTTCTGCATCTTCATAGAGGGCAGGAAGGGAGACTTGCTTGGAGACATGCGGCTCTCCAGGGAGCGCTGGAAGGAGGCGGGGCTGGGCGCCCTGGAGATGTGGTTTGGCAGCGATGGCGGCGTCTGGTAGGATGACTGAGGCGGGCGCGTGATGGGCTGCATGGAGGCTGAAGAGGACATGTAAGGCTGACGCTGGCTGACGTGAGAAGGCCACTGGCTCTCGTGATTTATCCTTTGATCAGGTACCATCATATCATCCGTGCGGCTCATGCCTGGATAGGGAGGGGCCTGTGCAGGGCCGCCGGGGCCTTGCCTGTTCGGGTAGGGGTAAGGCATATCGTTGCGTGTCGCCCACAGGCTCTGCTGTGGCCCTTCGCTGGAGGACGACTGCATGGGGCCGCCCATCATCGGAGGCGGGATCCCGTGCGGCTGCACCTGGCCCGGGCCCTGCACCCTCTCCCTGCTGTAGGGGTACGCGTACTGGCCCGGGACGGGCCTCCTGTCGGGGCCGGAGTAGGAGCCTCCGTACTGGCTGTACAGCTCCTGCTGCTGGCTGCCGTACTGCATGCTGTACAAGTCGCCCTCGTGCCGCTTGGCTGGAGGCCCGTACATGCCGTCCATGTGGCGTTTGTAGTTCTGAAATGCAGAGAAACAAACCACGCTGATGTGCTTGCACGGGTATAATCGCACACACTCAAATCGTGCACAACAGTTATTATCTGGTGGATGCTCATTTCAAAGCGAATCTGGGAAGCTCCTTCAACAACTAAGACTATCGGTTTATGTACCACAGTTTGGTTATTATACAGAACAAGCCATGTGCTCCAAGGGGGACTTTCCAAGTTTGTTTTCACATGCTTGGAATTTTCTGTGGGGTAAAAAAAAGCCTCCCCTCCTGGTACAGCGAGGGGCGCAGCTCGGTGATGACCACACAGGCGGTGGCAACGGCCCAGAGCTACGCCGAGAGGTACATCTCACAGGAATGGCCAGCCTGCAGGTTCCCGGAGTAAACAGGTTTCTTAGGCCTAACGGAGCAGCAAAGCCCCAAGGGATCTACTCCTGGGCCTGGACCTGGGCTACCCTGACACTGGCACGCTGTGGCCCGTGCCCCAACGTCTAGCCTGTCCAGGTCAGCCCTGCTGGTCCCGGCCTCTGAGGACAGAGCTGGGCACAGCCCCTGCTCAGGGCGGGATTGTCTGAGGGGCGATGCTGATGTGGGAGTCAGTGTTCTTCTACTTTACTTGAAAACTATTTAAGATTAGTTGGTTCAATAATACTGCTCACTGTACACACACGCACCGGTACCATTAAAGTTCGGAACCCCCTCTCTTTCACAAAGGCCTTAGACCTGGAGGTCGTTTAGAAAGCGCATCCCTGTGTCTGAGGCCGCAGCGGGACGTGTGACGCTCTGCGTCAGGCGTGGGAACTGCGGTGATGCGCCGCATAGCCCCGCATCGCTGAGGTGCAGTGGCCGTGTGACCAGCGCCAACCCTTCTGGTACCGTCAAAACGTGCGGTCGTTAACGTCTCACTTTTAAAGAGCCAACTACGTTTTCACTATTAGTACGTAACATTTTATGTTGCTTTTCTACGTATCCTCTTTAAAACATATCGACAAATTTCTGTTCTAAAAGAGCGTTTGATACAGTAATACACGAGAGACGTACTTTCAAAATATACTGAGCTTGGGCTTGCTATTATTCACGAGGGTGAATGTCCTTCTTACAACATGTTATATTTGTTTCAGGATATCATCTATCAAGAGCTATTTTTAATTTGCTAGCTTCAAAACCCTGAGAATACTTTCTAGCATAAACAAATATACCAAGATTTTCCAATAAATGCTAACGATCTTTGTTATACTTCCTGAAATTCTTCAGAAGTCATACAAGTTTGTGTTTTAAACGAAAAGCACAGAGATGCGCGCCCGTCGCCAACTCACCGGCTGCTGTGGATACAGGCCAGGCTGGTGTCCTCCATACGGCGGCTGTCCTGAGGGCGGGCCTTGGCCTGGGTACTGCTGCCCATAAGGTTCATGCCTGGAATGAGGCGTTCAGAGACAACTTCATTTACAAAGGACCTCAGGCCGGGAGAGAGATGGACAGTCCATTTCCTGAAACTTCACTCTCAGCAGCTTTTCTACACACAACTCCCAGCAGAGACACTCTGGGCAGCAGCAGCACTTTTAACTTTTAGCGAGAGGAGTGGGAACGCCCACTTCGGGGACGCTGCCAGTCTCCCGGCTGGTCCGGCAGGCACCTTCTGCCTTTGTGAGTACGGGCCCCACCCACGCACCACCGCGCACCCAGGGAGTGTCACACAACAATGTGATGTGACGTACTAATGAAAGCAACAAACCACAAAAAACAGTCCAAGAATCAAAGCCGGATTTTTAAAAGTACCTGAACATGGACATGTAACAGTGGAAAATGTGTCTGCTTCTCACCTTCTCACTATGAATATAGAATGTTCAATTTTTTAAGATGTACTTCAAAACTTATCAAAACGGTACTGAGTTAGCTAACAACTGTATAGGTGGAGTACACAAGATTTCAATGTCCTATGACCCTAGAAGGATACAGAAAAGGGTAACAGGGATGATGTACACGTATTCCTATTAAATCTTAAAATGGGAGTGTACAAAACATTTTATTTTTTTCAAATGCTATTACACTGAGAAATTATAAATACCATAAAAAACAGCATGTTTAAAAACACAACAGATTTAAAATTTAAAAAAACAAAGTGGTCTAGATAGTATATTGATCCCGTAGTAAAGAGAATACTTGAACTGAATATGTTTCTAAACTGGTCAAGGAATGAGAATAAGAAAATAAATGTTTAGACTATCACATGTAAAACAGATATAGGGGAAGTTTTTGCTAACGACATTGATATTGAGGAGGAAGATTCTAGTTAGGAGGAAAAAAATACAATTGCCACGGATAAAATTTAAGCTGAATAAACAACACTTTCCAGAAGAGAAAACTTAGTAATGGGGTAAACTCTAATGCGAAAGAGCCCAAACGCCTTAAAACCAGGCCATGCGATGTTCTAGAAGGCATTCCAGAAGAAACAGGAACGTGCCTCCGATGGGTTCCTTTAAGAATATACGTCTCAGGACAACTGTTCTCCCTCTAACCTCATCAGCCAAAACACACACACACACACACACACACACGAGCCTTTCCTGGACCCTCAAAACCAAATCACATATAAATAAAATCCTTGATTCACTACACTGAACACTACACCACGGTTAACTGATTAATGCAGATAATACAAATAAACATTCCCCTCACCCAGCCAGAGTGAGAATCGGAAGTCCACGGACCTCTTGGGAAGTACCACGTCACTCCGAGTCCGTAATGGCTACGTAACCTCAAGCACCAGACTCATAGAAAAATGCCAGGCACAAGACAGCGATTTTTCAAACTTCCCCCCCTTTGTATTAAACCAGGGAACCCTTTCCACTACTTAAGCACCGCCTGTGCCCCCGCGTGGGCTGGGGGCGGGGTCCACTATGACCACCGGGACTCTGAAGGAAGTGACAGACAGCCTCCCTGCCCTGGGCGGGTCAATGTGGCTACAGCTAGAAGAGCCCTCGCTTGTGACTCTACTTTTGTTTCTTTAAAAATCACCGATATTATATCGAATCTTTGTTTCTGAGCACTTCTCTTAGGAGGCAGGGGAGGGGCTTTTGCACACGTGCAGAGCAGGGCGGAGCTATGGAGCCTTCTCTGGAAAAAAAAGTCTACCCCATGGTTTTCTGTTCCCTCTCCAAGACATTTCTGTGACTTTCCTTCTTTCTTATTAAACACAAATCTGTGCGGGTCAGGGCTGCGAGCTAACTCGCCTCTCCACTGTCAAGATGCCGTCTGAAAAGAAGCCTGTGCTGCGGCTGGAGATGCTGACAAAGGAGCAGGGGATTCTCTTTGTGAAAACGCTCCCGGGAGGAGAGGGACAGCCCAAGGAACAGCACCTGAAGAGCGTTGCGAGAAGTCACCATGACCGGCGGCCGCCCAGAGCCCAGCGGGGCTGCCAGGCGCACACCCTCCCTGGAGGACAAAACGCGGCGGGAGGCACAGAGGTGGCGCTGGACACCCGGCAGCTCTCAGCAGGTCACAAGACGGGCCACACCTGAGAGCCAGAGGTGTCAGCCTCGGCATGGTGACAGAGCACCCGAGTGCTGGGCGGACTGCTGGGTGTGGGGCAGGCCCGGCCCGGCCCCCGTATGGTTCTAACTCGAGCTTTTGGGCATTCACGTAGAAAAACAGCTGCACTTGGCTGCCTGGGGACAGGGCCCTTCTCACCCATCCTGTGACGCTGTGTCATCGGCTACCAGGCCCCCGGATGGGTGCCGGGAGGAAAGCATGGCTTCCGGGCCACCGCTTCATCCTCGTCTCAGGAAACACTCACCTTCGATCGTAACTGGTTCCATAGGGAAACTGCGGCCGCTGCCCCAGGCCCAGACTGGACATCGCTCCAGAGGGACTTTGGTTGTACATGTCCTGCATGCCACTGGTGGGCAGCTGTCCTTGCGTCATAAAGGGCTCACTACTTCCAGGCACTGCAGTGTTTTAAACAACAGATAAAATTAAGCACTTTCATAAGCTAAAGGGCTCAAACATCCCTTTCTAGTACTTTCTGTTATTCTATGGCAGACGTGGATCTTGTCCTTAACACGACGGACGATACGAATGCAGGAGTGGAAGGTCTGGTGTCAAGATGGGCCCAGTGGAGGCAGAATTCTAAGCTGGACCCCAAGATCCCCCTACCCCACGTGCACACCTCCATGTGAGTCCCTCCCTGAGTGTGAGCAGAACACTGAGTATGAGGGATGTTGTTCCCACGATTACGTTGCATTGCACGGCAAAAGGGAATCCACAGATGTAACTCAAGTTCCTCAGTGGCTGACTGAGTTAACCAAGAGATTACTCAGCTGTGCCCTTCCAATCTCATCTCAAGGTCACAGACGGACCAAGTCACCTTCCCTCTGGTTTTGAAGAAGCCTTGTGTTGGAGAGGGCCATGCACTGGGAGGGGTGGCAGCCTCTAGGAACTGCAAAGGTCCCCAGACGACGTTCAACAAGGGACCTCATTCCATAACTGCAAGCAACCGAAGCTGCCAACAACCTGAACGGGCTTGGAAGAGGACCCCGAGCCTCACGGGTTGGCATCCTGACTGACAGCTTGAAGTCTGCTGTGTGAGCCCCAAAGCTGAGAACTCCCAGCGACTGTGAGGTCATAAATTCACGTTGTTTAAAGTAAGTTTGTGGTAATCTATTGTGCAGTAATACTGAAAATGAATGTAGTCGCAGACCCTTGGGTAAGTTAGTCCGCTTCTGAGTTTATTTTCCTGTCTGTAAAATGAAGTTGGTTAACACCACCTCACGGAATGATGGTGAGGAAGAGATGAAATACACTTACAGAGTTAGTTCCCTTCCTTTGGGGGGGCGGCGGGGAGGTGAAAACCTTAACATAAATACGCATCCACTGACTCACTTCAAAATCAGGATAAAGAAAATCACCAGGGAGTTAAGAACAACTCAAGTATGGATGAACTACAACTATCTCTATCAGGGGGCAGAGTGGCAATTAGGTCAAATATGCAAATTAGCATCAGCTCAGAGCCTGAAGGAAATTGGGTCAAGCCCAGAAACTAGCCTGGAGGCAAATTAAATATTTTAATGCAAATCTTAATTGACGTACAACACTACTACCTTCTTCATCCTACAAAGGTTACTTTTCACGGCACAAGAGGCAAAGGCGGGTTAAAGTTTTGTGAGCTGATAAACTGTCAGGCTGGTGGAGAGGGGCACAGAATGAAGCCCAACAGTGGCAGAAGGTACTTTGCAATGTGCTTTCACACACTTTATCTTATCTGATCTCCATCACCCTGTGGTAGAGCCAGTTCTTATGCTACTCTCCATTTCACAGACATAAAGACAGAGATAGACAAAAATTAAGGGGGTAAGTAAAGTTAGACAGCTTAATTCTCCAACACACAAATAAGTCTTAAAAATCAATATGAAATTTGATTGACAAGTTAAAAAATGGATAATACATAAATGGAATATTATAGAAAAAGAAAAATGACCAATAAATATATGAAAAGATGTATGACCTCACTAATAATTAAAGAAATCCAAGATAAAACAATTACAAGGTCTTTTTGACCCCCAATTGTATGGGCAGATATTAAAGTGACTGATAGTAATCATTTCTTAGTTCGGGAGTAGGGGGCGGGGCGGGGGGTAGATGCACCTGACAACACTCACGGTTAGCGTATTAAAGAGGTGTAACTTTTGCTGGTACCTGTGACAGGAGGCTGTACTATGGCGACTCCCTATAAAAGCACATCTGTGGGTATTGAGACTGTGAAGTCTGCTCCCACAGTGAGACTGGTGGGCACCTGTCATCTTGGAGTGCTCCTGAGAGCCACCCAGTGTCGTGCAGTGCCCAAGAAACTCCACGGAAAGGCCCTGATGGAGGCCCTCAGCTGATAGCTTCTGCTGAGTTTCCAGTAGGGCCTCCCTATGACACTAGCCGTTCAAGTGACATCCCAGCTCCAGCAGAGCTCTCAAATCAGGCTTCTGGATGAGGGCAGCTGCCCCAGTGTCCCAGCCGACAGTCATGGAGTGAAGGACGACCCCACGCCCCCAGAACTGTACACGGACCAGCAGGTGGGGCCAAGGCCACCATGCTCTGGAGTTTGAGACTGGGCTGTCGCCCACAAGCTGGGTCTCCCTGGGTCACAGCAGCAGCAGCAGCAGCAGCAGCAGCGAGAACAAAGGGCAGGGTTTTCGCTGATGTTGGTCATTAAATAAAAATCCAAGAGTACCACCAAGTTCACTGACAGAGTAAGGTGAACTGTGGATGGAAACTTTACTGTCACAGGGCTAGGGCTGTAAGAAAATCCGTCTCCTATGGAGTTTATCTGCTCTGATTTGGTACTAAACACACCAGCACTGTAAGGTCGGGGAGCTGAGATGTGCTGGGGGAATGTGACACGGAACCGCCTTCTGAGCCACTACCGAGTGCCTAACAAGATAATCCACAGTTGTCCTCCATCCTCTCCAATTTTTCTTCATAATCAGAACAATTGTAGTCATAAGGAAACAAAAGAAATACAACTCTTGCTGTCTAACATAGCTTGTCGGTAGGATACTGGAACGGTTCATGATAATTTCTGAAGCCAGATTCCAAATATTACTAATTATTTTTCCATGCTATTGTCATATTTTCAGAGTTTAAAAGTGTAATATAACCACCAACAGCACTAACAAAATGTTCTTTCTAGCACCTCATATCACTAAGGAAAACAGCAACCTCCAACATTCATGAACCTTTTGAATTACTGAGTTGATGGATTTATTGCAAGTTCTGCAAAATCTGTACTTGGAATAAACGGCTCTGAAGCTTTTGAAAGGAAAAGGTATAGATGATCTTGCTTTATGTAACAGGTAAATCTGAAAGGTTATACTATATAAAACAGTCTGTAGTTTAGTTTTCGTTTGTCCCCCCAAGAGTGAACAGTTCTGGGGGCGCGGGGTCGTCCTTCACCCACATTCACTGAGTCCTCATGACACCCTTCCGGGGCCCCATTATCATCCTGGTTTCTAGAGGAGGAAGTCAGGGTGCAGAGATGCTAAGCGCTTTCTCTCAGGGGCAGAAGGTTCCTAGACCGGGCGCTGGGACCCAAACACGGCTGGATCTGGAACACGTAGGCGCCTCGGCTGCGGGCGGCAGCGGAGATGCCCGGCCCGCGCCTGCGCAGAGGCCGCGCCGCGTCTACCTTTTCTCATGCCGCCGAAGGGGTCCTTGTTGGGCTCGTAGGGTACCCTGCCCATCACGTCTGGCATGCCCATGCTCTGCTGGTACGGGGCGCTCGGGGTCATGGAGTTCCGTTTTGGGAACGAGGACTCGCTCGCGTCCGAGAATGGGTCGTGCACACTGACCGTGCTGCTTCTGAGATGAGAAAAAGGAAAAGCTTAATGATAGAGCGGGAGTTACCGCCAAACGCTCACTCGGAAAATAAGCCAGCCTTGAAATCTGTTAAGTGTAAAAAGTATCCCAAATAAGTCAGATGAATAAAACTAGCAGTTATCAACATTTATAAACTTATCAGGGGGCACCATTTCTTTTCTCTATAGTTTGCTCCAGAAAGTTAAGAGACAAATCTGATTCTGTATGGCTCACAGTCGGCATACCTTCCGCCTTGCATTGGGGTCATCTGTCCATGAGGGGTGGAGGCTGGCGTAGGTGGCTTCAAGTCACCCGGAACCTCTGCCATCGAATTACTGCCAGTGGACTGAGGGGTCTGTGGACCTTGCAAGGATCCTGAGTTAGCTGATGATAGTAAGTACCAAGAGAAAAACGGGGAAAAAAACAGAGGTTATCAAATTAAGGTCATTTTTGCTAGTTACAAAAAAAAAAAAAAAATGCCATCTTAATAGAAATAACAATATCCATTGCTGGTAACGTAGTAAAATTAGTTGCTCTCACATCTTTTGTAAAATAGAAGTATAATGGGCATATTACATTATATTAGTTTCAGGTATACAATGTAATAATTTGGTATTTGTATATATCGCAAAATGATCATCACAGTAAGTTTAGTTAACATCCATCACCATATGGTTACAATTTTTTTCTTGTGATAAGAACTCATACATTGTTTATAGTGAAAATCGGTTAAGTAAAAGTTTTTTTAGTAAACTATTTAGAAACATTATTTATGAGCTGTAAAACATTTTGACTAGGTAATTGCTTTCCTGGGCATTTATCCCAAGAAAATAACCTAATACAAAGAAGATTTTAGGCAGAAAATTTTTATTTCAGTGTTGCTTATAATGTTGATAAACTAAATGTCTGAGAATAAGGTAAAATTTGGGTGTATCAATCTGATGGACTACTGTGCTGTTTGAGAAAAAAAATTAGAAAAATTAGTTCTGCTTAGGCAATGAGAAATGTTTCAGTTGAAAGCGATGATACAAATTAATAATGAGGCTAATATCAGATTTCAACACCTTCTCAACATCTGGATGTGTCTATGCTCTGTCACTGGGAGTGATTTTTGAAGCTATGAAACCAGATTTGTCATTATAAAACACAGTGCTGGTTTGGAGTTCCTTAATGTCATTATCAGAGTTCTGAGACTTGGTTCTAACTATAAATATACTTGAATAACAGAGCTCAAAATTGAGATCGTTTCAAAACTAAACTGGGATTAATGAAGATATGAGCCTCATCTTATAGGAGAAACATAATATTTTAAGGCTTTTTGCTTTACCCTCAGCATGTGAGGTGTTCAACAGATACTGGTTTCACTTGTTAGTTACTGAATAAGTAATACGCTCACTAATGTGCTCTCTTCTATGCCTGGATTCTACCAGGGGAACCCCTGCGCCCGTGCAGGTCACAATAAATACCTTCGGAACCATACCCAGTGGCAGAATTACCGACTGCTTGTAAATAATAATACTGGACAAGCTGATAGTTACAGTTCCTTTCCTACACAGTTCTTCTCAAGGCCCGTGACAATGACCGCTATCGGCATTTTACTTTAGGGGAAACTGAGTCAAACTGCTCACTAGAGACTAGAGAGTGTGCTATAAGGGGTTGGCAGTGGCAACGGCTATATCACTCCTGCTCACAAAGCCCCAGGTGTCTGAGCGTGGCCACCTCTAGCCAGAGCAAGTCTGCCTGGGTCTGCCCAGCTCTGGCCTGGTCGGGGCTGAGTGCTGATGACAGGCCAGCAGGGCTGTGCGTTCTGTATACCGTGTCCCCTGGGTACCCAGGACTGTCCCCTGTACCCAGGGCAGTTTTTGGAGATGCCAGGAAAACCTACTTTTAAGGGAAGTACCTTTTTAGACGTAGACATCTTAAAAACATACTAACTCATGCTTATAAAACCAAATACTGGTGAAACCCTAGAAATGCATATTAAAAAAGTAAATGTGATAAAAGAAAAAAAGCAGAGTCTTTTGTAAACAAACAAGGATAACCCTGCAGCCGCGCCTGCCCCAGGGAGCTGGCAGAGGCGGTAACGGGCGCCCCCAGGCCAGACCGGAGCGCGTGGCAGCCGCACGTGTCCCTGGAAACCCGGCTCGCCAGGCTGTGACTTCAGAATGACCCTTATTTACAAGTATTCACATTTACAGCTCATTAAAAAAAAAAGGAAAAAGTAAAAATTCTTCCCCTTGCCAGTGTTTCTTCCTCTCCTTCCAGGAAAAAAAAAAGTGAATGCGACCTCTTAAAGCTCCATTAATAGCCAAGGCTGGCACACTCTCTAGGATATCCCTACCTTTTGCCAGAAGCTACAAATGTATACTCGAAAGTAAACAATGGAAAGGTTATTGAAGGTTAAGTACATTCACACACTTCAGACTGTACAGCCAGACTCCTAGCTGGGAAGATAATTTACACAGCACGAACCTGGTGCCCTAGTTCTGCCTGGGGTTGCAGGAAGTAGGGTAGGGAGAAAGAAGAATAGCTGATCTGTCCCGGGTCTACAGTGACTAGAGGTCACCCAGAGGGCACCTTTGTTTATAACCTGAGCCCCTTCCTCATTTATCTTCCACTGAGGATTCCCTAGTTGGATCCATGACAGGTTTTGTGACATCACCTGTCAGCTAATAATAGAAACGCAGTCAGCCACCTGCCAGCAAAGATGGATGGGTTTTTGGTTACAGACTTACTTACTGACTGTGGAGCCTCCTTGCCCCGCCCCCCGGGGTTTACGGCTGCCCAGGCCACCTGGGGAAGCAGGTCCTGTGGCTGTTCATCAGAACTCCACACACACTTCGTTTTATTATAACGGGATCTCCACTGGCGCCTGAGAGATGCGACGGCACCCCAGGCCCTGCTCGGGTCCCGTCTGGGAGCCTGCTTCCACAATTTGCTCTGGCCGCCGGAAGGCTGGAGTAAGCTGGACCTCTGTGTGGGAAGCCACGCAACCAGTCCACAGTGAAGTCCTGACGCCCCCAAAGGGCCGAGGGGCTGCGCCTCCCAGGGCTGAGAGAACTGAATTTCAGGTCCGTGTCAGACACACCAAATCAAAACTGGAATACGGGCCGATGACTCAGAATGCTCTTAGCTGCAGACAGCCAAATGATTTAGGATCTAAGCTGGTTCAGAGTGACTACCCCCCAAAAGAAACCCTAGCATGTCTCATAGGAATCTTTTAGTCTCGTTTGCTTGGATATGCTGGCAAGGAATAAACTACAATTGTGTTCTTAAGGGAAAAACTGACTTCGAAGAACTCAAATTCTGGCTGAAAATTAGTTTTTAAAAATTTTGTAGTACCTGAGACCCTGAAACGGCAAATTGTTGGGAATAGTTTTTTTCCTTCTCTGACAACAAAAATGTTCCAGAGACAATGCCCTTAATGACAGCTCTGGAGTCAGAGAGAACACTGGCTCACGGACACTGGGGAGGCGCCTGGCCCTAGGTTACGGACTGACCGCGCACTGGTCCGCTGACCCGCCCGCGGCTCGGCCTTGCTGGGCGGTGTGCCCTGAGCAGCGCACAGAGCACACCGGACCAGCGGATCGGGCTGAGCGCAGGAACGGTCCTCCTCCACTGCCGGCTTCCCAGGACTTCGGCTCCATTTGGACCACGGAGAAAATGGATCATCACAGTGCATGTGCAATCCGAGCTCTTGGTGCAGTTAAAACGGCAACGTAAACGAGGAGGAAAAGGACCAAGCTGAGTGCTAAGAGAACAGGCCGCGGGCTCTACGCCTCAGCGGGCCCCGTGCGACGCTGATGCACACCTGGAGAGCTATTCTCCACACACAGGCGCAGACCACTCAGCGACACACGCTCCTTCCTGGCAAACGGAATATGCCTTTAGATCTTTGCAGACGTCGCCACTTTGGTCCCCACACCCCACTGGGCTTTTATTTTGAAAAACAGCTTCAGAGCTGTTCGGAGGCAGCTTGTTTTACTCCGTGGATGCAATGTTGTGAGCTGTTTAAAATTAGATTTCACAGGTTTTCAGGTACACCGTAACTGGCAAAGGCTTCGGGTCTCCGGGGGGTGCGGTCAGTGAGGAGGTTTCTGCTTGTACGGAGAACTGACAGCTCGAAGTGTGGGCGTATTTGCTGCAAGTGCACGCTGGGCCTAGGCGGGATTCACGGGAGATCCCCCGATCAGCGAACGTGGCTGTCAGCGCTGCCGTCCAGACAGCAGCTAAACTTCTTTCTTTGGCCCATAAAGACCATCTTCTATGTGCAAACATTTTACCCGTTACAGCGGTATCTCAAATACAGGCAGACGAGTATGCTGGGTACAGGTGTAATTCCGGCGCCGGACAGCACAGGGCAAAGCCCCGCTCTCCCGTTCACAATCGATGTGACTTTGGGCCACTTAGAGTTTACGTGCCTTAGTTTTCTTGCGGATTTTAAAACAGTGTCTGCATCAGAGGTCTGACGTGAAGAGTAAACGACAGGGCACTTAGGAAGGTGCCTGGCGCATTGAGGGTGCTCAGGACACGCCACTAGCTCTGCACTTTCACCCCGCAGCAAGCCTGCACCACGGGAGGTGGCAGGTCTGATCGGCCCCACGCTGTGTGCAGGACGGCACGGGTAAGTAATGACCGTCGCAGGGCTTGAGATGGCCAGAAACAGACAGTAGTAGAATTGAACTCGAGTTGAGGTCACCTCCCAGAACTGAGGATGTTGCAAATTTCTTTTCATCTTAAATACTGTACTTATCAGAATATAATGATCTAGTAATTTCAAATTTGAAAACACCAAGAGGAAGAACCAGAGCTGGCAGGAGAGCTGGAAGAACGGCAGGGTCACCAACAGCCGAGTGGAGACGAGGCGGAGAAGGCGGGTGCCGTCAGCTCGGTTTGCTGATGAGAATTCAGGGACCCGCCATCGTTCCTAAGAGTCCCGGCTGCTGCGTCAAAGCTCAGTGGACCCCACCCCCGTCTCCGAAGCAGGGCTATCTGGCCTTTACCGGGACAATCTGACCCTCAACGTGAGAACTTGCTGGGCAGGGGACATTAGGAACTAAGTCCTGATTCTGTGCTGCTGGTGAGCAAACCCGAGTGCCCGCGACGGGCCGAGCTGTCGGAACCAACCCGGCGTGCAGGAGCCAGCTCAGCTCGCAGGGGCAGGGACCCGGACGGCGTCAGACGGATACTTCAAAACGCTGGGGAATAAATGTGTGAGCTCAGAATGCCAAAGTCTGTGTTGACTGAATGAGGGACGGCTACGGTGGTGCCCTCCACATGCTGACCAGGGGGCGGCGTGCCCGATTTTACCCTCTTCCCCCAAGCACGGCCGTCGGGCTCCAGTAAACAGACGAAGCGAAACGCTCCTTCCTCTGCAAGGCCCTGCTGCTGTTGCTTTCCCGGGGCGAGGCCTCCTCAGGCCTCTGCGCGGCAGGAGGGGGTGCCGGCTGCCTGGGCAGCGGCTGCAGTGCTCCCACTTACCAGGAGATGGCGGCTGCAGCTTGGGCTGCTTCTTGGTCTCCCCGGTGCTGAAGACTTCCGGCGGGGGCTCCTCCCCGCGCTCGATCTTGCACTCAAAGGCAAACAGGTACTGGATGTACTGCTTTTTCAGGGAGCTCGCTGCACTGCTTGAAGTGCCGACATTGAGGTTGGTGGCCAGCTCACGCCACTTCTTGTTTTTATTAACCTAGCAAGCAAACAATAAACAAACAAACAAACAAACAAAAGGCAGGATCACTGGTTTGCAGCAAAGTGACTTGTTTAAAGCCAGGAGACAAAAAAAGCACTTAATGACTTGGTTTACTTTTTTTTCATTTGCCTCTTTTAACTAATGCTCATTACTCCCACTCGGCGCTGCAAAGGCAGCATTTCCAGTTACGAAACCATTAAGGAACCTGCTGATGGCTACATAAAAAGCCTTGCTCGTCGTGATTCTTCTGCCTGGTGCATCTTCTGACGCCTCGCCCTCGTCCAGAGCCGGTGCCTGTCAGGGCTGGCGATTTATCTGTGCAAATGCACACTCTCACTCACACTCATCCTCATCCCATCTCTGATTTAAACAAAAAAAAAAGCGTCTAAAAACTAATTTAAAAAGCAGTAACAGAATTATTTTGCAATTTAAGTGAGCCTTGATATGAAAAATTGTGTTTCCTTTCAACAACCACGAGCTCCCACAAAGATGAGCCTGTAATTCTGGCCACATTCATCCCCTCACATGACACTTGTGGTTCTGGGGAAAGGGACACTCGATGCAAAGGCGAACAAGGCCCCTGACCAAATGACCCCAACTTAAATGCCAGGCACAAGCCGTCACACCTGGCTGGGCTCTATGAGGCCACCAGCTGGCCTACATCGCGGGCACCTGGAGCTCGTGAAGGGGCAGGAGCACACCGGACCTTCCAAGGTTCCACTCACAGGCAGCAGGGAATACGGTGCAAAAAGAAAAAAAAATCCTAGAACGTTACATAAAGATTTTAGGCATCTTAACCTTTTGATCCCACTTGGGAACAGAGTTATGAAAGGTTAAATACATGAATGAAACATGAGGACCTGCGAACAAATGCTTGGGGAGTATTTTGCCTTTAGATGCATCCTGTGTTCAATACATGGTAATGGTTACGGGGACAAGTGGTTTTTAATGAAATGTTAAATTTTTGTGCTCAAACTTTCTCACAAAGCTCTTTATAACCTTTTACTTAGTACTAAGTGGTGCACAATCAACCACAGAATGCTCACGGAGATGCTTAATGCCACTTTCGGCACTTAATGCCAGCCTGCGGCAAGCAGGCCTGTGGATTGCTTCAGCAATGAAGGAGAGTGCTCCCTGGGACACCCTGAAGGGCGAGGCTTTGAGCTGATCCATGTGTGGGGCAGCACCGGCTCCGACCACATCTGATGGTCGCCGGGCAGATGGGCGCAAATGACCAATGTCAAACGCTCACTACTGTGAATCATAGCGAGTCAAGCAATCCTCATTAGCTAAGCCAGCAGAGTGTCGCTCACAGACCTGGCTTGGTAATACGCATGGCTGAGTCAGAATAAGGGGTCCAGACAATCTCTACATGTCTGTGATGGGTAACCCCAAACGGTTTAGCATCCTGGGGATTCTAAACAAATTGATGCCAGGTCGTAGAGGGGGGAGGCCAGGGGGTTTAGGTGCAGAGCGGAGGTGAGCATCTCGGTCTCTCCCTTCGCAGATCGCCACTCACACTGACTTGGTGTGCAGTGTATAACTTAGCATCTGATTACATGAGGCCTTGAATCAAGCTACAGTTGTTTTGGTTGTAGGTCACAGGCCCCCAGTGGGATGGGGTGCCTCGGGGAGGCTGAGAACAAAGACCTCTCCTGCACCCCCAAAGCTGTGCAGCACTGAGACCAGGGCGGGCCCTTGACGACACCCAGGGATCAGGTGACTTGCCCTTGGATAGTTAGCGACCTGAGCTACCTGGATGGAATGCAGGGTTCCTCACTGTGTATTAGGCACCTGGGGCCCACAGTGGCTTCCTTCACCCATCTGGGTGCGAGCCCAGGTACGGACAGGCTTTCAAGCTCCCCAGGTAACTCCAGTGCACGGCGAGGCCTGACATCTGCTGGAGGAAGGGAGAAGCACCTGCTCTGGACCTGGGCCCCACCTTCCTGAGAGTCCCTGGCCTCGGCACCATGGTACTCTATTCTGTTAGTTTCCTCATCTCTTGTTTGGGGCTGAAGACCGGGCATTTTATGGGGACTGAGAAAGACAACGGCAACGACAGTGTTAGCACCCTCCCCCGCCCCCACTGCAGGACACGGACACACCAACCGGACTCCACACACCAGGCCGAGGGAGGCGTGGCCTCGAGGCGCAGCATGTAAGAGGCGCTGGCTGAGAGCCAGGGCAGAGCAGGGCCGGACCGCACGACGCTGAGGATGAGGGCCTCCCGAACTCCCCGCCCGGAGCCACCCAGCCTCCCGAAGGAGGACAGCACTGACCCCCCTGGTTGCCCAGGTGTTGTGGACCTGGTTTTACAGGTATGACTCAGTTTTCTTGATAAATCGCAACGGACAGAGGGAAACAGTGAATCTGATTTATATCTCATCCAAATAATTTAGGCATTTGTAAACCACTTCTGGAGCATCTACCATGAAAGCCTGGCAGATTCTACAGAGTTCCACAGAAAAACCTAGCCCAAATGTCTCACTTTACAGATGAGGACTGAGGTCCATATAAATGACCCGCCGAGGTCACACTGTGAGCTGGTTGCAAAGCTGGGGACCCTAGCCCCAATGCTCTCCCATGCATGGATCCCCATAAAGGTGACTTTCTCACAGGCTTAGCTTTTTCTTAGTGAAAAAACCACTTGAGTCTATATAGTCCAAGAAAGCTGCCGTAAGAGCTTATCCAGAGTGTCTCCTCGGCCGCTCATTCGTTCACTCTTACCTGCGCCAAACCCCCAATCTCCTTCACACAGACGTAGAGTCGGAATAGGTCCAGGGGCTTCTTGCCCACTGCAGGCAGACTTGCGACCGGGGAGCCCCTCTCCTCCATGAAGGTAAGGTAGCGGTCGACCCACAGCTTTCTCTCCGGCTCACTCCCCAACTCGTACACCTTTGTGATCTTCTCTCCCGTGGTGGTGGAGGAGCTGGACTTCTAGAGCCCAGAGGGAGCGTTTGGAGATGGGCGGGGGTGGGCAGGGGGAAAGGGAAGAAGGTGAGAAAAAAGCAATGAGCCACCAAGTACAGAAAGAGGAGAAACTTAAAAACTACTGCTATCACACAACAATTAGGAATGAAGGCTACTAGTTCAGGCACAAACTATACATTTCTTAATTAAGAATTTACGTTGATTTTAAATAAAGGCCCAAACTCCCTCTTTTACATATTTAAAAAACAAAAACAAATCCCAAATCTTTTTTTACTCTATTGACATAAGCGTTGAATCCCAGAAGGCAAGATTTCAATGACGCCTCACGTCATTTTCAAAAATAAAAGGGTGTTAGATCACAGAATGATCACAGTGAATTTAAAATTTCACAGGTGGTACTGCAGAGCCCCCAAAACTATATGCACTCTACTTTTTCTTGTTAAAACAAGAATGGCTAATGTGTGTTTTCATTAAAACTCTAAATCACAGGGAGGAAGAGCAAACACATAGTACTTGCTGAAAAATAAAAGGCAGGTCACAAATCACAGGAGCCGGTGGTGTGGGCCCTATGCCCATTTGAGAGCTTTACAAAATTATGGCTGGCTAAAGCTTTGGCATTTACTCACGATGACCAGCTTTCCTTACTTAAGAGGTCTTGAACTTCTCTGCATGGTAAGGGGCAATTAGATAACTATTTTAATAGGCAACCATGCTTTAATCATGAACACATGCTATTTCATACTCCCAGCACATTGACGGATATATACTTTTTTATGCGCATGTGTTTATGGGCCCACGTGGCTTATACTGAGGCACTGTTTCTTGGCTTTTTATTTTTCTAACTGTACTTGAGATTAAGATGTCAAAGGTTTCTGTTCCTACACACCTGAAGCCCTCCTTGCGGATTACATGATCGGGGAAGGGAACACTTTTAGTCTCAAACAGTCCAACTCTAAGTTTTCCCTTTCTTCTGCTTCTATATTTGTGTATTTGTAATATTTGAAACTCCGGGGTTATGGCACAAAATCACTTCTAAATTCTCCATAAAGATTTCCCTGGAACATTAATTTACTTCATTTATTTGTGTTTATTTACTAGGTTATCATTTCTAATGTACAGCTATTATTTGAGATGGAGTTTTCCTTAACTCTTTTCCATTATATTTAGCTTAATATAATTTTAAACATATTGCTGAAATTTTGGGGGTTAAATAACATGACAGCCATCGAGGTTTTATGCTACCTTGTTTAGCAAAATGATCCCCAATAAAGCTGGTGCATGGCAGCTTTCCTTCTAATTAACATGTAATTCTCCCAAGCTATTTTCCTGAAATTTTAAGCCTGCAGCTTTAGAATTATTGAGGCATAAAACCTTTACATCTAATATATAAAAGTGGGTGATAGTTGATGTAAATTAAAAAATGTAGAGCGGCAGGATAAAATATAGTGTTTTCTTTTAGAATTTACACTGATGCTGAAGCTAAACTGCAGATCACTTAAAAATTACTTTAGGTAAGAGCTTAAAAATACACACACATTCCCATATGTCTATGTGCCCATGTACATAGCAGAATATGGGACACACTGCATATCTAAAAATTTTTTTAAAAAGTTTAAAAAATTTATTTTCCTATTCTTATACTGAAGGAATATTTGACTAGAAAAAAAACAAAACAAAACCGGTTCTAACATTTTACACCACCTTCTCATACTGATTTCTGGAGCTTTATCATTAATGGGTAATTATTATCAGGAGGTTTCTAAATCCTAGTATTGAAAATTTTCTCTTTTGGGGAGGTATTCTTGAACCCAATGTTTTAAAGAAAATAAAATTTGAAATAAGAATATAAGGAAAAAAGCATTCTCCTCTAAAAATCAATCAAGAAAAACACAAACCTCCCTCTTGCATTTCATTTGTGAAAAATTGAAAGAGTTTCAGATTCGATTTAAGGATAAGAGAAATAAAAGCGATCATTTCAATTCACAGTTACTCTGAGGAGCTCTCCCAACATCCTGAGCCTAAGATTCACCTGCCATTTGCGGCCAAGTCTGCCCCACACGCAAACGGGGAAGACCCCTGGAAGTCACTCACGCCCTGAGCAAGCAGGCTCCGGAGTTCACGCCCACCTGTCAAACGACTGCGTTCTCCTAGCCCAAAAATGATTCACGTAGTTTGACTCTGCATATTTTAACTTTTCTTATCATTATTAAATGAATAAAGTTTAACTTCTGCATATCTCAATTTGTTCTCTTAAAATGAGAAAAACTTAACAGTTTTTAATAGAATCATTCTACTTTTCATAGTTTTTTAGAGCTCTGGAAAAGCATTTTTATGGAGCCGTAATGTAGGAAAATGCATCTGAAGAAGAAAGCGGTCAGGCCTGTTTACGTGTGAGGTCTTAGGAGAGGCCCCTTGACCTGCGCCCCCCATCTAAGTCGTCACTGCCTGCGCGTGTCATCTGCCCTTGGTGGAGCCTGGTTACACACTGCACAGAAGCCTGTTCTGCATGGGGTCACCTGTCTGCCCTCCACACTCCTGACCCAACTTCCACAAGGCGGGGCTCCTGCTGAGTCGGAATCACCACCAGGGACTGCGCACTGAAGGTCCTGGGTAGGTATTTGCTCTATGAATGACTACGCAAATGGATGAGAAAGGTCTGAAAAGTCGAGTACCCTCGAAATAAGAATTAGCAGCTGTTAAAACATCTTATGAAAGGGATTTCCAAGAGCAAGGTGCTAAGTGAATGTGGACATTATTTAATAAGACTGAAAGCTGAGAAGGGATGATGCCCACTGAGCTTTTCTCCACTGCCGGCTCTCAGGGTCCACTTCCTGACTGACTACCAGTTAGTGTCTGGGTGTCTGAACAGGGAAAAGGGACATGAAGAGAAATGACAGTCTTGGGAAATAAAAACTACATGCTCCACACAGACTGTTTTTGTTAAGCTATTAGCTATTCTGTGACCTTTGGGTACAAGTCATCATCTACTCTACCCACTGACAATGGGAAAACGAACCAGCCCTGCAGGAAGGTGGGTTAACTTTTCTAGGCCGCCACGACCACTGTGTACTGTTTCGAGACAGTAAAAATTGTGTCCTACTGCATGAAACTGTCGTGGAGGCGAGGAAAAAGAATGCTGAAAAATTACAGCAAGACAACATTACAGTGCCACGAATGTTTTCTTTGCATACAATTTAATTAAGTCTATAAGTACATTTTTCCTCAAGTTTTTTAGGCAAATTTACATTTCAGCAGTCTTTACCATATGCCTGGTAATATGTGTATGTGCGAATGTTTATTTTTATTTTAGAATGTTCTGTAACAACACGGCGTTGGCCCACAGCACACTGTCAAGCACAGAGCATCTTTATATTTAGTCCACTTCAGGCCTGCTATTAGACAGGCTTTGTCGGGGACACTGTTAAGAGCAATTTTAAGTACAAATTGAAGTTATATCTCAGAAGGACCAGTTAAATATTCCTAAATTGTATATATTTGTAGTGACCTGATAGCTGAGACAATCTGAGGTCCTTCATTACAACTTCCTTTCGTTCCTGTCTTGAATTAGCATCTCACTCAAGAGAATGGCTGTTTTCGACATAAAGAAATCATCTAACATCCTCCACTACTGGGAACCACAGCATCTCTTGCCCTCACCTACCATGGAGCCAGACGTTTGCTTGTAAATCCTCAAAATGGTTATGGTACAGGAAGAGATAATGTATGGAGGATTATTTAGGAAAAAAGAGAAAAGTAATGTGCAATTTTAATTGTAGTATGATAATCAAAAAATGAAGTTAACAATTTAGTTTGCTTTTTTCTTGTGCTAAGTAGAAAGTGGGGTTTATGTGACTAGTATGTTAAAATACAATAATCATTCTTTAAATCTGAAATCAGCAAGGTAGAATTTTTAAACATATAAGTCTATTAGTAGTCTTCGTTTTTAACAAATTTCTAGTCTTAATGTCTTAAGATTTTAAAGAACTTCAATCTCTAAGCCACGGTACAAATGTTTTTGAAAAGTTATAATCTGAGTTCTACCTGTTGAGTGTATTACTGATTCAAAATGCTTTTCTTATGATAAAAACAAAACAAAAACCAGGGTAGCTTATGGGAAATTTCCCGTAACGTTGGCTGCCTTCTGAGACTCAAAGCAAATAACACAAAGACATCAAAATTAAGGAGCTGCATTTTCCCTTCCCATTAGCTCTGCTTAACCCATCCTAGAAGCATTTTTTCATTTTGGTGGTTGCAAAAGCGAAACACATGTCTACAGAGAAGGTAACAGTGAATATCTGCATTTTCTTCTTCTGCAAAGGAAAATGGCGGTTAGACTAAGAGCTCTACATGGATTTCACAAACACTTACTGGAACCATCAACTCTTCAAACCTTCAGCTCTATCTGCTAAACCAGTGAATGGATAATTAATAGCAGCCTCCTTTTGGGGTTTTGACTAGATTGCCAGACTCTGCAGTTAGAGTTTTCTTCCCTCCAACTTGCTTTTCCTGAGCTGTGTGCTCTCCAATACAATGTCTTACAAAAATTAGCGTGTTAATTAAGCCTTCTTGGCAAGTAATTGCATGTTAAGCTTTTTTTTTTTTTTTAAAGATCTTTTGATTCCCTATATGAATGTAAAATAAAGGTTACTACAGTGCCATGCTTCCTTTTTTTAATGGCACAGAATTAATTTTTTTAGTAAGGAAATAAAGGCCCTACTGGCAAAAGACCATAAAAGCTAAAAAAATTCATATACATATATACACATACATACATTATCATTTTTTTTAATATATCATATGGAAATCAACACTGAATTTCAAGATTACCAGTAGTTTTGTGCAGGATATAATTTTTCATCTCAAAAGACTAATGTAGGCACACATTATTAACCTAAGAACAGCATCCCAGTCACATGCAATAACATTTCCACGGCTTTTCTGTCAATTTCTGACAAGTAGATTGAAACAAAACAGGGCTGATATTATACTAAACCATGCCCAGAGTGTAACATTCATATTTTCAGGTAGGCATTTTTGAAATAAGATGTTTCAGATAAAACAGCCCATGAAAGACTTAGGCCAAAGGCCAAACTTGTCATTTACTCCATAGCTGCTATTAGTTCCCATGTAAATAGAGAAGTAACTCGTTTTAAATTTAAGTGCACAATGGATCAGACATTTAAACAAAGTCACTGTGTGGGGTTCGGACCCAGGAACACGATCATGTGCTCGGTACAGAGGTGCTTCTTTATCATAGCGGATTCATTGCCAGAAATCAACTTGTATAATAATACACGTAAACTTTACTCATTTCGTTACTCATGTAATTATAAAGAAATCCCTTTCATGGATAAATTATTGAAGAAAAAGTCTTACTGAACAAATAAATAAACAAGCATTAAAGTAGAATTAATTATCAAAAAACCCCCAAAAAAACCAAAAACAAAAAACCAGAGCCACTTACAGGGCTTGATGGAGTCTTTGGCCAGCCTGGGCTGCTAATGCTATCGCTTTCATCTCCATGAAATGAGGAGATGCTAGCAGAGCTGGGGGACATTGGGGAAGGGACTGGCAGGTTGCCGGGGGTTGGGGGCTGAGAAATACCCTGAGAGCTGTAGCTATCCTGTGGTAGAGGAATAAAAAAAAAAAAAAAATGACAAAGGTAGGGCAAACTTTATTTAAAATAACAAAAAGTACATCCAGTTTAACAGACTAACTTATATATAATAGATATATATAAAGACACATACAAACAAACACACAAACACACACATATAAAGGTATTAAAACAGCATTCTTAATTAGTATAATTTGGTAAGTTTGCTGGATGCTGGATAAGGCCACTAAGCCACCATGCTTATGTCAAGCTTACATGGAATGCTAAGCATGGGTTACCCCTTATGAAAGAAAGAAAGGAAAAAAAAAAAAGCTGTTCACCTTATTTATCAAATAAGGCAGGAAAGCAAAATATTAAGTATGTTGTTGTTGCTGAGGCGGCCAAAACAGGAAGCTATAAACTGAAGGCAGAGAAAATGGCTGCAAGTATCAAAACCAGGCAAGACCCCTTGCTTCTCCCCACCCCCAAAGCATTTATCTTGCGTGGGTCTTGTCCCTCCACCCCTCTCCCACGACCATGAGTTAATGCCGTAAGAACTAGTAACTTTCAGATCCACACCATGAGGGGGTGGGGAAAGAAAGACTACAAACATGTTGCACGAAATGAAGGCATGCACAGAAAAGAAACCAAATGGAAAAAAAAAAAGTGTCAGCCAACACCAGTGAATAGAGTACATGGCAGCTTTAGCGAGGCAGACCCCACGCCGCGTGCAGAGGACAGAGGAAATACCTTCGTCTTGCTCTCAGGCTGCGGAGCGCCTTCTTCTTTACCGTCTGCTTTGAGAGGCAGGGGCAATTTGGATTCACCAGGAGACATCATATCTGCAAGACCCATAGATGCTAATCGAAAACAGGAGAAAGAGTTTAGGATGATACACGGGATGCATCAGGCTATGCTCCCGCTAACATAAGTTACCGAGTGATGCGTGGGGCACTTGAATTTCCCTTGAAGGAAGAAAAAAGAAATTGTAACTCTGCAGACTCTAATTTCTGAAATCTACATAGCATGACATTCTGGCAATCTTTATCTTAAAAAAGAAAAAAAAAAACCAAACCACGCAATCATTTACTCAAGACCCAAACCACTGGAAGTCAACATAACAGCAATATTATTTAATAGAGCAGGAGACAAAAACTCAATGTTTAAATTGCTCATCAGATGTTGAAAGCAAATGCTCAACAATGTGCATAATTTTTACCTGGTGACTAGAAAATTTAGTGTTTTCTTAATTTCCTCAATGCAGATAATCTATAGTTTGCAAAATCATTTGACATTTTACATCGTTTCATTTGAGAACCTTATCTATTGCATGTAGCCTACTCTACAATAATGGAAGACAATTGTAACAGATGACTTCAATAACAATATAATCAAAAGTAAGTTTTGAAGGAAAGGATTTCTAATTATTTTGCAAAGGGGCTGGTTTCCTTTCAGCCTGGTGCACTGCGTATATTTATCAATTCTCAACAGCAGCTCAGACACCCACAGCAGCTCAAGGGTTGACCTGCAAATCCCAGACGAAACTCGTTTTCTATCTCCAGGCTCAGAAATTCAATCAAGTTCATCTATGCTTCCGAATGAAAAGTTTTACCAAAGAACGACTGACATACACGTTTATTGCAAATACTAATAGACATTTTGAAGTTGAAAATATGGGTTTAGGTTTCTTTTTAAAGGGAGAGCAAGGCAACGGTAGGGAATCAGCGTAGATATCCAGGGAATAACAGCTGAATTTCTACTGAGTGTGACACCAAACAGATGTGTGAGGAGCCAGAGTGAGGAGATGGAAACAGAAAGGAAGAGGGGAGAGAATTATGAGCCTTATAAATGAATGAAGACCAGAAAACACTCCCATTACAAAATAAAATAAACCTGAGGTTTTATGAACAGGACCCATTTTACATTCTGCAAATGAAAAGTGCTGGCTCAACCAAGGCACTGCACATGGAGTGTAATACGCCAAAAAAAAAAAAAAAAAAAAAAAAACGGCTTTAAAAAAGGCTCCACAGATTGCCCACTACAAAATGATTATTGCACATATTCATGTATTACTATGTTTTAGAAAATAATTAGTTTTAATTACAGCAGGGAGAGTGTGAGCAGGGCTCTGGCGAATTAGCTGGCAAGCTTCGTGGTGCTAATTTGCTAATATCGTTAGCATCACTGCAGGTTGAGACCAGAGGTCCTGCCAGAAAAGCCTGCCCGGCCACGTGCCCGTGAGTTTGCATCGGCACACTCAATGGCGCGCTCTGAAACGCCTGCGTTTTCCATGGGCACAGTGGCTTGTTTTTCAAAGCCCATTTGCAGCCCAGTTAGCCCTTGAAGTCATCACTGCACACACAAATCATAATTGGGATGTTTTTCTTTCTTTTTTTTTTTTTCCAAATTACTTTCGATACTTAGACTTTAAGAACTGGAACAAAAAGCTTTTTCAAGTGATGCAGCTGCAGAGAAAAATCTATTGGGATCAGCTAAAAATGCTGTTATTTTTGTGAATGTGTGAAACCTCAAAAAAGCAGCTGAGAGATATTACACGAAGAAGACCGCCTTGTTGCTTTCGTGTGGTTTTATCTCTGGGGTCTAGCGAGATATGAATTGGTAAATCTGCACATTAAGAACGAGCCTTTTTTAGAAGAATAGAAGGGGAAAAAAGCAGGAGGCGTGTGGAAAGGGGCTTATTTATGAAAGTCCACACGTCCTTGCTCGTTATCCACAGAATGGGTTCAAAGGAATGACAGACACACAGTTCCAGAGAAAAGTGGCAAAGTCATGGACACGCTGCTTCTGTCATGTCTTGCTTCTCCAAAGGATGTAACAAATAGTCTTGTCAGCATTTTTAAGAAATAATGCTTAAGTATTATTTTTGAAAAATAAAAAACAGCAATATGCTTTGTGCATTAAATTTGCTCATATACACAAATGTTAAGTTTTAAGCATGAAGAACTAGGACAATATATATTATGACCATTAATGGTAATTTACACTAATTTAAAAATTAGACTTAGATGAATATGAGCGTATACGTTGGTCTGAAACCCCCAAACTCCTTCATTCTCCATTATCCATTTTAAAGTGGGCATTTGGGTGATGCAAATACAGAAACTGTCAAAAGTTGCACTGCTTTATTATTTTGAGAGATAAATAAGGATAGGATTTAGAGTAATAGTTTTACTTAGTACTCCAGCTTTACGATGTCGATTTTATGTTATTAAAAGGATCATAAGGTCTTTCCTTACTGTGGCTTTTCCTATTCCTTTGTTGAAATGCTTATTTTGACTTCTCAGTAGAATTCTCGGCGAATCGCTGCGGAACGCAGCCACAAGCCACCCAGGGCAGTGGTGCTTCTTGCCCAGGAGCCGAGGCCACCGCTATGATAAGGATGTGTTAAATCAAGGCACTGTTCTTTCTCCTATTGACATCAGTAATCCAGTATGTAAAGCTCAGACACAAAAAGGGGCAGTAAAGAGCCCGTGACTGCTGAGTGCTGGGGGAGTACTGTAAATGCACGGCAAGCACTAGCCTCTGGCTCTCCCACTGAAATTTAAGAGCCAGAATGATTTCTTAAAGTAAGTGTGGGTCAAGGTCCTAAGGCAGCTATTTCACTCTGGGTTTAATATATTTCAAAAGGACATAAAGAACATATGGTGCGAGTAAAACTGAATTTAAACATTTATTCCTACTCCCCCAACTTCCTTTATTTAGTCTCCTTACAGGGCTGCAAAATCATTCCCAGAAGATGGTAAAATAGGACCAGAAACACACAAACAGTTCTTTTCTTTTCACGGTAAATAATATGCCATACTGTGCAAAATATTTTATTCCTTGTTTTTGAAAACACAAAAGGGCCTGTCCTATCTATGCGCATACATCTGTAGATATTCATGGCTATTTTTATACGTGGCAAATATATAAAGAACACTGTTACCATAACACATGCAAAGGAGCGAGGAAAGCTCAGGAGAAACACTTCTGACTAGAGCGGCAAGGCCTTGGGAGAATCCCCCGAAAGTTCCCTGTGCTGACTCCTGTCCACGGGGGCAGGTGCACGGCCCCATCCCTGCCAGCCCGGCCCACACTCTCCACTCCAACCATCCCACGAACAGTGACCGGAGCAAAACCGGCACGCCTGCTGCACATCACGGCTTCAGGGAAGCAGCGGATTTCTCCTGCGGGCTGGACTGGCGCTCCTGGCCACGCCCGGCCACACTCCGAGGCTGGAGCCACCAACACGCCATAGCTCAGTGTATGCTTTTCCCAGCTTAAAGAGATACGGCTTCCACAATTTTTTCAAGTCTTTTGTATTTTGGGGGTGGGGGAAGGCAGCAATTCATCTAAAATCATGAACTTAAAGTGAGCCAAACAAAAAACCCAACAATACTCGTAAACTACCTAGACAACCACTAACAATGGTGCTAGAGACTCCAAACTTCCTTTGTAAAGGACCCTAAAATCTTGAAACAGAAAACAGCTATCTATCCACCTGGTAGATTTATATTCTAGGCATAGTTTCATCTTTTTTTTTTTTTTTTTAAATTTCGAAACAGCAAATTTTCTAGTTAATGGCTAATGGCACGCAAAGCTGGCAGGCAGCCGCTCTGCCAGGAGTCTGCTGAACACACCTCACATCAGTGGTTTTCGAGCTTTTAGCATGCACATGTTAAGAATGACCTTTTTTTTTTTTTTTAATGCCTACAGCACCTGGTCTTCCTAGGCGGTCTCCCATCCACGTACTAACCAGGCCCGACCCTGCTTAGCTTCCGAGATCGCACAGGATGGGGCGCGTTCAGGGTGGCATGGCTGCAGACGCAGCATGACCTCAGGCAGCCCCGGGGCCATTCTCATTACACTCGGCAGTGAAGATGGCCTCACACTAGGTTCTTGTCTGCAGAGTGAGTGTGAGTGAGTGAGAGAGAGAGAGAGAGAGAGAGAGAGAGAGAGAGAGAG
>CM053502.1:168566229-168599432 GCA_028627145.1 Eidolon dupreanum | reverse complement strand
CCTCAGCCTCCAACTGTATATCCGTTCTCTCTTCCACGCAAGACAAATTCTGCAACAGAAGCACTAGAGACTTTAACTTTTGCTGGAAAGAGCGAGAGTTAAGCACAAAGCCCAAGCCATAACTCATCTACCCATGAACGAGAAAACAGCAAAGAGCGAGCGTGAACACCCAGGCTAGTGCGGAAGAGTGAGAGGGCAGAGAACCAGTCACAGGAAAAGGTGGTTTCTCCTTTGGGGTGCCTCTGCAGCTGCAGCGAGCTCCAGCACGGTGGGGACACCAACAAAGCACCCCAGGTTCCACAAGCCCCCACGAAGCAAAGTATGTTTCCCCCTGGCACATGGACAATCTATTTTCATGTTGGCATCTGTTAAAGATTCACGGAGTAACTGCCTGGTTTCTTCAAGCCAGTTCAATAAAAGATGTTCCTCCCCATGTGTGAAGTCATGGTCACACGCGGTCCCACCTTCGCAGAGAGTCTCCAATTTCAAAGACGGGCAGGGTGATTTCTCATTGCAAATAGGTGTCAGATTCCCATTTGGAGAGAAAAATAGATTTTACAGAATATTCTTGTTACCTTTTAATGTCTCTAGTGTTTGTTTGCCTGACTGCATCTCTTCACAACATGAACGGCTCTGAGGAAGACAAACTGATGACCCGTCCCAGGCTGTACCCCGGGCCCCCCAGTGTCCTCCCAGCTGTGCAATCGGGTTATCTGGCAGCGTCGCTCCCTCCTCCCTCCCCGTCACGACAGCGCCCTACATCTGAAGGCACAGACGACAGCATCTACGTTCTCCCCCATTCGCCCCCACAAAAGCCACTGACATCATCTATCAATGGGGAAATTAGAGTCAGGAGAGGGATCAGACTGATTACCCAGATGGCAGATGGGGACAAAATATCCGGCCTTTCCTTACACAAATCTTGTGAGTTTTAGCTGCAAAAGTCTGCTTCAGTGCTGAGGGCAAGGACAACTGTATGTATGTTGCCATGTGCTAGGAGAAGCAAAGGAACTAGTTTTTAAGGCTTTCAACCCAGGTCCCACTTGTGTCATCTGTGTCTGATGCTTATGTTTTTTATTAATATTTGCACAGTGCTTTGAATGTATAACTTCCGGATTCAGGACTGCATTTGATCCATGCCACGAATCCACGGGACACTCCGATCCTCATTTTGCATGCAGGGAAGCAGAGACTTAATTAATTGTCCAAGGTCACAGTAGTAAAGCCGATACCTAAACCCAGATTTTTTGGTTCCGAACTCCGCTAAGATTAAAATGAGAAAAAGCATGTACTCATATGAGGCACTGGAGCTATGAAACTGAGCAAGGCCACATGGTCCGTGCCCTTACTCGCACTCATCACTGAGGAAGCTCAACGGTTAACCCCAGCGGTGGGTCCCGAACACCATCAGACTGCATGTGGGCGGGGGTGCCTGGCCCGTGGGGCGGCACTGTGACAGGTAACACTTTATTCAATTGTCCACTCAGCACACAAGACTCAAGGACGCAGAAGGAGGCAGGCTACCAAGGACATGAAAGATTAGTAAAGACAGGCAAGGAGACTCCATGCGGGGGTGGCGATGGGGTGGAGATGTGGGTGGTGAAAGAGCTGGAGAGAAGAGCGTATTTAAAGACCCCCCAGGAGGATCCAGACTTTCTCCAACGGCAAAGGGAAGCTCTGGGAGGCTTTTACGAAGGGAACGCCACAATCTCATTGTTCTTCTGGAAAGACCATCTTAATGCGAGTGCACTGAAAGGTGCAAAGCGGACACAGGAAGAACAGCTGGGAGGTTGCTCAATGTACCTCGGCGGCCTGGGCTAGGGTAGTGACAGTGGATACCGAGACAGGGGTTGTGTGGAAAATGTCACAGGGGTAGAGTTCACAGACTGTGATGACAGCGCGGGGCAGGTGGGGGAGAAAAGGCATCCACGATGTCTCCAGCTTCCTGGCTGGGGAAACGAGGCAGACAGTGGTCTTTCACTGAGACGCGACCCAACGGCACAGGAGAAAGCATGTTGTCATGAGTGCCCGCATGGCACACTGTCGAATGCACCTAAGACCCAGATGTTCTCAAACACTGTCACTGAAGAATAACGAGCCAATTACAAATGAGTGTTAATGATTAAAAATAAGCCTAGATTGGCAATTCAAAAAATATTGCATACAACAAAACTAATAAAACTACGCTTCCTCTAAAATATTCTAAAATTCAGACTGATTCCTCAATGAATACAAATTGACTCTTACTGTAGGTGATTCCTGTTTTCCCAGCTTTTTGGTGAACATATCTTTGGACAGTAGATGAAGCAATTTAATGATAACGTTAATGCAAGTCCTATACTATTATCTCCTTCATTACTAACTAGCTTTGGCGTGGTCCACAACCCGGCCCAGAGTTGAGGCTGAAGAAATTAGAAACAGCTTTCTAGATATTCTCCCTTGTATATAAGTTCCCATTTGAGTTCACTGTCATCTGTCATGGAATATAAAAAAGAGATCCTCAATTAAGAGCAGAGGCTAAATTAATTGCATCTGGGGGTGGGGGTCGACTCATTAATGCCTCAGCACGTTGATCTATACTTACACAGCAACGCATGAGGAAAGCGATATATCTGCCCTTTGGACAATACCCTTGTTCTGAAAGGCAGCATCATTTTATGTTTAGTATGCCTACAATATAAACGAGGACACCTTCATATACAAGAGTAATTAGGAAGTAGATTAAGAGAACGCTTTCTGACAACCAGACACCCTATGAAACATTTCAGCATCTGCAGATTTACTGTCATACTTAAAACCGAGAGAATCCAATAGAAAGAGAAACTAGTTTTTGTAGTTTGCAAAAACAGAAAAAACAATCTTAAATCCTAATTCCAACTCTTTAACAATCGTCTTGATGATCCCCTTCGTTTCTGTACTAATGTAATCTGTTCTTGACAATTACAGAGTCAGGTCAATTAAGACATCCAAAAATAATTTTTCAAATTTCAAAACAAATTTTTGGTGTGAGTATCACTATGAAACCAGCTAGTAGCCTTAAAAACTTCTTAAAAATCTTACTTATTTTCATCTAAACATCCCTGGGTTATAAACAGCCTGGTTGGGGTGGAGGCCGGGAGAAGGCCAAGTGGCCTCTGGACAGTTCATCTGGTGCCAGGTTGCAGGTGTGAGGACTCCGGCCCGGACTGAGGCCGTGTCTGCACGAGCATAGAAACATGGTGAGAAGAACGGCGGGCGGAAGTGGCACCTCTAATCTGGTACAAGATCAAAATGCCTGCGGTGTTTCCAGAGAGAGACACTGCGCCACAGCGAATGGCCTACGTGGTGAAATCGGAAGATTTATTAATATTGGCAAGCCTTCTTAATCTGAGAACAAGAAGTATTTTATTTTTCGGTTGCTCTGTGCTCTAAAGAGATTCGAAACTTCTGAACGGGTGTGAGGGCTGAATTATTTTCCATTGTCCAGCCCAATTTTTGTTGCACATCAATTATACACAAGGTCTGTGGTAGACACGGGGCGCAGAGCATAAACAAGGCTCAGTTCTAGCTCCCAGAGGCTCGGTTTAATTTATAGCAAGACCCTGGATTTATTTTGAGAGATCATTTTTCTTTGCCCTTGGCGTTAAAAACCGAGAGAAAGATTTGCCCTAAGCAAATAGAATGCCTAGAAATTTGACGAGGAATTCTATCCAGACTTTGAAAAGAAGATAAAACATGACATTAAAGAGCGGGAAAAAATTATACCAAGGCAGTTAACATTTGGGATTAATAGAAGAAAAAATGTGAGAATAATGAAGACATGTTCTAGTTGCTCGATCTACATAACACATTTAAGTTTGAAACCTTAGACTTCTGAAGTACGGAAATCCTGATTTACCTTTTCATTGTAGCGCGCAAGCACACACACACAAGTATCTACATGCCTGACCCCACTCCACCTGGTACACACTTTTTCTGGATGTTACTATTTATATTTATAAAAGTGGAGCTACTAATAAAAATCACTGTGAAGATCATATTCCAAACAAGAATTTTATCATTCTTCTGACAAACAGCTGTCAAGAACTAAGCTTGGTTTAAATACTTGAGATGTATAAAACTACAAAATTTTCTGATTTTTCTTCCCTCGTCCTGCAACCACAGAGTAAATACACCCCTCACCTGGCTCGTCTAATTTTGGTACCACTGATACAGTAAAAACCAGTTCTCAATCAGGTACCGTAAGCCCAAACACTTACACAACTTTGTTTAAACAGGAGAAGGGAGAAAGTGAAAACAAAACAAAACAAAACAAAAGGTGGCTGAGTAGGTGGACAAGAATCAAGGTTGGGGTGGGGTGCTATTCAATAATTTTGGAAGATTTCACCCAGGACACCTTGGGTACAGATCTGACGGTCGCGGAGGGGTGCCAAAGAACCGCCTCCAGCAACAGAACACATCCCCAGCACGTCACAGTCACGCGGCAGCATCGAGTCTGCTTGCGATCCGTGTCCAAAAGGGAGAGTTCGCAGTGGCTCCGCGTTCAGCCTATCTCAAGGACTAATTAAATCCTCATTACTACCTTCTAATTATTCAAATACTATGGGATTACGCTAAGGAAGTCCCTGCTGGCACACTAGATGAAAAGGGTTAAATAATCTATGTTGAATTTGAGAATCCAGATCTAGTTCAGACCTTCAGAAAACCACCAGCCGGCATTAACATGAATATTTAACTAGACACCACTGTGAAAATTAAAAGGGAATTCAATTAAAAGGTTTTCAAAAAATTAATTCTGACCTCTCTACATCTGTCCAAATAAATAAGCCTTCTTGAAACGTTTTCACCTAATTGCTAATCCAATAAACTAGAAGGGCATTTGCTAGTTTCATTAAGCTTAACGTTTTACAGGGGTTAAAAATGTGATCATTTGATGTTAATAATAATTATACTTACTTATCTACTCAGATGACTATCCCATATTCCCTCCAAGCCCTCTTGGAAAACAGAACAACACAGATATAAGCCATTTCCTATTGCTCTTTTCGCATTTTAAGATATACACATTAAAAATTAAGAAGTAAGGATAAAACTAACCTAAACTTGTTAGTTACAATTTTCTTGTAAAATTTACTATGGCATTTTAGGATTATCTTAAGTGTTCTTCCAAAGATTAGGTAGCATAATATATACTACTTCATTTTTTGGTGAGATGCTTTAATAGCAATTCAGTACGCCGTTATACGAGGTTTATAGATGAGGTTTATAGAGAAGGATGTTTAAAATAAAAACCAATGGCAAATGGGTTACAGAATACTAAACTGAAATTTTATCCTTTTTTACTTTTAAAGATATCAGTAATGAAGAAGTTAAACCCACAGAATTTGAACATTAATTAGTAAGAAGTTCCAGCACCATATAAACTGCAAACAGGAGAGTACTAAATCAAGCTTTAGATCGGAAAGTACATGCAAATACAGAGGAGACAACACTACGTAAGAATAAAGAGGGTATTAATATTTAAAGTGCTTCCTTGTTTTTTTTTAAGTAACCTGTGATGGCCATATCCATATTTACTTGAACATATCTTTTATAGAAAACATAAAACTACAGAAACTGTTGTTTTTTTTTTTTTGGCCCGTGTAGAGTGTGGTGTAGCAGGTTTGCGACTGCTGTCCTTCCACGAATGCGACCCCAAGACCGCCAGATGAGGATGCTGAACTGGGCGTGGGGGTGCGGTGGGGTGGGGTGGGGGTACCGCAGGGCCGGGAGAGGCCCTGTCCCAGACACCTGAGCTGTGCACTGACTCTGCACTCGACCTTGAGAGGAGGATCCGGCCTTGTAGTTGCCAGGGAGGTTTGGATCCCAGGACCGGCTCGAGTTTCCAAAATTCTCCTGAACAGGGGGTACAGTTCTCTAATACATGTTCTCCCTGACTGGGGCTACGAGGACCGAGTAGGAAAGAATGACGGCAGAGCTGAGCTCAGCTTCTTGAGCCTAGAGGGACCCTAGGCTCCAGGGTGGTGGTCAGCACCGCTATCTCCCCTGAGGGCTTTGGGGTGGGGGGGACCAGGAAACAGCATCCCCAAACAGAAGTAGGCTGCATCTCTTGCTCTATGCAGTTGTCTCTGAGCAAGTACATCTCTAGGTTCTTTATCAGTAGAGAAAATTTATTTCCTGTGGGTACATTAAACAAAATGTGTTTATCTGTAGAATCTTATTCTCTTATCCTCATCTTCTCATTTAAACAAAATAAGTGTAAAAGGAACTGTTCATTTGGTTATTTTAGCACTTAGCAATACTGAAGCTATGTTCTTGTCTATCTAGGTCCACGGTTTCTGAGAATGAATACATTTTTTTAATAAGACAATAACTCATTAATACATTTTTTTCCTCTCTGCTTCTTTCATCACTTCCCTAAATAAGGCAGGGGTTGGGGTGAGATATATCAATTGTCAAGGCATAAATGAATTTAAATTAAGTTTCAAAACATGGGAATTGACACTGGAGAATTTTCTAGCAAGTGTTTTCCTAGATCTACTTTGCACTGTAGATACTATTGGTATACAACAAATAATGGTAAAAAAAAACAAGAAAAATGTTATTATTGTACCAAAGCATTAAAATGACTGTGTCATTTGCCATTAAAACATCAGATCAAATGTCATTAGAAGCTCACATTTCTTCCTAGATTTTAACAAATAACAAAGCCTTTTAAAAAAATTCTTGCTCCCAAATTTTTAAGATTAAACTAATTTATGGCAAAGCATCATCTATCTAACAGTCATTCAGAAATATAGTTTTCCTTTTCAGTGGGTTGTCCAGCCAACAAAATGCACAAGACATGCATGTAATGTCTCCAGCACAATCTTTCAGAGAAAGGTTGGGCAACATATTCATAAAAATAAATTCAGATTTAGCGGATTATAAAATTTATATTTGCTATTGAAGGCAATGGTCATTGTAACTAGCCAGAGTCTTACGTATCCATTATCAGTTACAAAAACCATACTACATGTAATAAAGATAATCAGAGGGAAAAAAAAATAACAAAGACATCAAGATAGGCGTTTCCATGTAGGGACATCGGAGGAAAACCCTAGATTTTGCCTCGCAAATACTTTCATTTAAGTTAAAAGTCTAACTATGTTTCCTCATTGCCATTTCATCCTTGACATTTGGTTTTCTACATTTTCAAATTTCTTCAAAACATAGCAGTTGGAAGGGGTTGGGGAAGACCTTGCTGGGAGATCTGGGAGGATTTTCTCTTTTTAGTTCCCAGTGTTAAAGGTCTGAATTGTAGGACTGTGGAATGAGGGACCTCTTACCCGTTAATGCCTGCAAAAGCAGCAGAGCTGTCCCAGTGGGAACGAAGTTACAGGGCTGGCACGGATGAGTGGAACAAGCATCTCCCTCTCAGCTCGGGGCCTGGCCTTAGCAGGCTTTCGATGCAGGACAGTTTCCTTAGTCTCTCCTTCTCCACCCTCCTGCCCCAGCAGCAATATGGGTGCGACCACGGCCAAGAAAAGGGGTGTGGGGAGAACTTCCCCTCGCTCGGCACTAGCGCCTCTCCATGAACTCTGTGTCGTCTTCAGATGACCAGCGCCACATGAGGAGTCAACACAAAGCAAGCTATAACAGGGAGGACGCGAGCTACAAGGCTGCCTGGCAGGAGGGCGCGGTGGGGAGTTCAGGGAGACGAGGGTACATATCGCACAGTCATTAAACGCGGCGTCCTTAGAGCATTGTTGCTCCAAGTGTGATCTGGTCCTGGGGTCAGCAGCATCAGCACTACCTGGGAACTCGTCAGAAATGCAGATTTTTAAGTGTCCCAACTCAGAGCTACTGAATCAGAAATTTGGGAGTGTGGCCTAGCAATCTATTCTAACACGTTCTCCAGGCGATTCTTATGCACCCCAATGTTCGAAAACCATCAACTACTGCATTATTAAAACATACTGTAGTATCCTGATGAGAGAATTGAAGTATTAACTATACATTAAATTATAATAAAATTAAAAATGTAAAGGTATTAGAAAATGAAAATTTCATTTTATTTCTACTAAACATTAATTTCAACACAGATGATATGTAGATAAGGTTATTTCATCTTTTCATTGGTGTTACTTTCTAAATAACATGCTGAGCTTTTAACATGTAAAATAACTAAAACCATATAATTCTAATTAGAAGCAAATCATCATCTGCATAACTCACAGAGAAATAATTATAAACATGAGTCAAGAACTTTAAATATCGGCTCCCAACCTACCGACTTCTGCCTTCTGGGCGGGTGTTAGAGGCAGGGGAGTGAAGGAGTGGCCCCATCTGTGAGGTGGGGTGGGCCAGCTCTGACTCACAGCCAGTGGGGAGTGACTTGGCACAGCACCAGATGGTGCAGCAGCCTTGTCAACCCTGGTCTACACTAATCTGGATTAAAACCACTGCACCAGCACACCAAAGGCAGCTTGACTACTGAAGGGGAGAGAGAAGACAGGTGTAAACAAATGAAGGCCAAAGGCAATAATGTATGGGGGTCAACATGCAGAACTGAGCTGAAGGTCAAAGCGTTTGCAGATGTGGGACCTGAACGTTCAAGGGCTTTGGGAAAAGCCCGAGTTCTTTTTTCTGGCTCTGGCACTAGCCCCTGAGAAGGAGGAAGTCATAAAGAACCTCTGTGGTCCTCAAACCTCCTTATTTGTAAAGTGAGGTGACTAGACTGTCTGCTCTAGTTCTAAACTCTTACAATTTTATAATACGAAGTCTTACTATGTGTTTAAATTTTTAATATTAAATATCATGAATAACTGATCAAAACAGCTAACCGTACAAACACTCTAACATTCTACTTCATTACTGAATCATTAATAGCCATTTTTACAGAGCTAGGTCAAATATCAGTCAGACTATCGTCATGTGAAACTATGCTCCGTGGTGCTCTGTGGACACATACATTCTTTGAGTCTTGATCTGTGCTTTGGTAAAACTTCACCCAATCTGCAAGGAAGCATCCTTCTTTTCCATATTTGTTGCTATATGTAGGTTCTGGTTTATTTTGTTCATCTAATAAGGAAACATAATATCCTTTGAAAGATTATTAAGAATGTGCATAGGTAAGCAAATTTAGAAAAGCCTCGTACACTCTAAACACAAAGGTAGGTAAGACAGCCATGGGAGACTAACCTCTGTCCTGTGGCATCGGTGACTGGCTCAAGGCAGGATGGGAACTCGACTCTGACTGACTCCCAGGCGGCTGGGGCGGCATCTGACTGCCTGTAAAGCACAGGAGGGGAAGCGGGGATGGGGAAGCCTTTGCGTTAATGCTGCAATTGTGCAAAACCGAGACACAGTTACATTGATTTAACCTTTATCATCACAAAAGGTATGGCCCCCACCTAGAGGACGTGGCTCAAAAAACGTATTTCACTTTTTATGTGGAAAAGAAAGAGGAAACATGCATAAATGTATTTAGCAGATGACCTCTAGAAAAGTTCAATTTCTTACTGGATGAGTTCCCAAACTCCCAGACAAATCAATTAGCGGCTGAAATCCCCCGACACACACTTCTTCAATGCATTTAACAAAATCCGAGACTGATGAACTGAGCTCATCCTGCTGAGTTTAAACCAGTCTCTAGGCGGGCAGGTATGCATCGTGGCCCACAATTTTTCATTGTTAATATTTGTTCAATGTAGTAATAGCAACTGATGGCAAAAAAAAATCTTTATAATTAATCAGAGACTTAACACATTTATGAGAAGACTGCCATTAAAAAACATAAAACACAGGACTACAAAATGTAGTGCATATTATCACAGAAGAAGGAAATAACTACTCTGCATCTCTTTTGATCTTTACTGCTATTAAAGCAATAGTACCTACTGATTTCCATTTATTTAATGTGTGCTTAGTCTATCTTTTCAAACTATGATGTAAGCTCCTTGAAAGAGGAATCATATCTTTTAAACCTTTAATCTCTCCATTAGCATAACAAATATTTAAGAAATCTTGGTTATTTAATGGCCCTTATTCTGAGAATATGAATTAAAGAAAAAGAAATGTATTATTTTATTAATTTTAAGAGAGACAGTGAGTCGTGTGAAGGCAGGAGACAGGATTTTGAAATGGAAGAATGATCAGAGGTACCTGATGATCTCAATTCACTTTCTGGCTCAGAGGTTTAGGTGTATGTTTAAGACTAAAAATACAGAATAAAAAAGGTAGTTGAACTTATTAGCACAATCCTCAAGGCACAAGTTCTCATGGCGTGAAAACCATGCTATTTTGTTTTCTGACTTCCCCCTTTGCTAATAAATTGGAAAGACAGAAATATACATACAGACATATACATGTATCTCCCTGCATAGCCCTCAGCTGTGGAGTCCAGATCACACCACGCCAGGCTAAGAACTGCCTCGACACCACAGGACCTGCTCCTCCACCGTTTTCTAACTGCTGAAAAGAACCATTACTGTGACTGAGGAGAGAAGAGAATTAACGCACCAGCACCCACCACCCTGGCGAAGGTCGTAACGCAGGCACTGTGTGTGACACCGAAGGACAGGCCTTCCACGTTCCACACCACGGCAGCTCGGGTACAGACCGGAACGGGCACGGTCCCCCGAGTCTGTCTCTGAGGACAGTCACTCATTATCGATTCTAATAACGGTTGTATCTGGGACAGCCAGAGAGGCAGGGAGATCATTTTCCATTTAGATAATAGCTAGAAATAGTTGTTAAAATATAACTATAAAAACTCAAATTGTTTTTGGGGAGTTGATGCTTCTCACTTTTAGAAAAGAATGTAAAACTTATGAACGTATTTCTGAGTGCTCCTGGGTCCAACTGCCAGACTCGTTCTCAAAGTGAAAGCCCAGACCTGAATCCACAGACCCCGAGCAATGCGCTGCTCCTTCTAAGTTCCAGCCTCAGCTCACAGGATGAAACGCAGACGCGCAGCATAGAATTTGCTCAACCATCCATTTACTCTTAGACATTTGTAGTAAATTAGCATAAGACCAACTAATTAAATGTAAAGTAAAAGACACTTAACACTTGGTATGAAAACAATTTCAAGGGTAAACAATGGTCATCAACTTGGCTACAGATACACAAAAGTTGCTGTGTGTCTGCTCAGGGTCACGTGCTTCCTACGAGATACCCCAGGGCCCTCATCTACAGTCCACTTAGAAATTTAAAGCACTCTGCAGCCAAATCTCGACTTTTAAAAATGTCACTGGGGAATCAGCTGCACTGAGACAGTAAGTGCTTACATTATAATGACTGCTTCTGCATGACAGGCTGGATTCATCGACTCGTGACAACAAAAACAAACAGTAATTCTGCACTAATACAGAACACCACTACTTTCACTATGCATGCTCAAGGCACTGCTCTTATGTACAATATTTCAACTAAAAATAAAAAGGGCTGTTAAGAAACTCATCTCATGAATTCATAAAATACTGCCACATCCAAGCAGCACTGCTGGTTGCTTGGTGCAATTCTAAGACAGATCTCTTTAAAGCAATGAGAGAATTCATTTATTAAATCCATCCCTTAAAGAAAAATCAAGAACATATTCATGGTAGAGACAGATTTGCCTGGACTGTTTTATATTCTCTATTTGCTTTTACCTCCATCTTTCCATCAACATTTCCATAGTTACTGAGAAATAACTTCATCCCCCATAAGCACAGGTATAAGCATAGTCATGGCAGATGATGAATCAAGAAACGTGTTTGACAAATGCAATACAGAACACTCATTTGAGTCCAATGTCCATATAAGACATTGAGCCCCTTGAAACAACTGAATTAAGTACACACCTTCAAAACCATGAATTTTTATATGATACATGTTTGTCATAAGTAAAGCCTTTTAAACAAGATTTGGCAATTATTTAAAAATACTGTCATGTAGAATGAACAAACCAACTTTATGACGAGTGAGTAGGCTTTAACATTAAAACTGAGTTTTTAAAGCCGATGCTTCTCCCTCATCTACGTCTACATCACTGCGAAAAACATGGAGCTATTTGTTAGGGTCCGCCTTCCGTTTTGAGTTCCCTCCACATCCTAACTGGTTTTAATCGCTTGGATATTCTGGGGGGTATGTGAAGTACTTCTAAAAGTCAGACTTCTACAAAAAGACACACGCAGAAGGGTTTCTACCTCCTAATCCCTGCTGCCCTCTACTCCCATTTCTCCTTTCCGCCCCTTTCCCATCTGCCCTCTATAGAAACCACCAATCTCCTCAGTTTTTGGTTTTTATCTTTCTCGTACATACAGTGCAGCTGATGCATATTATCTTTCAATAAACATATATCTTTTGCATAAATGAGAAGACACTTGGATCTCCTATTATCTTCTTCCTTACATGAAGGGTAGCATATCCTAGATACCTTTTGCGCTTTGCTTTTTTCACGTGACAGCATGACCTAGGAAGTACTTCCCACCAGGTTGTAACATACTCAATTTAAGAACAGGCCTACGGTACTCCCTTGGTGAGTGCTCACTAGTTTGCTCACCCACTCTCCTACTGATGGACACTCAGGCTGCTTCCAGTCTTTTGCATATGTATGTTCCTACCGCTTGAGGTCTACCTCAAGGGTCAATTCCTTGAACTGGGATTGTTGGGTCAAAGGTTATACATTTTTAAATTTCTTTCCATGAAGATCTGAAGCAGTTTACATTCTCATTGGCAATATTTGACCTGTTTTATATGTGAGAAATGTTACCTGATATTTTTGAGTTTGCATTCCTCTAATTCTGAGTAAGCTTGACTATTCTTTCATGTTTGAGGGCTATTTTTATATCTCTTCTGATGAACTATTTGTCTTTCTCCAATTTTTCTATCTGGAATTTTAGCCCTTTGCCCTGAAATTTTTAAGAATTTTTTTATATGTTGGGAATGTTAACTCTTTATCCGTGGTGTAAGTTGTGAATATTTTCTCCTAGTTTGTCACCTGTCTTTAGATTTTGTTTATGCTACACTTTGTAACAGAATTTATAAAAAAGTAGTCTAATTTAGCCATCTTTATTTTTAGTGCCTCTGTCTTTTGAGTGCCAGTTAGAAAGCTCCTTTCTGGACCAAGGTTAAAGAACAACGCACCCCAGGTTTCTTCAGGTGCATACATGGTTCCTTCTCATTCTACCGGGAGTTTATTCCTGCGTGTGGTATGAGATACGGGCCTAACTTGATCTTCTGTGATGAGAACTTTGAAGATCTATCCTTAAAGCGTGTTTCAATGTCACGTAAGGCTAGCCCCCACAAACCCCCACACTACTTTTTCTTTCTCAGTGTTTTCTAGCTTGTTTTTCCTTCTATATAAACTTTAGTATCAACTTGTATAACTATATAAAAAGCTTACTGATACTTTCACTATGATTATACTTTTACAATAAATTAACTTAAGGAGAACTGATGACTGTTGATTTCATTCTTCTCAAGAATGGATGCCTTTCATTTGTTCAAAGTCTTCTTTAGTTTCTTCCAGCTACATAGAAATTTTGTACATTTTATGTTAAGTTTATTCCTAAGCATTCAATTTCTGTTGCTATTACAAATGGGATTTTCTCTATTAGTATGTCTTTTGGGTGTTTATTGTTTGTGTAGAGGAAGGCTGTAGCTTCATGTATGTTAATTTTATATCCTGCTAATACTGCACTGAATTCTTTTATAGTCTGAATTAATTTATCACTGATTTTCTGTGATTTTCTGGGTTTACTATTTATATCATCTATAAATAGAAACAATATTTCTTCTATTACAATTCTTATGCCTTTGAGTTCTCTTGTCTGACTGCAGTGGCCAACACCTCGAGAACACTGCTGCACAGTGGTACAGAGAGTGATCATCCTTGCCTTGTTTTTATCTTAGTGAAAATGTATCTAATGATCTTCTACTACATAAGGTACTGGATTTAAAACTAAGGCATGTACATTTTACTATGTTGAGAAAAGATCCCTCAATTTCTATTTCCTTGAGTGTTTTTTTCTTTTTTATCATGATGATATTAACTTTTATTAAAGGTGCTATTTTCCCTTAAATCTATTAATACAGCATGTAATATTAATGGAATTAATACTGAACCAACCTTGCCTTCCTGGAATAAATCTCGCTTCGTCATGGTGCATTATTTTCTTAATGTGCTGTTGGATTTTGTTTTCTAATATTTTCTTTTCAATTTTTACACTACGATAGGTTTTGAGGGAAAATTTTCAAATTAAACATAGCTTTTTAAGAACTGGATCAAGATAATCATCGAACTAAATATTTTTAGTAACAAAACACTGGAAGTTTAGTATCTAACAGAATTGAGTGTCAACAGGCTAATGTGCGTATCTGTGTTAAATCAGTGCACATCCAGTGACGTCTGGCTCAGCGGATGAACTGAGGCATGACGGTATCACAGCTTCACACACTTCACAGAGCGAGACGGTGGACGGTCGGCACTGCCGAGTGCAGTCTGTGTTTTTCTGTAGGCAACAGTCTGACCACTCCCCATGGTTCTTATTTTACTCCTGTTTATCGTCTGTCTCATCTCACTACAATGTATGTTCCACGAGTATAGAGAATTCTGCCTGTATTGCTCCCTGCTACATCCAGATATGCAGTAAGCATTTAATAAAGATTTGCTGAATAAACAAATGTGTGACTGATTACTCTAGAAACCAAGCTCAAGATTAAGAGTTAATTAAAACTTTATAAACTACCAGTAATTAGGTAGTTTTATCTTATTACTTTGATCAAGAATAGGCAAACTTTTTCTATAAATAACTGGATAGTAAATTTTTAAGGCTTTACAAGCCATATGTTGTTCTCAGTCACAACTATTCAACTCAGCTGTTGTAGTGCAGAAGCAGCCCCAGGCAATACATAAACAAAGGAGCATGAATAAAACTTTATTTACAAAGACAGGTGGTCAGCTGGATTTGACCCAAAGGTGGTAGAGTCTGCTGACCCCTATTTTAAGCGACAGTATCAGAAAAGAAATGTTCAGGGACACTTGTTCAAAAAGTCAATAAACATCCAATGGTATTTATTAACGATGACGTATATCTGATGAACTCCTCATATTTAACAAAGAGGCCTACATAAATACCAGCAACAATTTGGTTTGTGTCTCCTTCAAATCACATCTAGTGTAGGCTGCACTGGATTCCTCAGTACTTAATGCAAGCACAATCCTAAGACTTAAACTGTAAGTGCATTTAGGAAGTAAATTTTTAGTTAAGTGAGTACTTGCAGTTTTATTTTTCCCAACTTTCTGTGGACAGACCAAAACAAACAAATCCGAACTACTGACCAGAGGCAATCGCATAAGTTACACTCTAATGTTGTCATGTGGGGGTAGCAGAGAATACAGATGACTATTATTTCCATATTAATTCTTTATTAAGGCAAAATTCCCTGGGTTAATTCCTTCCTAATTTACTAAAGCATACAAATATAGGAACTCAACAGTAAGAAAACCCTAACTCTGAACTATAAGAGCCTCTGGGAAACATATCATTTATCCGTTGTTAAGTAATATAGTACTGTTGCTATACAGTACTAATAGAGAAAGAAATTTCATTTTTTCAAAAGTTGTAGTGGCCAGAGAAAAAGCATTTCTTCCCTTCACATTGTTGCAGAAACAAACAAACAAACAAAAAAATGGCTACCCTAGTATGGATTTCATTATCCAAGATAAAACAGTGATGTACTTAATCAGCATGGCATATCCGGAGTTTGAATGACAGACGTTACTTGATCTCAGTTTTACTGCCAGGAATCCATTCTCTCCCTCCAATTTTACTACATTAGCTGACTTCGGGCAAAAGAGGATAAAGAGAGAGCAACATCTGGAATACATATTTATTTGTCTTACAAGTTCTTATATAAATTAGAGATGGTTTTACTTGAATGTAAAAAATGAAGTAAAAAAAAAAAACCACTGAGTACTTACTATGTACAGGCGATGTCTTAAATGATATTCCTCCATTAGTAATTCAAGGGGATTGGCTTCTTAAAATTAACATGAAATGACACGTTAAACCATAGAAACCTGGACCATTTTATTAGCCGATCTTCCTCAATAAGGATCCTTAGGGTACTTGGGGATTGTGAAGTGTTTGGTTACAAAGACTTGGGTCTTATTCATAAAGTCCTTGAAATGAACAAGGGTAAGACCGGCTTATTGTCAGAAAAGTAGGGTCTGTCAATTCATGTGAAGGAAATTGCTCAAGCTGTGGCTGCTGTTGAATTTTGAGAAGAAACAAGGAATATTTCCAGTCAACTTGCGAATAACTCCGCTACGATCAAATTCTTTCCCTGTAGTGCTGCTACAAAATCAGTATATATTTCAGTTTCTGGCAATTAGAAATTGGATTATTCTTCTACTCTTTAAGAATGCCTGGCGATGTCACTAACTTTAGTGAGTTAAAAAAATACATTGTAGAAATTACTGTTACTGATTATAAATACATCACGACAAAGATCAACTTTCACCTTGTACCTCCCTCCATTATTCAATTCTGAGGCATCTAAAACGGAAACATGGACTGATTTACTCTAACGTATCCTCATGCTTTCTTCACGGTATGGAAACCGGCTCTCTCTCAAATCTTTAAAGCGAATACGGACACCACCTGCCACAGTGTGACTTTACAGATCTTCTGGAAGATGCCGTTCTTATATTCTGTCAATCCCACGGGCACGAGCACTATCACTTCTTAACCTGGGCTGTATTCAGAGTAGAAGTTATTTCTTTAATTTCTGAAACAGGAAATACTGCTTAGGATCTTTCTTCCACCATGATAAATGAAACCTATGATTTTGTTAAGAAACGGCTTCGGTGCATTGCGTGGTGGACTCCACATTTATAGAGATCTCTGAACATCTGAGACAGCACCCACGAAAGAGTGTGGTAAGGCAGTGCAGCTCTGAAATTCAAACAGCAGTATTTCACTGGTCATTTTCTTTAGTGAACTTTAAAGACCAATAGAAGGCCTAATGGCAATGGTGTGGGTGAAAAACAAATTTTCAGTAACTGATAAATTCATTGAATGTCCCAGTCTTGGACATTTATTTAGATGAGTTAAAAAGGAAACTTTAATATGCTCCAAAGCAGACATTTAAAATACAGAATCTGCTCAGATTCCAACTTAGCGGTTATAGTTAACAGTTTATCTCAAGTGCTTGAATGTGGATTTACAGTACTTACTATTATTTGGTCTATTTTAAATAGGATCTCACTCTTCCCTGGAGGTGGGAGAGGGAGCTGTGAACAGGCTGTCAACACAGCCTTTTACTGTGCATAACCCTGCTCAAATCAGAGCAGTACAGAGCAAAAAGGAACACTCTCCCCTCCCTGTCCCCTCCAACGGGGACACAGACCCGGGACAACCTGGCCCCCCAACCTGAGTTTGTTCAAGCCTTGGAAGACAAACCCTTCCACATCCTATAGCTCAAAAGTTCATTCAAAATAGATTTTCCTAAATCCTCGCCTGAGATAATGCAGTTTGTTGATGTGCCACTGGGTCCTAAAAATATAGATAAATCAGTTCTGCAGAGGCGTGTCTGACCTGCACACTTCTGAGCCATTAAAGGAATGAGGAAATTGCTGAGATGCCCTGAACGTGACAGAAGCCTTACAGGAGGCACATGTCTTCATTCTAAACAATCAATCAAACACCTGCTGGATTAATCTCTTCAACTATTCTCCCCAGTGCAGTCTGAGGGTTTTGAATCTCTTTATTAATCTCACTGCTAAGAGTCCAAGACAGAGCAGCTGCAAAGGCCCATCAGTTGACAAGTAAAAAACGAAAGCGAATATGGTACATTCCATATAAGAATTATGTCTTTACAGGGGTTGTACTACAAATACTTTTTGTTTGTTTGTTTTTATTGCAAAGATCAACTTATTATAATACAAAATTATTTCATCTAGCTCACTGGACTGATGCCAGAATTTTTCTAACTGCCCTCTTTTATTAATTAAATACACTAAAGTTACCTAATGTATTTCATATGGAAGTCAGTCTAATAGTTGGATTATCTGAAACTCATTAAAGGCCTTTGGGTGAATGCTCTTTTACAGAGAACTCGAGGCAAGAAACTAAAAAGGCTCTTGCAAGGTACTGAACGAGATGAGTCAGGGAATCCACGGCCAAACAGAGTTTTAGACTTTACCGCCGAGGTCGCTATAAGCTCTGATCAAAGATAAAGCAGAGTCCAAAAGCATGTGCACACAGGAATGCTCAGCTTCACACCACGGTGCTCTCAGTGTGGGCTATTCCCGAGTGGCCTGGGGGCAGGGGTTGGGGGGAGCTGCAGGCTCTGACTTTGCTGAGGGATTTTCCCATCTGTCCCTGCGACACGGCTTAACCTGGCTGACCGCTCTCTTCCCAGCTCCACTCACTTTCGATGTTCTTTACTCCGCCAATAACTCTGGTGAAGTGAATAAAAAGATCATCTTTGTGGAAAAAAAATGGTCACTAAATAAAAGATGAAACTTTAGGGAAAGTTGTTCAACTTTAGTGAACTTTAAGAGCGAAGCCATGAAGAGGAAACAGGTAACGTGATGCCAACTGTGACCTGGTGGCAAGCAGGGGCCGCTTCCGTCTCTGGGCATCCTGCGGGTCTCAGGTCCCCGTGTGACCACCATGCTGGCAACCCCCGTCTATATTCGGCACATCTCATAAAGACACACCGTTTCCAAGAGCTTGAAAGCTCAGGTGTACAGTCCAGAGGTCTCTGGGGTGCGGGAAGAAACACCCTGGGGGTGGGGAAAGCACACGCGTGTGTGGCTATGACGTGGCTTCCTGGCCCCCACCAGGAAGTCTCGATCCACGGCACCCTGTCACCTGTGAGAGTGGCAGGTTCTGAATGGCACCTGTGCAGAAGGCCAGACGTGAGCCGCGGAACCGCGACCAGCGCAATCTGTTCCAATCCTTGCTCCGATGTGAGGGGAGCGGCGGGGAGGGGGAGCCGGCGAGAGCAGGCAGTTTATATTTCTCTCACTAGGACAAATTAATAAAAACAAAACCTAATTTTCTCCCACTCTAACCTATTCTTATTCCTCTTCAATATTTTTCCTCTTTCTAAGATTCCTTTTTTGTTTGAGAAGCTTAATATTTGGCTGCCTTCTGAAGAAATGGGTATAGTGACAGATGAAAGACTTGTATTCATCGTATAATTCAGAATAAGGGGAAAAATCGACTGCTGTGCATTTAAGATTCTAACAACCTTGCAATTTTGTACAGTCGTTTCCCCCACCCGTTCTTTTGAAGAAATCTGCTTTTATTCTGTTAATAACTAACCACAGTTGCAGCAGCATGGATCCGATTAGCAGTTCTTACGGTACAAAGGGGAGAGGGGAAAAAAAGCTGCGAACAGGGCTGCCAATTTGTCCACCTGGGCCCCCAGGAGGAAGATTAGATGAGGCGTCTGGCTGCTCCCTGCTCTCCACTCGATCGCCGCTCCGCTCCGCCTGACAGACAGGCCTTTCAAAGCCAAGGCACTTTCTCTTGATAAAAGTTTCACTCGCCTCTCTCCCCTCTCGCCACACATTTCTCATCTGGGGTCCCCACGTGTCAGGACAACGCCTGGCTGTACACACGAGCGGCTCTGAGGAGGGCCGCACACGGAGGCCCACTCGCTTGGCGTCACGGCTCGCGGGCCCGGCGGGGACGCGGGGACGTGGGCGGCGGCATGCAGCCCGTCCACGCGCATTTCCGTGCCGCCCCTAGATGCGCGACAAGGCAGGAGAAGGCACACAGTCTGGGGAGCTGATACTGGAATTTGAGGAAAACAGCACAGTATGTATAAATTTGGGACCAATAGATAAAATACTGGCATTACAGACAATGTGGTTTCTGAATATTTTCTATTTTGATAAGGAATTGTCAATTCATGCACTAAAATCATACACTATTTTATAAAGGCTTGACAAATTCACTCATCTGTAATTACACTAAATATTAAGAGCTTATTTTTACGATAAAACTTTAGATTTCTAAATCCTTGGTACAAAATGAATTTAAAAGTAAAGAGACAGAAAGTTAAAGCATTTTATTATGCTGAAAAACTTCCAGCAGAAACCCAAGGGTTCTAACTGAAATCTGTTTAAGAGGCGCAGCCGACACTTCGCATCGCTTCACCATTTTTATTTAAAGGCGCTACGGAGGCCAAGGCCACAGGCTGCGGCGATGCTCTAGGGGTGTGCCTCGTAGGAGCGAAGTTTGGCCGGGGACGGGGGCTGGCTATGGCAAAGCAACACTCTTGGAGTCCACTGCGGAGGGCCTCGTGGATGGGGCCCAGGTCACACGGAGGGTCTCACGGGGAGACATTCTGAGAGTTCTGAGAGTCCAGACCCTGGAAACATGAGGGGAAAGAGGTGGTCTGGACCAGAGCCCCCTGTGTTCTTTATCGACTCTTTTATTTCAATTTTTAAGTCTATGTTCAGCAAGTACGCCTTTGAAATGTATCTTTTCCATAAATGTTTTTATCTTCTACTTGTCACTTTCAAATATCTGGAGCATGTCATTCATGTGTTGCTAAAGCCCAAATTCTAGTCACTAGCTTGTATTTTACCACTCCATGTTTATCTAGCAATGCTGACAATGGCCACTTGGAAAATGGGCATATTATCTGGGTGAGGACAAAACTCTCTCCATAGCCAATCGGTTCTTAATTTTCTTTGAAGACAGGGTTAGTTATTTCATAAGATATTCATTAAAAATGAGATAACGAAAATATTGGACATTAAATAATTCCAGAATTTTGCTACGATGTTTACCTGGCACAATTTCTGTGTGTGATGGATTAGAATCAGGCAGGGGCTACATATGAATAAATCTGGTTCATACTGACAAAACTTAGGACCATTATTTCAGGTTCTGTTTTTAAGGGAAAAGGAAGGAAAATAATCTGTCATAGGAGAATCTCCTTCAGGAGGGAGAGAAATAGAATGATCCCATTAACTGTAAAACGAGATGGCAGAAAGATGGCTCCCAGCCCGTAGGAGGAAAGGTTATATAAGTAATCAATTCTAGAACTTTCTTTTCTTGAACTCTTGTTCATTGCAAGAGAACTGTGAGCTCTTTAACTTGGCCAACACTTATTCAGTGCCCCTGACTCACCAGGCACTGTTCTTGGCACGGGCAATGATAAGGAAGCAATGTTCACTGCCTTCAGGAGGCTCCTGGGCGTGGTGGAGTACCACAGAGGGACAGAGGGACAGCTGGACTCTCTCTGGCATGAAGGGATCATCAGTGTGACTTTGAAAAGGCAAAAACAATGGACTTAGGTCTTGAAAAATAAGTCAGAGTTTGCTCGGCTGGCAAGGGGTGGGATGAGGACGCCAAGCAGGAGGGTCTCGGCTCGGGAGCACAGGTCTGACACAGAGCGACGGCCAGTAGTGCTGCCGGTGGGGGACACTGACCAGTTCCCTCTGTCCACTTCTAATGAGAAACAGTGACACGACATTAGAAAAACAACTACACACTGCGGTTCAGCTCTCTAAAGCTACGTCCTTGCCTTCTGACAAACAGAATTTAAATGATTCTAAGATTTCCTGTGAAATGAACTCAAAGGAACAGTTACAAAAATAGAGGGTTCTATTACTAACTGAATTCGGCCTGAGGATATAAATTATTTTACCACAGGAATATTTTTCTTGTGACATTACAATTTCAATTGAACCACTACCTATGTATTGAAAGCTCAGAAAAAAAATGGCAATAAACGCTGCCCTAAAAAAAAAAAAAAAAAAAATGCTATTTATCCCTAAACTTTTCTATGACCTATACATACTTGGTCGTAACTGGGAATACCAGCTCCGGCTGCGAACACAGATGAAGCGTCGCTCGCTCTCCTGCCACTCACCTTCTGCTGTACAGCCTCGATGCCAAAAGGCCGCAGATAGGTGCTGGTCCTCAGAATTCCCCGACCCTGGCTCTGCATAAGAATCACCTGGAGGGCTTTAAAGACGTGCTGGTGGAGCATCCCGGTCAGACCGATGGAGTGGGCATCGCTGGGCGTGGCCCAGCACCCGTCCCTTCCAAGGACGTTTCGTGTGGCCAGTGCCAAGGACCACTGACTTTCCTCATTCCCTAGGTCAGTAGTTCCCAGACCGGCAGCTTCAGCATCAAGTAGAAACTTCTTAGAAATATAAATTCTCCATTTCCACCCCAAAGCTATTGAATCAGAAATCAGGTGTGAGGTCCAGCCATCTACGGTTTCACAGGCCCGTCAGGTGAATGGGGTGGGCAGGGTGCCCTGCGTGATCTCATCTAGAAACCCTAATTACTCACGAACTTACTTCTCCAGCCTAGATCTCTACTCTAAATCCAGATTCTCCTTACAATCAGCTGCCTATTCAAAATCTCCCTTTGTAGTCTAACAGGCATCTCCAGTGTAATGTGTTCAAAACTAAACTCTCTTAATCCCCCCTTCAAAAACATGCTCCTTCATCTTCCACTGTACAGAACCACCATTTACCAATTTCTTGGACCCCAAACCTTCCGCCCTCACTAGTGCCACCCACACATCCCCCTATGACCAACCCTCCCTTAGGCTACTGCAGGAGCCTGGCAACCTGTCCGCTCCCTCCCTGGCCCACAGTACACTCTCCACTCAGCGGCTGAAATGTCCTTTACAACCTAAACTGGATCCACCTGCTCCCTGCCTTCTCTACCTTCCAGTGACTTCCCTCTGCCTACCACACTCTAGCCCAGGGACGTCCTTGTGTGTCCCCGCCCAGCACACCAAACGCATTGCTGATTCAAGGCCTTGGTAGTGCTCTTGGCCCCGTCTGGATACCTCTCTCCCAGACAGTCACATGGCTGCTTCTGCCCTTTGCTCACTGGGTCGACAGTGTGAGGATCAATTTCTAAGGGACACCTTCCCTAATCACTGCTCTCTAATGGAACAACCTGATTTCCGCCCCTAATTCCTGACACTAAACCTACTCGTTTATTTCCTACTAGAATTTAAGTTTCATATTATGCAGCATAATACGCATTCGGCACTTTGCTGAACTGATGAATGAAAGAAGAGAACGAAAAATTAAGAAAGGAAAAAGAATGAGCAATCAGGCTTGTTGGCCTTCCTCAGGAAATCATCTGATTTCCCCAACAGCGAAAGTGCAAAGTGCTACTTAAAAAAACCCAAACCATTCAATGAATTAACACATTTGGCATCCACAGCAAGGTCACATTCCTGGCATTTAGCTATATGCATTTAATATAGTTTGCAAGTACAAACTCCTATGTCACTTTCTGTTTGGAAGGGAGAATATCAACATTAGCAATCCCCGGTTATATCATTTATAAACATGCAGATGTGGATTATTAAAGATTAATGCATTTTAGGATTGGCGTCGGCATTCCGTTTGTCTCATGCCGAAACCAATTCTGTTCTTCATTAGTCAATGACAACCCACATCACCCTGTTATGGAAGAGAAATCAAAGGTGCAAGTGTGTGAATTGAGAGTAAGTGATGAAACTGATTAGTAAGAGAATTAACGGCTATAATCAATCAACACATCATAACAATCCTGGCTCCAGGGTTATCAGAAGGCAGGGAAATAAACATAGCCCTCTCTCTGTAAAATGGCTCTGTTCCTTTCACAACCGCTACTTATTCCCTTTAGAAAATACAGTTAACACAGATCAGAAGTTTGTGAAATCAACTTTAGGAACATCTTGACTCTAAGTACTATTTATTTTATCACCATTTTCCAAATGATTTTTGAAATTTTTGCTTCTATGCTAAAATTCCTTCTTAAAAGCTTTTGTACTCCTCCACTCTGCTTCCTCCTCCTCAGTGAAGACAGAAAACACAGCAGGTCAATGCCAACAGCATTTCAACAGTGGCAGCATACTGCTGATTCAAGAAGCGACAATATTCAGTCAAGCACAAGTTGAGAGTGGTGACAGTCTACTCAGCTCAAGAAATGAAAGCGAACAGTGAAGAGGGCATTTGAAGTGCTTCTTCAGTGAGCGATGTAAAAAAAATAACAGAGAAGTGGGGGTGGACTGCTGGATCAACCACGTAAACACATTAGTCACTGCTAATCTTACAGAGCGAGGACAAGGCGCGAAATATTGCCTTGGTGACACAGGCTTTCCTATATTTTCATATGCAAAAGGACAAAGAAAGGGAATGAAAAATGAGAGGGGAGTTTAAACTGAACTGCATAACTTAATTTTAACTAAGAGGGGGAGCAAAACCAACCGGGAATGTGTAGTTTAGAAAATCCTAATGTTCTCTTACTTCCGAAGGTGGGGGAGGAAGAAGAGGAAAAGGCTTAATCTGAATGAAATTTGTTGGAAGAACTGAAAAGATTTCTGCCTTTGGAAGAAAGAAGAAACCCTCACTCCCCAGCTATGGGAACACCTGACTCGGGTCAGGAGGGACCTCCAAGGGGAAGAAGAGCAGCTCCGACCCCCGAGGCAGCTGCTTCAAATGCAGGGATCCGGGAGCTTGAGGACCCTGCCTTTTAGAAACAGCAAGAGAACCATGACCAAAGTACCGAGTTTCTCTAACCAGGATCTTGGGCTGAATTTTCAGTTACAATCTTAAAGGGGAGGCGCTGAGAACTAATAACTAAACCAAAGAGCTGCAACCTCTTCTCTCCAAAAGACAAAATATATTGTTGCTTTCTTAAGTTTGCTGAGCATCATTTGGACAGGATCTGCAGTTATGTTTTGTGTAACATACAAATATTTTTTTGTAAGGGAAAAAAAATACTGGCTGAAGTTCTCCGGTTTGTAGAACTGCTGAATTGATGTTTTCCGGGCTGCCAGAGATTAAAAACACGATGTATCAATGGTATTTTGTGTTGAAGAATTTTTCTCCTGCTCAGCTGCCAATAAGCAGCATGCATCTTCCTTGCAACAAGCTGTTGCAGGATTTCTACTACTTGAGAAGCCAAAAAAGAACATTGGATAAATGTTTTAAAATAAGATTACCAGGTGGGGTGACTCTGCAGACTTTCAAAAAAAAAAATCTGTTATTACATGCAATGCCAGTTTTAGAGATTCTACTGATGTTATCATAGCAAGAAACTGGCTTGAACCACTAATTTTATCCTGAGTTTTACTAAGCGAGGATAAATTAAAAAGTGGAAAATTTGCTTATGTAGGATGAGTTAGGCTTGACCCCTAAAGGTTCTAAAAATCCAAGGCTGACAGATTAAAAAAGAAACATCGGTTTGCACACTCCGATGTTCATCTTACAGCTCATCTTGACAAATTAGACCCAGAACTATCATTTCCTCTCACTAAAATCCTTCCTGTTCACTCCAACCTGTGACTAACTCCCGACTACAATTCATTTTTCTCTTTCCCATTATAGCACCCTTCCAGAATCTGCTTGTCTGAATGTCAAATTAAACAAGTAAATTCGTTTTTTTGACAAGAGTACCCACTTGCTTGCATGTGCAGCTACAGCAGTCCCAACAGACACCGGCCTAGCTCTGAGGAGAGGGTGGGACCAGGTGAGCAGTCACACAGGACAGCCCTAAGCGTGCCACCACGCTGCCTGGAGAGTCACTTTCCACATTTAATCTAGTACGTGCCACCCTTTTTGGGATGTGTTCTTTTAGCGTCTAAGATCTTCCTGAGGGGTACAAATTCGTTTTGGCTGGTTGCTATGCTGGATGCCTCGCTCACCATTCGGGAACTGACATGATAAAGCTTCAGAGAATCAGGCTGAACTGTGGAGTAAGTGGTGCTTTCCGAGTGAGAGGGCTGTCCCTGGCCAAGCCATTTCTGCAGGCTCTTAAAACCTGTGACCCTTTTTAAAGGGACAGCAACTTAAGTTCTCTGCCAGGTACGAGTCTGCGGAGTAAGGGGCCCGGAGCGCGGGTGCTGCGGGAGGCCCCCAGGCAGCAGTTCTGTCTGGGAGGCAGGTGAGCGGAGGTGCTGGCGGGGAAAACGCTCCAGGGGGCTGGGAGAGAAGGAAAGGAGACCTTCTGGAGGGTCACGTGACTAGAAAAAGATGACAAGGGCAGCTCTTTGAGAGACTAGCGAAAGCCGTGCCCCTCCTCAGTCTCGGAGTGCTAAAGCACCCTGACCTCGGCCTCTCTCCCCTCCGGCCAGCGTGCAGGCCTGGGATGCATGAGATGGCAGGGGAGACACCTCAAACGCCAAAGCCCGTAAAACTTAAAAGGAGGGCGTTTTACTTTCCCATGTGACAAAACTTTATTTTTGTCTATGATGGCTAGAAAACTGTTGTCAGCGATGAGTCTTCTCAAAATAAACACCTAGTACTAGGCCAGAAAAAGAATGGCTATGACCAAATCTCTTTGTCGTGACACTAATATGAATATCTAATTTTGTATCTTTGGTGCTAATCTATTATAATCAATCACTAGCCCTGCTGTCGGGTGAAAGGACTTGACTCCACCTAAAATGGGACTTGGTACAAACGCCAAATGCTAAAAAAAAGAACGGGGGGAAATCTATTCGGAAATGTACAGTCACTAGCCTTAGATCTTCGTTCACAGAACTGAGGAACTATTCCCAGGAGCCTGCATGTTTAACATTTTTATAAACAAAAATGTTCATCAGGCTCTGAACAGTTAACATGTGCCTGCCCATCAGCATCCCCCACCGTGCGTTCGCCCTTCTTAATATTTAAAGTCTGTGGCTGCTTACAGCACATGGGGGAGAAAGCTGACAAGAGCCTTTGGCTGATAAAATAAAAATAAAAAAAAGTTCGGCTTATTTACATTTTTGCTTTGTTAGTAAACTGGAAAGCTTGGCTCTGGAAGCAAGACAAGTGAAATTAACATCCACCGAATCCTCTGGCGACAGCGATGCATTCTGACGCTGTGCTGTGTCAGCTTCCACAGTGTGTGGGGACGAATCAGGCCCAGCATTAAGACCTACAGAATACATTCAAGACCCAACAGTTCATTCTCCTTAAACCAAGGTAAATCATTCCAGGATGTAACCCAGGAAGCAGCAAAAGTACAATGTGATGGGATAATTTATAAGAAGGGAAACAAAATGTTTACTATCATACCTTTCAGAATCAACTGTGCCCAGCAACAGCTTTGCTTGATTTAAGTGTGTGTATATATATACATGCAGCTACTAATTAAAAAGATGGAGATATTTCATGTCTTTCTCTACATAAAAATACATCAATATAAAGGAGGGAGAACTGAAAACAAGAAGTAAAAACAAAATCTATAATGGTACTGGAGGAACGTGTAATGTATACATTTCTGTTCTCAGGTGCTTGTTTAAACATCCGGGGCTGAATTCTCTACCTTCTAACTACACAGAGCCCAATGCCAGGGCTCAGCAATGTGCAAACAAAAGGAGAGCATCCATGTGGCTACTTACCACAGAAAATCTCCATCCTGCTTTGCAAAGATCGCAGGAAGGAAAAACCCCACTGAGTCAGGGACGTGCCAGGGCCAATGCTGTGCCAGTGTATCACAGCAGTTGTTCCCATGACACAGTGTTTGTGAGGCAGCAGGATAGGAGGGCAAATGTGCGGTGGGTGGAGAAATGGTTTAACAGGCAAGAAACAGACTCAGCCATTCGGGATGCTTTACTGGGCTTTGTTTATCTAGCTCTGTGATACTTCTCATTAGCTGTCAATTTCCTTTACCAGGGCAGAGGTGGAGAAAAATGATTGCTCTTTTTCAACAAACCCTGGGAAAGGAACACTAGGAAGACTCCCCGCCCCCAACATTTTGGCTTTACCTCATCCCAGCTATCAGCAACACAACAGCTGCGCATTTTAACAATGACTTGCTGGAGAGACAATGATGGAAAGAGCCAATCTCTGTCACACGGAGAGTCAGCAGCAAGATATAGTGGGAGGTAATGGGAGAGAACTGAGGTCAGAAAAAGCAAGTTAGTGTTGGGAATGAGAGGAGGGCCAAGAAAAGAAAGCAAAAGGCTGTAACATACAGAAAAATAAAGGGAAATTCCAGACAGATGTTCCCGAAGCAGCAGTTTGGGTGCCTTACCGTGAGTGGGAGCTATGCGCTCTCTCTGACATTTTTATTTCATTGGTATAGACTCAAGCAAATGAAGGTACAGTATTTTAGGGTCTAATGTACAGCTTAACAAAATTTAAACATAAGGACTAGAGATGAATAAAGGAGGAGGTGCGATTACTAAATGCGCCTCATTTATTCTCCAAGGGAAGGTGTCTTTGCATTCAGTTAAATCTTAAAAAATTAAATTTATGATCACCTCTAAAGTGTGGTTTTATTACCTATGAGCGAGTTCACGCAAATAATTTTTTTAAAAAAAGGACATATAGGCTCGGTGGAGGGAAATAGAAGACCAAATATTTTTTAACAAAAACCTGCATGATTTTTAACAAATCCCCTTAACACCATATACAATTTTTGATGAGCGTCTATTAAAAACATTTTGATGAGTACGTGTGAATGTTCCTGGGCTTATCCGTAGGAATAGAGAGGAGAAATGGGTAGCCGGGGACCTCAAACCATGGACGATGACTACCAAGAGGTCCGGGACAAGGGAACTCAGAGCTCTGTGGTTCCTCTGCATGGTTTAAAAAAGGGTGTCCCTGTCCCCAGCAGAGCAGCCTCGGGCCATGTCCTTGTTCAACAAGCAACTTGCTCGACTGCAGGTGGCAGCCCGGGATGGCCACTCAGAGGATGGCACTGATCTTGGTGGTGATGTCTCAATACCCGTAAGAAGTGTAAGAGATAACCCAGGATTCTGAACTGCATCTATTATTAAATTTCATGCTCGAATGCCTGCCTATCACATTGCACAGAAATCAACTTGCCCAAGATCTGAGTGAAGCAAAGATTCAGATTTGTCTTTCTCTCATTTTCTGGTCTCTTCTTAACCTTCTCAGAACTCAACCTCCAAGAAGAGCATCTGCTAACCTATCTTTTTTCCCAACCTAAGAAAAACAGATCTGAGTTGTGAAAACATACGATGCTGTTAATGCTAGCCCCAGCGGTGCTACCGAATGACCTCAGTCAACACAGCAAACCATCCCCGGAAACTACACACAGCAGCCCCGACCCACGGTTTCGCTTTCTGCGGTTTCAGTTCCCCGTGGTCAACTTCGGTTTGAAAATATTAAATAGAAAATTCCATAAATCAAAAATTTATAAGTTTTAAACTGTGCATCGTTCCGAGCAGTGTGCCGAAGTCTCGCGCTTTCCTGCCCCGTCCCACCCGGACGTGAATCGTCCTTTGGTCTAGTGTCTCCATGCTGTGGATGCTCCCCACTCATGAGTCACTCAGTAGCCAGGTATCAGATCAACCGTCCCAGTATCGCAGTGCTTGTGTTCAAGTCACCATTATTTCACTTAACAACGGCCCCAAAGTGGCGACGCTGGCAATTCACATGTGTTAAAGGGAAGCCGGAAGCACTACCTCTAAGTGAAAAGATGTATCTGTACAGGAAAAAACACAGTGGGTACAGGGCATGGTACCTGCTCTCTGTAACTTACACATCCCCCGTGGATACGGGGAGAGGGGGGCGATAATAGGTCCTCAGAACCGCGCAAGAATACCATGGGTTAAGATTGAGAAGACTCCGCTGTTCGGGACAGTAACTACCATGGACAGGTCTCTAGGTCTCACTTTGGATAACAGGGGTAACTCTATAATCACAACAACTAACATACACTGAATGTTACCATGTACCTGCTGTATGTGTATTAACACACGTGATCTTTATAGTAACCCTATGAGATGTGGTTATTATTTTTACAGATGCAGGGACTGAGGCTCAGAGAGGCTGACAGGCCTGTCCAATGTTACAGAGCAGGTAAGTGGCTATAAAGTGAGGCGGTGAGATCAGATGATTATGAATTTCCATCCAGTTCAAATGCCATTTGTAATTCCACTTGGGAGAAAAGTGAAGAAATGCTCAAACTGGTTCTCAGATTTTCTAAGAAGTTATTCTTCTTAGAATAACACTAACATTAAGAAATGTTTTATTTGCTATGTTTTATATAATTCTATTACTATATATCTTTACACTCCTCAAAAACACTTATGAATTTACTTGAATAGCATGCCTCCAAAAAAGGAGACTGTTACTATGTAATTTCTTCCCTGCACTAAATTTCACTGAATGGCTTTACCAAGCACCACATAGAGTTGACTTGGAATGGCGAAACAAAAATGTGGGCCCTGGGCAGTCAGCATTTCTGACACAAGTTTAAAAGACAAACATGCTTTAACAGCATTTCTAAGAAAGCTAAACGCTTCCTATTAAAAACTCACTTTCCCAAGAAGTTAGCAGAGAGAAGTCAGTCAGGCCCACCCCTGTAGTTACTGTGAAGGACAGGCTTCATTTGTGACGGGGCTTATAGGTATTGGGGAGCACGATCCACTGACCAGCTTGTACCCTGCACGAAACATAACTGAGCATCGGCCTCTAGACCAGTTCCATCTGCTGAGCAGCCACCTTGATAATGTGTGACAGCAGGTGTATGAAGTGAGCTCTTTAGTTGGGTTATGTGTTCTACATCATGACAAAATCCAAACAGTGAAATAAAAGTTTCAAAGTCCCCGTCTGGAATGATAAACAAATGTATGAATATCATCAGATTGTGAACTATCCAGTCAGGGATTTTAAATGAAAAACTACAATATCTTTATACCTCAGAAAAGTTTTAATTTAGGTGATTAAGAAAAGTCCATTTGATCCAATTCAGAAAGAAGGAGTGAGTTCTTCTTTGACAAATACAATATTTTACATGTAACTTTCCAATGCTTAGGTAGGTGAGAGCTCAAATACCACATCTCGATACCAAAAATTGACTAAGAAATTCTGAAATATAGAGTAGTCATAGCTTTATAAATGTTAAAAGCAGGTAAATCCAAGTTTTATTATAATTACTACGAGGAAGAATGGCAACGTCAAAATGCCTAATCACCAAATACTAAATGTCGGAGGTGGGCCTCTGGGAGGTGGTGAGGTCACAAGGATGGCGCCTGATGAATGGGATTAGTGCTCTTACGAAAGCGACCCCGGAGAAATCCCTCACCCCTTCCACCATGTGACGACACAGCAAGAAGATGGCTGTCTCTGAACCGGGAAGTGGGCTTCCACCAGACACCGAAGTTGACAGTGGCCTGATCATGCACTTGGCCTCCAGAACTGTGAGAAATACACTTCTGTTGTTTAAAAGCCCCTCCCAAAAGCCTTAATCAAAATGCATCAGAATTATAGCTATATCCAATATATGGACGAATCTAAGAAACATAACATTCAGACAGGAAAGCAATTATAGAAGACGACATACAACATGACTGGGGTGACCACATTCCCTGATTTGTCCAGAAACTTCCTAGTTTATGCCTGTTGTCCTACTGTGATTATTAACAACAACCCTCACATGCTCAACAGTGTCTCAGCTTGGGTGATAAATTATATAGCCATTCTAAAAGTGATACATTTATATAAAGCTCAAAAATAAATAGAACTATGATATAACTCTATGAATGTTTGTAATAAAATTTTTTAAAAACCCCACAAAACCAAAAATGATTAAAAAATTATTCAGAGAATATTTGAGGCACAGAAGAGGTATAGGACTAAAGACAATATAGGAATACACAGGTAGATGCAATACCACTGTTAATACTATAATACTTAAAAACAAGACCATGAGCTCTGGTTAGTCATTTAATAGTCATTTTATAATTAGCATGTAACATATGCTTATATATGTCTATATTTATGTATATATAAAATGCTCTATAATAAACATTTTTTAAAATTTTATAAGTGTGAAATGGCAAAAAAAAAAAAAAAAAAAAGTTAAACTACCATCCATGGTTTCAAGATAATAGAATTAACTATCAGAAAAATTTTCAGCAATTCAACATCAATTCTGACAGGTTATTAAAAAGTGCTATTTGGCAGCCACCAAAATTTACACAGAAAAAATTACATCTAGTTTGCTGATAAAAGAAAGCTAGTTGCTTGGTGGGTCTGAATGGATAAAGTTCGATCTAAGAAAGATGCATGAGGATGAGGAAACTGACAAGTAAACAAATAAATAATCCCAAACACACAACAAAGGAAGCAGAAGTTACAGAAGTATGACTACTGAAACGGAGTTAATTCGAACATAAACTTCTTGTATCAAAATTAGAAGGTAATGTTTGTATTAGCAACAAGGCCTTGAATTTGTGTAGGCAAACTGACACTAATAAGTATAAACACTACAACTATTTTAGAAAATAAGTGCCATTGTATAAATTAAATAGAACCATAAAAACTAAGGCGAACACTAGTCAACAATCTCACCTTAGTAGCATTTAACAGAGGATCTTATTTAACCAAATCATTACAAAACGTATGCTAAGGGAAAATAACTTTCTGACGTAAGTTAAGGTAAATGTGCAAAATGAAGACATACGAGTGACTGGCGGTTTCATTAACTGAGTTTTTATGTTCATTAGTAGAGCACTTTTAGGAATGGAGACTCTCCTATGCTTTGGTGTTAATTTATAAAATTATACTCCTAATACATGGTTCCATCACTAGAGTTTGTAATAAAAAAAGGTAATGGGACGCATGTTGCTATTAATGAACACCAGATCTATCTTCACTACAAAGTAAAATTATAATTATTAAGGAGGTGAATACCTGGAATACTTGCAGGAGAAATTGGGCCGGATCGTGACTGGTTGCTTCCAACGGGAGAGCCGACGGGAGAAGGTGAGGGCCCCCCCGGGATGCCGGACAGATGCGGGGACGCGTGCGGAGAGAAGGGGGACTGCGCCGGGTTGCTCTGATCCCCTTGGCTGCTCGTGGACCCGGACGCACTGACTGCTGAGCTCAAAGCTGCTTCTGTTCCCGTGGGGAGGTCATCAATGGAGCCAGACAGGTCCTGAGAAAGAGACAGCATGTATTTATAGAGCAACACATATTTGGACCGATACCTGATCAAAAGACTACTTGAAAGTCCTAACAACATCACGTTCAGCAATGAAGTTTTTCTGGATTAACTCCCCAAATTCAGAGCATGACCACTTGTTACCAGAGAACTATAATGAGGTCTCTCATAAGTAGAACCCATAAGATCTGATCTATCCCTAAAAAGTGAGTAAAGCTGTACTCTGTAAAACCATCCTACAGCTTTGATTTAAGCTGTCAGCCCCCAGTCCAACAGACCATTCAAAGAGGCATAGGAAACAGCAGTGTAAGTAGTGACTTACCATCTGAATGGAATGCTTGATTCTTATATATTTTT
>CM053502.1:168529101-168565729 GCA_028627145.1 Eidolon dupreanum | reverse complement strand
CTTTTAAAAGTCGGGCTTTGAAAACTAGTAGAGGAAGATGCTTATGACTGGAAGAATGAATCTAGACCAGGAAGTACAAAAGGGGCCAGGCAAAGCAGAGCTGGTTACATGGTACCCCAGAATGTCTCAAAGCAAGCTCAGGATTAAGATTCTAGTCTCCCTGAAAGTTTATCTATTATCATCTGCTACATAATTAGCTTCTCTTTTTTTAAACATCCAAATTGTCAATGATTAAAAAATACATTCTAAAGAAGTTGATGAAAATTTCACAAAAAGATGAATGTTTTAGAAAAACAAAATTTTCTTGCACTAAGAAAAAGAACATCTGAGTAAAACAGAGAGTAATCTTCAATGCCACATAACTAAGCATAATTATAAATAACAAACATAACAGTAACAGGGTAGACTGAAAATATCAGCTTAGAAAAAGTTATCATTAAATTTCCAAAATAAAATGTAAGGGAGGGAGGAAATTGAATCACATCTTCAGAATTCAGAGAAAAAAATCTGTATACATTTCTCCTCAGGACACACGACATGCACGATCTTGCACATGTTCAGCTGGTCAAACACTGTACTCAACGTGATGACTAGAATAGCTGGATTGAGACTTCTGAACTGAGCACAGTTTGTGAAGCCAGGTATATACACAGAAGAGGGTTATTAAGCAATTAACACGCTACATGCAATGTAGAAAGTCTTTACACTTCAGCAATCAAGGCAGCTATGAGGTCCTCAAAGCAGAACTGAAGCTAACAGATGTGTTCACTGCACACACACGACGTCCCTTCCATCGCAGGCTGAACACGGGCTCCTCACTGTGCACAGCCTCGGAGCTGGGGTGAGTGGGAGGGCGTGGCAGAGTGGTGGGGTCCTGGATAACTCCTGACGTACCTGCCCCCACGCACGCCATCCCTAACCACATGTGACCAGTTCATAAAGTACAAAGGGAAACACCTGTATGGCTCTCTACGGCAGGGCATTTCAGGCTGTGGCCTGCAAGCTGAGATTAGACCCTGCCTGTTTTTGCTCCACCCACAAGCCAAATGTTTTCAAATGACAGGAAGGAAGGGAGGGAGGGAGAGAGGGAGGGAGGAAAAGATTTTGTGATATCTGAAAAATAATCTGAAATTCAAATTTTGGTGTCCATACATTCTACTGGAACACAGCCATGTAGAGAGTCACACTAAGACCCAACAAATGTGTATCACCAGTAAATAAAGGGTTGACCAGACAAAAAATCAGTTGGGAGGAAATATGTTTTTCATGCCTCTTTGGAGAAAAAAATGTTCAATAACTAGATAATAAAACCATCATCTTCTAGTATACTACCAATGTAATTAAACATAGAAAAGACTTCACAGTTTCAATTTCTAAAAAACCATTAATTATTAAAATTACATAATTTTATACAAATCTTTGCTCATAAAAAAAAAACCAAACTGTTACTTTGAAATACTTAAAATTCTCTGCTTGAGCTCTAAATTCCTTCGTTGTCCTCCCTTAGAATTCTATGTTATAGGTGAAAAAGTGACACAGATGGGTGTTAAAGAGAACTTCATTCGAGTTGCAAAGGCATGAAAAACATTTCTGTTGTTTAACAAGCAGATCAAGGAAATATCAAGAGAAAAATATAAAAACGGTGGCTTTCTTAGTGTTCATATGTCTTCAAAATTTTAGTGCTGACTAGGTCTCAGCGTAACGGAAGAGTAATAAAAAGATATAATTTCTATATTACTGTTATACACATGTAACTTTTACATGTAAAATAGAGAAATATTCCCGCCCTGCAGATACTTAGGGTATCCATATGTAGAGCCATCTGAAAAACGTGTTAATAAAGGAAGTTCAACAGTGGTTTAGACATTCAGCCTAGTTAACAAAGAAGCTTTGTAACTAATACTCCTCCAGAGGACAATTTAGTCAGCAGGGCACCAACTCTATTCTTCTTTTGTAAGTACCATCAGATCTGCGATGCCTGTAAAGAACAGAGAGGCCTTACGGCATCTCATTCTAACCAAGGCACCTTCAAGCTATGGTGCTCCCATCTGTCTTGCTGGAAGGCTGGCAGGTAAGGTAATTGCAGGGAGCACTCTCTTAGGGGGCTGGGGACCCCTGCCCCACAGCACTGCTTACATCCTTCCTCTTCATGAAGGCAATGACTTCACAGGCTCACACGTATTAACTCAGTATTTTGCCATGACAATTGGATTTGGCAAAATCTTGCTATCGAGGTTTTCAGCATCTGACATCACTCAGAATATTGAATTTTTTCCAGTATACCAAAAATAATATATAACTCCTATCACAATGGTTCATTTATTTTTGGAAAATCAGTGCTTTAAAAACAAGGTTGTTTTATTTTAAAACTTAATTTAAATGAAAGTTCCCTGCAAAGACTTTGCTCTGTAACCATTGTCCATCTACCCTCTGATCATGTAAAATTTGCATTCTAACCCAAGTAACAAGTACAAGAGATTTCACTGTGCTTAGAGAGAAATGCTACCAGGGAGCAATAATACTCCTGTCAGACACTGACAAGAGAAACACTTATGAATTAACGCAGAGCACAAATATGTTTCTGACTCAGTACGATGGGACAAGGTGGGGAAGGGCAGTGACAGAGGAATGTATATGAGAACATGTCACCAAGAAGGAGCATAGGAAGAATTTTTAGAGCTCCACATATATAAAAAATAGACATACACCAAGGATAAATATTGTCTCATGTTTATATGTTGTATATGATCCTCTCTGAAAATATTTACATTAATATATTATGACTTAGTACCTTAAAAGACACCTTTGGTTTTGAAGGTATTCAATTTATCTAATAAGTTAATTTATTAAACAATAAAATCAGCCGCTGCCTGGGATGTCTTACTGTCCTAAAGAACTGGGAATAAGTTAGAAAATTTCACTCCCTTGCTTAATTAAATAAGTGGGTTTTTAAAAAAGCAAATCAACTTCAAAATACTCTAAGCTATGGCTCTCAACACAATTAGCTGGTGGTATCAGATCAGTTACCAATAAAGAACTGCAAAGCATCGCACACATTTGGGCATCTCATCCTCAGAAGTGCCCCGAGAGAGAGTGAGGACAAACACTGAATTAGAAACAGAGCAGATATTTCAATCAATGAGACTAGTTCAAGTCTCTTGTTTAAGGATTTTAATAGGATACAGTTAATGATTTCTCACTGTGACGTCCCATGGGGCTGAGGTACAGGCTAAAATGCCAGTTCATCTCAAAACAGAAATAGTTCTCTTCTCCTTTTTACAATATTAATTATAAAATTCTGGAATTTGGTTTTTCTTTTTCTTTCTCCAGCTAGACCCTAACGCTAAGTCAGTGACTCCTTGTGCCAGGTGCGGTGCTAAAGAGAGGTCGCTGGCAAATGTCACTGAATTTACGAGTTCTATAGTAAAATATAGCTGCAAACAGTATACAGAGCCAGCACATGCAAATATCTCTAAATATTTACCACAAAGGCTCCACTGAAAACTACTGACTTTGCTATTAAAATTCAGCAATGAATTCTCAGCCGTTTCCAATTAACATCCTGAAGGCCAAGCATCCAGCCTCATTAGATGCCTAACTCTTTAGAAACACACTGTAAAATCCTTTCATACCTTCCAACCTGTTTTAGAACTACCATTTTGAACATGTGATACAAATACACCTTGAAATTGGTATTAGAATTGAGCCAATAATTTGATTGACATATACACACATGCAAAAGGAAAAAGCTTACAGTGACTGTTTCGTTCCCATGATGTTCGTAGGCTTCTTTTCAGCACAGGCCTATGTGTTGTAAGTAGTGTATTTCAAGACACTCACAAAAGTCCCTGCTGTTTTCATTTGTCTAGACGGCAAATGAGTTAAAAGCTTCGACTTCCTGTCTAAATGAAAAAAATGCAAGAAACATGGAATCCATGAAGAAAATCTTTCAAAGCACTAATTTTTAGGCCTTAAAACATCTTCTTTTCAAGATGCTTTTTATGTGTGTGTGTGTGTGTGTGTGTGTGTGTGTGTGTGTATCTTACTTTCTATTTAAACATGTGCAAATAAATCTCTCTTCATCATATGCGACAATATATGTAAGGCACAGCCTTTAGATGTATGAGGTCAACTGAAAAAAAATGTCTGTTTGGTGTTAATTTAAAAATAGTCATAAGCTCCTAAAATGAGAATCTCATAACCAAAGCCAGGATAACAAGGAAAATTAATGACTCAAAACTGATTTTAAGAGGTAGCCAAGAATCACTTTTTTGGGAAATGACTTTCACCGGATTCACTTGCAATTCTTTCTCAAGCAAATATTCCATTATGAGTAACTATCATTTTAAGAGGACATTTATAGGCTGATCAGCCAAACTGATACTTTACAGAAGCAGGATTCAGAGTTAAGCATACTATCATAAGCAAAAATTGTTTTAATAGTTATATTTCCTTTGAATTTTAAAATCAGCACCTAAAATAAAAGCTAGCCTCAAAGGTCCTTGGGTTAAATCTAGTATGAAATGTGCTACCATTCTAAACTCAGAAGTGGTGAACAATATAAGTATGAAATATGCATCATGTAAGGAAACTTTTTTCCACTGCACAGGCCTTGGGGGCGGGGGGGGGGGGGCAGATTCTAAATTACTGTTTTTGAACTTTGCCCAGGAAGGTTCTCTGCTCTTCCACCATGAACAACAGAACAGTCTCGAGATGTCATATAGGCTAGGAAGAGCCTCAAACAGACCCTTGAAAAAGTATGGGCAGCCTTGAACTTAAAGCTAATTTGGTAAAAAAAATTTACTCTCGAGTTTCTTTCTTACTGTGGAATTTTGGATTAGTTTTCATCTGGAAGTAACGTTATCCTTCCGGGTTACCCTCTAGGACCGCTCCCAGAGGACAGCGATGACCGTGACCTTGATGACCAGCGACAACCGTGACTGCCACTGCGCTAGTGAAGTAGGTGCGTTTTCTCACACGAGGAAACCACTGCTCCCACCGGCCAGACTGCTGACTGATTTCACTGTCTGCCGTGGCAAAGGCCCTGCCCGGTCTCAGGTCAAGCCCCAAGTCAGTGCTGCAAACACTAAAAAGGACTCGCATGTGAACAACTGCTGGCCCTTTATTCTTCCAAGAGCAATGGCATTTTAAAGAACATATTAATACATATTACAGACGACTGGTGAAAATTAAAGCTATGTAAGTGAGTGAGTATACTGAATAATCTAGGGAGAGATATTTGTACTGTCACTCTGAGGCAGGCACGCCCTAGCTAAAGTTTGCAGAAGGAATCATGGTGGGTGAACGTGAGATGGGAAAATAAAGGTAGAAGGCACTTTTTATATGTGGAAGATATTTTATATTTGTTTGCCTATAATATGTGATCCTGTACACTTAAATGTTCTTCTCTTGTGGAATCTCAATGATAGACAAATTCTAATAAAAAGCAGAAATTCTACGATGGAAACGTGAGCAAGTGCTGTGGACTACAGACCAGTTTGTCTTCAGCCAGCCACACCTGCCGAGGGCTGCTGCCTCAGATACGCCCACACAAGGAACCAAGTGTGCTGTGTGCTCTGACAGGTGGCGGGCCGGAGATAGGTCGCAGAGGGAACAGCGTGTGAAGGTGGGAAGAATCATGGGAGAGCACGCCACTTGGGGAACAGTGAGGAGATGAGGGACGAGAAAAGGTGAATGAGAGGATGAGGCTGACACAGCTCGCACGCCCAGGCCAAGACACAGGCTTGCACTTAACTAGGGAGCCAACACCAGTCTGGAGAGCAAGTTTCAATATTGCCAGAGAAGGGAAAAAGAATGCAGGGGTGCAAATAGGAAATGTTAAGCATTTTAAAGAAAGAAGAATGTTTTCAAGGATTTATGAACAAAGGATACTTTAAACATAACTGAAATTACATAAGAATAAATTTCTAAAATGTTTGAATCTACATATTTTAGCATTTCATAAAATTTAACACTAAATAAACAACAATGACAACAAAAAGTGCCTAAATAACCACAGTCCAGGTTAGCTGGCAGCGATTTCAATGACTGCAATGACCTCATAGGTCTACATAGTCGTCCTACTCGTTTCAGGCATGTGTACGAATCAACAGGTAAAATAAGGTGAAGGACATACACCTGACCCTTAAAGAGACACTAATTAGGAGCTGCGTTTCCTGTTAACAGATTACATTCTTTCACCATTTATTCTACTCTGAAACCACTGGTGATGGCTCCTGAGACATGTAGGTATAAAGGAGAAAATCAACTCAGGAAGTGCTGGCGGAGGGAGACAGGCTTCCGGGTTGGTGCCTTCCAGGTATCAGTTCCAGGCTTTAACTGTGAGTGTGAATGACCCATGCGCTCTAAAAGCTAACTGACAAACTAGCGAGATCTGTAAATATGTGAGATTTAGGGTCTGTCTACTGATACCAGTTTTTATTGCTGAAAACATATCATAAATCTTTATAAAAAAAGCAATCAGTACCAACTTCTGCATCTCTCACAGTTAAAAAAAAAAACCCCTGTTAACTTTAGAAAGTACGATGCTTAGCACACAGAAATTCTGAAAATAAAGTTTAAAAACAAAAAGGCATGAACCCTCAGGAGACATTTATTTCTTCAGTATATAGTAATGAAATACTTTGAAATAGTAAGACCTAGCAGAACTGCAAATAAATTAGCAACCTAAAAACAGAAAAACATACAACTCAAAAATTATACTGAGTCTATATAAAGAGGAGCTTCATTTGTAGAATACTAAGTTATTTTGACACTTTCCCCAGTCACAGGAATGATATGAACATATACACTTGTTCTACATCCTTCACTGGATTTTTACAAACTTTATTCTGAAATGACTTTGGACTTAAAAGTGGCAAAGACAGTACTGACTGTTTCTACGCCCAGCTGCCTTTAATGTCAATATTTTACATAATAACCATGGTACATTTATCAACATTGCGATTGACATCGGTACAACACTATTAATGCAGTTACAGACAATTTGTATTTTCCCAGCTTTCCCAGTGACGTCTTTTCCTGTCCTAGGATCCAACCCAGGACACCACGTTGCATTTGTTCGCTTTCTCTCCTTATTCTCTATTTTGTAACAAATTCTCAAGTATTTCCTTATTTTTCACAACCTTGACACATTTGAAGAGTATTTGTCAGGTATTTTGTATACTGTCCTTCAATTTGTTTGTTTGGTGTACTCTCATCATTAGGCTGGGGTTACAGATTTGGGGAAAGAATACCACAGAAGTGAAGTGTCCTTTGCATGGCACCATATCAGTATGACTTATTAGAGGTGATGGTAACTGTGATCACTACTTGAAGGCGATGTCTGCCTGGTTTCTCCACAGCCAGTTACTCTTCCCCTACTCCAGTCATGAGAAAGGAGTCAGTAAGTCCAGCCCACTCCCAGGGAGGGGAATTAAGCTCCGCCTCCTGGAGGAGGAGCCTCAAAGAATTTGTCAAAACTAAAACCAAGTATTATAGCCACAGAGTAATTAGTAAATATGGGGGGGGGGGGATATGTGAAGCTATGCAAATATCCCGTTTCTCCTTAAAGTTCCGCCTGCTAATTTTTGTATTTATCAGTGGATCTTGTCTGCAGCATTACTTTTGTGTTCAAATGTTGATTTTTCTATTTCCTTCATTCCTTCTACATTTATTGTTTAGAATTCTCCTGTAAGGAAGAGCTGTCCTGTGTCTATTTATTTTTACATGGTCAAGACAATTATTTCATGTATTTTTTTTGGGGGGGGGTTCCACTTAAGTTCCTTTTTATAAGATGATTAGGTGATACTCTTATCCACACTAAATGACTGACTTCACAATTATAAAACGTTGGAGAGAGAAAAATGTGCACTTCATGCTTTTCCAGACATAGCTAGTAGTAATACAACTTAGCATAGCCACTTTGGACAACTGTAAGCATCTCGTAAAGCCGAACATGCAGCCATCTCATGACCCAAAAAGTCCACTCCTAGCTTCGCAGTCTGGCGCACGTACAGAAGGAGACATATACAAGCGTAGAAACATTGTTTCAGTATTGTGACAGCAAAAAATGGAAGACAATCTAATTTTCCAGCAATATAGAAATGTATTCAGAAAATGAGATAATATACAACAGTGAAATAGAATGAATTAGAACTAAAAACATTCAAATATCACAAACAATGTTGACAGAAAATAAACAAAAACACCAATGCAGTAACATGTAACTAATGCAGGAGAGAAGGCAAGAGAGAGTAGTGGACCATAAACATGGTCATGTAAATTCAAAAAGTCTAGAGCAGTAGCTGTAGCAAAGATCGGAAGAGACCAAGAGAGTGGGAGTAGCATGGTGGATTAGGAGGGAGACAGGAAGAGTGAGAGAAGCAGAAGAACTCGCTGGTCCTTACTTCCTTCCCCACAGCCAACGTTCTACCATGGCGCCTACGGCCTGAGCAACCTGGGCTAACCTGAAATGAACCTTTACACTGTTCACTCCACAAAGCCCTACATCCCTCCAAGAGCCATCCATTAATATCTAGGGAAGGCCTTCCCTGACATCCACACTACCAGAACGAGCTGCAAAGTTCCTTCCTCCATGACCCATGTCACATTTATCTATCTACTGCAGAACTTCTATGTTGACTTTTAATGAATTGGTAGCATTTGCCATAGTGCAGACGCTGAGGAAGACTTGCATTCAAGCCCCAGCTTTGCCACTTATAAACAGACCATGGGAGACATAAACCTTTCGTGCTTCACTTTCCCCATGAGTCCGTGTGGAAATACTTGTACCTGCTGACAAGAGTTGAGAGAATTAAATGAGAAATTAAAAGGATCAGTGCAGTGAGGTCTCCTAAGTGTGAGCTCTTATCATTACAACCACAAGCCAGAGGTTGACAGTGCCCGAACCGCGTCGTCTCTGGAGTCACAGTGCAAGCAAGCAGCGGCAGGAACCTGTCCTCCCCTGGTTTTCCCAGTCCCAAGGGACACTGACAAGGACCCTCCGGCTCTGCTGGGACAAAGTCGAGCAGGAGGGAGGAATCAGGTTTGAAAGCAGAACCCCAGACAGTAGCAACCAAAAGAGAAAGGAAATTCTGTGTGAAGGAGGCGGGTTTTCTCGCTACCTCTCAGGTGACCCAGCTGGACCAGTGAGTGATTCATAAGCTCTTTAATGCATACAAGGACTGCCTGCACTGTGTATGAACACAGGTTTTCAACAGTAATTCTATCGATGAAATTATAACAAATATTCTAGTACTGGAACATAGTTACGAGCAGAATAAGAAAAATACCCTAAATGACTCACAACTTAAGAATCACAAATAAAGTGTTACCATAGAGACTATGATGCTGTTGTGGAAAGTGCCAGATGGAAGCTTGGTGCCCTCATTCGTCAGCTGTGGACCAGACAACCTAATCTTTCAGTCAGTGTAAAATAAGGATTATCATGCTTAGCAATGGATCAATATAATGAATAAAGCAAAAGATATGGAAGTTGTGGAAGACATTACTTTTAAAATATAAGATGATATTACTTCCTTATGCTGTTATATATTAGACTTCAAATCACTTGTTTTAAAGAATAACTTGGAAATAGAATAACAATGAAATAAATACGAAGGCCGCATCAATTCAAATCACAATATCCTTCCTTTAGTGCATATTTGCCTTTGTAATATTGCCCCCAAAAATCTAAAAACAAGTTATTTCATTGCTTCAGTATTAAAAAATTTGAAGATAATTAAAATTATCTTGTTTAAAATAGAAATAGCTTAATGACTTCAATATACAAAGATGAAATTTTTATATTTTCATAGAAATCATTTTTAAGACTTCTGAGTTCTTTAGAAAAAAGTACAAAATCTAGAAAATGTTTTACATGATTAGCCTGACTAAATTATAGATGGAAATGTTTCTTATTTTATATTTTAAAATGAAATTTAACACATTCAATACTCCCTCCAAAAGTCAAACTTAAAAACATTCATTTTTCTAATTTTCAGTTATGATTCCCAGACTACTTAGATGAGAGGTTTTCAAAATGAGTTGTTTTTCCGTCTTTGCACAGGGGCAGCTGGTCACTTAACACCTCGAGTGCCAGCACTTGAGTGCAATTTTACGTAATATTTTTTCCTAAGAGCATGTAACCATTTTATAATACATTACTTCAAACACTACTTCTCAAAAGGAGATGGTCATACACCTACTCAGGGTTTCAGACAGAAACTTTCAACACCAATAATAATGATGATGATGATAATGATGACGATGATAATATCAGTAAGGGCCTGAGAGGTCTTGCAGCCCGGTGCGTTTCACACTCAGCTATGCTACCCCTCAACAGAGCCATCTGTACACCACGCAATGGTGTTACTGTGCCTCACACTCACAGTAATTATCCTGTTGCTTGGAGCGCATTCCCAGGCCCACGCGTAGAATCGAGTTTTCTCTGATGATCACTTTAGTCCATTTTAAGCCGTTTCAAAGACAGCATAAACAAATTCAGATATAGGATTCTGAAAGGCGGAAGTGTAAAATACATATTCTTTTGCCTTCTGAAAACTTTGAACAGGGGAGAGACCTAAGTGACCGGACTCACAAGCCCACTGCATTGCTCAATTCCTCTTTAGCCCAGTAAATCTCAAATTTCAAAATAAAATTGGACTTAACCTCTGGTTGTCAATCGGAAATCCCTGGAAGATGCTGTGAAGGCCCCTTCCGATTCTCTGCATCTTATCCCTCTCCTCTACTGAAACCTGCTTTTAAAAAGCGCTCATTAAATGTTATTTTTCTTTTTTAATGTTGGTATTGGATCACAGCAGTGTTCTTTGTGTACCGGGGTTATGGAAAGGGGGGGTTACAGAGAATCTGGGCTCTGGGCCAGCAGCTGATTCCAGCCTTCACTCTCAGCTCTGACCAACTCAGAGGACCTGGCAAATGACCCCATCCACCTCCACTTCTCACCTGAATGTATGATGGCGACAATACAAGTAATGATCTCAGTGTCCTTGGGAGAATTAAATGATTTACTTGTACATGAAGAATTAAGCATGATGCCTGGCACCAGGTAAATGTTCATATTTACTATAATGTAGGCAGTAATAACACAGCAGATAAAAGCATGAATTCTGGAGTAAGACTCATCTGAAATCAAGTCCTGGCTCCATCGTTTCTTCTACCAACACTGCGCAAGTTACTTAACCTCGCCAGATTCATCATCCAAAAATGGAGAAAATACTACTTATACCATGGTGAAGATCAAATATATTTATGAACAAAAAGTAAGCATACAATAAGTTTTCAAGAGTAGCTATATATATACATACACACATATAAACATACACACATATCAACCATAGAGTTTGATTTTTTAACATTGTTTATAATGTAAAATACATTAGGAGTATAGGATAAAGAATCTGCAAATGTGCTCTAGAAAAATATTTCACTTATAAAGATGGATGAATGACTAGCATGGATGCATCCCTCCATTCACTAACAAATGTTTGTCAGATAATCACTTTTTGGGCAGACAGTATAATGCTGATTATTAACATAAGTAAATAGCCTTTGGCACTTCTGTATGATGCAGTGTAACCAATTACGAATACTGCATGCCAGAGAGGGTATTAATTGGAAAAGGTCAGCAGGTTGAAGGCTCGGTTCAAATCTGCTCTATCACTTCTACTGGTGTGAATGAGGTAAGTGAATTAATATCTCAAAGCCTCAGTTTCTTCACCTATAAAATAGATCTCTGTATCAGAGAGGCTGCGAGAACAAAATGAGTTTAATAACGAATTCATTTAATAAATATTAGCCATCACGATTTTGATTTTTGTCATGAAGTATGCAAATAAATTTAAAACAAGAACACTAGATATTAAAATGGCAAAAAAATTAGAAACCACCTAAATGTCAATTTGTCAGTGAGCTATTTAAAAATATGCAATAATTATTAAAAATACATACTAAAATTATGCAATTTTTATTAAAAAGACTGTTGAGTGACAATCAAGTGACAGCAAACATAACTGAATTTGTATAAAATAATATAAAATTATATGAACATAAATATGCGTACTTATAAAGTATATGAGCATGCATTTATTTTTTTTAACGCATAAGAGTATAAACTGATGCAATAAAATTTTAACGGTGGTTATTTCGGTAACTGATTCTGACAGGTTTTCTTGTCTTTGTATTCAAGCAGTTATTTTAATAAATGCTTAAGATTTTTTTGTAAAAGAACTAAAACAAAATGGGACCCTGGAGATTTTAAGTCTTTTAACACATAGCCAAAGCACAACTTAATGAACAGAGTATTAATTTATGCCCACTCTTAGACAAACACTAAATGAACTTTTAAAACAGCCCATTCAAAAGATAGGAAACATTGAATAGTAGCAGCATGAAATCATATTAGTATTTTCAGAATAGATGTGAAAACAGTGTAAATGTACGTGGTAATGAAATGACAAAGTAGACAAATAAAAAATTATGCTCATGTACATAGTTTTAACATTTTATTAGGCTAAGATTTTTAATAAAATTTCCCTCACGGTCTCCATTAGCAAATCTGTACATACTTGAATAAGATGGCTGAGAAAAATTTTAAAATCAGACTTGATATAAATAGAACAGGGCAAAAATATAAATATTGATTTTAATAGTACACCTTCTGACACAACAGGCCTCAGCCCAACAACCGGACAACTGGACCCTCTCAAACTGATGCACACTCAACGAATACAGACACAAGTACTTCCAGCTCCATGGGTCCTGCAAAGCTTATTCTCCACGGAAGCTGGCATCTAGAACCTAAAGATTCTCAGAAGAAAGAGAAGTCACATGCCTATCAATAATACTTTAAACATAATCTAATACAATTAGTATGTTGTTGCTGCAACACTGAAGCAACAGGGCCAATCACCAGGAAACAATGAATGCCACTGCTTTAGGGTTATGTAAGCTCCTATGCTCTTAATAATTCCATGCGGAACGCTGCTGTCACGGGTCTTATTTTAAGAGATACGTGTTCAACATTATCGATTTTCTTTTACTTCCAAAGAAAATTACAAATTTTAACATAATTCTCTTTGTGAATTGATGCTTTTAAATCTCCTATTTCATTTGGATATTGTACAAAAAAGCAAACAAGCTAGAGGAAACGGAGATGTAAAGTATCTAAATGAAGCTGAAGTAATAACCACAGTATTATAAAATTGCAACCTCAGGTAAATTTGTTCTACTGAGCTCACTTCGACTCCTGGAATGAGTGACCACGTGAGACTGTCAGAGGTGCCATGACAACCCATGAGTTTGTAGAATGACAGGAATTTCCAAGATTTGTCCTCTATAGAATATACCTGTCTTTTTTTTTTTTTTTTGCCTTTCTATATCCTGTCCTCTTTTAAATTTTCCTCAACGCTGCTAAGTAGAGAAGACATTGTATTAAGAAAAAAAAAATGGATTTTGGCTCTGAGAATAAAAGCAATACATTTTTGAAAGCATGTATATAAACACTGGTGAAAACTACCGACGAATCACATAAAGTGGGAGAGAAGGAAAACGCACAACCACAACAAGCAGGGCAGTCTGCTGCGGCTGGACCAGTGCCGGTTTGCGGGCCTCGGGGCTCGGTGGGATGTCTCCGTACAGTGCCAAACTCCAACGACACTGTTGTGGTTAGAAAGGAATTTCTCACAAGCGCTAACAAAGGCAGAAGGTCATAAGTAAGCCCAGCGGGAACGCCTTGTCAGTTCTCATTATGAGCGCTGCAGGCACTTGCTTTTCTATGGGCTCCTTACAGGTTCATTTAAGTGTAAGAGTTCCTTCTCAAAAACTCACACACTCATAAATAAAACTGGTTCTTAATCTAGCAAAATAACTACATAAATAAATAAATAAATAACTGAAAAGGAAGTAAGAAGAAAGTAAGCAAGTAAATGAACGCATGAGGGATGGCAGTACGGCAGACAGCGAACTCAGCCCTGGTGGCGGGGAGAGGACACACCGCAGTCGGGCCCTGGCACCCAGCAGCGGCCACCGCCAGCTCCGCTTTGTTGCTGCAATAACAGTCTGCAGAATTCTCTCTGGGCAGGAAGTGAAGCCGAGCCCCTAACCTGGCGCTGACATGTGCTCTAAACTGAGGAAAGCACAGCTGTGTAATCATTACTGCAATTATGAAGCGACATTTAGTGTTAACTTTATTTTACTGAAGATTTTAAACTAGTAACAAAAAAAGAAGTACAAGTCTATGAATGATAGGAAGAGATGCTGATTCTTAGCAATTGAAAAATAGGAATGTATTACTGGGTCTTTAAAGATGGACATTATTACCTTTTCCTTAATTAAGGCAGCTCTGTATCTTTGAGCTCTTATTATTAAAGCCTCTTAATAGAAGAGAAGATTAAGTTTATAATCCAAAAAAATAAGATGTAAATCTCAATATTTCTCAATTTTATGTCTGTACTCTAAGAAAAGCAGACAATATCACACTTACAATTATTCCAATACAGATAGTAATTAAAAGGAGAAAAGATCTGATCAACTTATTTCATTTACTACTAACTCAAAACGAAAATGTACTTCAGTGACAAGAAACACATATTTTATGGTGTCACGAAAATAAAAATAAATATTTAAAATATAGCTCAGTTTTCTTAAAAATACATGATAAACACATCAGAAAACTATGGAAGATTAAGAATCCACAGTTGTATCACTATTGAGAGCTAACTAAATTCTAACATTTGCCACATTTCCTTCTAATTTTTTTTAAGTACAGAAAAATAGCATATCTTTAAAACCATAGTATCTATGCAAAAATAACTAAGTCAACTGACCTACTTGCCATCCAGTATCAAGAAAACAAACATTTTGTTTCCCAGATGATTTTCAGTTTTATAATTTATGCTTTTTTAATGTAAATATAAATTTAAAAATACATAACAAGTGTCCCACATCATCTCCTTTAAGAGAATTATAGATTCCAAGAGGACAATGCTCTTTTCATAGGTGAGGATGCTGGAATACCATTTTGTGTAGTTACTCAGGCACAGAAGCAGGGCTAGTAAGTGCTGGTGTGTTAGAAAGGTATGTTTGCAGAAGTCCTTTTCACTGGCTCACAGCCTCTCATTACCTACCACTCATGATTATTAGTGTCAAGCTGATATTGAATCCTTCACAGAGAAAATTGTCCATGTTTGCTTTAGATACTGGCAATTGGTCTATCTTCTCAGCATTCAAACAGGATTGCCCTTGAATAACATAACATTACTGGTTCAAGGAACAGGATAAATGCTGAAAAGAGGGGAGTTTAAATGTCCAGATGTGGTAAGAAACCGACACAGGCCTTATTTCGTGGGGAAATATGGATTTTTCTAGAGAACATTTCTGAAACAGCTAAGTAACTGCATTAACTGTGGCCTATACAAGAAATCTGTGGTGGTAAACTTGCAATAGGCTGCAAACATCATATGACATTTCTTGATTAGTATGGCTTTATAATCAGGTAGCCCATGGGTGACAATGTTAGGCTATAAAAGGTCCTCAGGGGCTTACTACTGAATATTCTCTCAACTGTTAATAAATAGTAAAAACAAGGTTCCCCCAAACTGACACACTTAAGATGTGAATAGCATATAAAAAAAAAAATAAAATGAGCTATATTTAAACTTCGACAGCTAACCCACGCTAGTATTAACTAAACTATACCTCACCAAGTTTTAGAGTTTTTTGGCAAATGTTCAAGGGGCTCACATACAGTATTTCAGGTAGAAATATCCTAGAAGATAAATATTAGAACATGAGGAGCATGATAAAATAAATCATGTGGATGTAATGTATGGCAGAGTTAATAATACTTTATTGTATATTTGAAAGTTACTGACAGAATAGACCTTAAAAGACTTTACCACAAGACAAAAATTACTTAACAACAATGTATGGTGATGGATGTTAACTAGACTTACTGTGATCATTTCACTATATGTACAAATATTAAATCATTATGTTGTACACTTGAAACTAATATGTCAATTACATTTAAATAAAAATTATAACAAACAAACAAAAAAGAGGGTAAGCGCAGTTTGACTCCCTTGGAAGAGAAACATGAGGAATTGTTAGGAACAGAATTTTCAGAACTAAAACAAAGCCACAGTAAAGCTTCCTCCTGTCCTGTGTTTTCAGAATGTGAATCTGAGGTCCGGCAAGGCTAAATTACTTATATAAAAGATATGCACAGGTTCTGTGGGCACAGACCACCTGAGAATGCAGTTCTCTAGGTATATTCATTAACATCTGCACCGACACTGATGCCTTCTCTGAGGCTTCAAAGGACAAAGTGTGTGTGTGTGTGTGTGTGTGCACGTGTGCCAGAGCACGCACATACACAGTGCATGCACGGCTGGTGAGAACACACGTCTACCTACTTAGGTGCATTTTCCAATATTGTTACTTTGCACTGTGTATCTAGATTCCTGACTATCTCGGAATCTTGTTTCATCTGGTAAAAAAAAAAAAATATATATATATATATATATATATATATATATATATATATATATATATATATGACTTTGTAGGTAATAAAAGGCGGAACAACGTGAAAAACCATATAGCGGAAATGTCCCAGTGTAGACAATAGCAGGACACAGTTTAATAGATCCTTTGGAGGCTTAAAACACTTCTTTTATTTTCTAATTGCTACCCTTTGGTGTGTCTCATGCAATGTTTCTTCCATTTCTCCAATTTCTTAGATGTACAAATGTGCTCATTCCAGCTCCTTGTGGGTGAATCACAACAGCTGTCACACACAGGCCCATAATCCAAGGGACCATAAAGTGGCACATCAGAGGACAGCTAACTCCCACAGCCACAGACAGAGGAATAGTCACTTCCTCTTACCTCGCAACGTGATCTGGGCAGGATGCCCGCCCCCAGCACAGCAATGGGGGCGGGCGTCCCACTGTAACTCGTGATTACATTTAGGGGGAATCCAAACGGCTATAAGGTGAATGTGTTTTATTGCCCAGGCTGATAAGGCATCTGATGTGTTCATTCTGTCTGCTGACTACTCAAAGGGTTCACAAGAGTGAAATATAAGAGCAGCAAACTGTGGAGACCGACTGCTTTGTGAAATCATACTCCATGAAGTATGCCATCTGTGATCCAGCACAGTTCTCAACCCACAATGGATCCCCAGTGCAGTTTGATATGATAAATGATTTACTTTATAGAGTTCTGAGTTTAGGAGTATCTGTAATTGTTTCAGGTCTTAAACAAATGGGGTACAGTACACAAACTGAATTTAAATTCCTGAGAATGGTGGAATTAACTTTACCTATGTAAAAGCTGGCCTTGTATATCATACACAATTACATATAGTAGGACACAAAGACAAGGAGAATAAAGAGTAAAGAGAGACAGAAAGAAAAATGGGAGAAAGTAACGAAAGATAAGAAAATATAAGCATGGCATCATATACACAGTAACTGTTAAAACAGTTTCTGGATGAATGAATGAATGAATGAATGGACCAACGACTTGACTACATGTGGGAGATAAAGCAAGAAAAGCAGATAAAGCTCTGGGCAGATCATCAAATAATAAATATTATTTAAGATCTTAACCTATCACTGCTAAGCTAAACAGTATGGAAAACTGCACATATACCTTTGGGTGGGAAACATCTTTGTGAGAAGCAGGAAAAAAGTGGCCTTCTGGCCAGAGGCAGCCCCCCAAAGCCATGGTGCTTCTACGGAAGAACACTGCACCCCTTCTCGGGAATGAGGGGAGCAGGGAGACTCTGCCTTAGCAGAGTATACCTGCCACTTTCAAGGCCATTTGTTCCCCTGGAGGTGGGCGGCAGCTGCATCACAGGCACCTCCTGGCACCTGACAGCCGCTACTTGTCTGGAGAGCGAGCAGGGCTAAGAGCTAGTCGTCAGCAACGTGGGCTTTGTGGTCTGACCCTGGTTCACGTCTTATTCCTGCTAATTATAGTGATTTAGTCTTGTACACATTACTTAGTCTCTCTGAGGCCTCAATTTCTTCACTGATAAACAGGTAAAAGTGTTGTTAAATTTATGTTTATAATGATATAAAAGAAAGCCCTTGGAATAGTGCTTGGCAAACCGTGACAGTACAATAAATGATAGCTATTACTATTATATCTTTTTATCCAAAGCCTTTTTGCTACTTAATCCTGACAGCTGTCTCATCAGGTAGAGATGGCCAACTGCATTTTACACAGAGGAAACAGGTTTCAGAGTGGGAGGTGGCTGGGCTATGATTCGAGTCCAGCTCTCTGACTTTCCAAGTCCATGCCATGTCCACTACTCTTCCTCTTGTTACTATTCCTGCTCCAAACAAAAGACAAGAAAAAAGCCAGAGTCAAAGGAAAAATGGTACTCTATCAGTGTTTCCAGAAGGTTCACTGTTTTTCTAGAATGAAAATCATTAACAATCCAAGTCCACCTTCTTCCTCTCCAAGAGAAAAATTCTTAGTTTTGCTTCAACAGAAAATGGAAATCCTCCCCCATTGTAATTAGCTTCCAGATTCTCCACGGGGACAGGAAGTGGCACACCATCACCAGTGTTCAAGTGTGAGGGCTAAATGTGATGCATTCTCGGGAATGAAACACAACCTGAGTCCAGATACAAGCCACCTGTTAAGGGCCAGAATAACGTCACGCAGGCAGGACGGTGTTTAGGCCAAAAAATATCTTAAAACGAAAACTTCCTTCATTTAGATATTCGGATATTTAATGAAAGACATTTTAAAACTAATACGCATTATCTGTCAGGAGACGATTTAAAATCTGAGACCATATACTATCCTCAGAAAATAGTAATTATATAAGGAAGAACAGTAGAAACAAAATTGGAAAGAACTGAACTATCACTTCCCTTTTATTTCTGGAATTTTTAAAGGGTAACTCTTGAGCAGTTCATTTCCAGTGCAAAGGAAAGAATACTTTTTTGTGACATCAATGCTAAAAATTATTTTAACAGCTATCTGAAAGAATAAAAACTGATAATGATACAAGCTCCTTTAATAAGATTTGTGTTTTCTTAGCATAAAACTTTTAAACATTTTAAAGTGGAGAGATAAGACTGTTTTCTGCAATGAGGCTAAATAAAAAATGCCTTACCCATAGCACCCACTGACTTTTCATCAGGACTGTGGCTGCCACCGGTGGGTGCTGAGGGAAGGACGGAATAATGACGTAGGTGGGGAACTGAGGAAGGTCCAGGTTTTGAGGGTGGGGGGCAGCTGGGTACTGACTATACAAGCGTGTTCACCTGAGGAGATGTAACAAGCTGCACACTTATCTGAGCACCTGCTATATTTATGTTAAACTTCCACAACATTTATAGTGAAAAAGAGTGACTCCTAGACAATGATCCCATAGTTGTTTGTGACGAAATAGGGCGGGGAAGCAAATAAAAGAACACGAACCAGCCATCTCTGGAATCCTTACAGCCCCATCTCACCTGACCAGTCAGCACTCACATGTGCCAAACTCTTCCTCAGTATTCTCCCTGAATATACGACCTGCTTTCAGAAAAGCAGGAGTCCAATTTAAAAGGACATTTCTATGGGTAGGTAATGGCTTCACCCCTGATCCCACTACCACAGTTGTTCCCATTCTCTAGTGATTCCCCTGCAGGGTTCATTTACCAATTCTGGGTCAAAGACCAACTTGGCCATGCAGTCAAGGGTTGACGCAAGCAGAGCTTGATGTATTTTAAAATAACGGTACCATAAAAGCACATTTCATCAATTAGAGACAGTTTATGAATATAAAATAAAAGTATAAACCACAATATTGTCATCATTTACATTAATAAATTCACAGGCATAAACATATGGAAAGATAACATCCCAAAATAAAGTACAGAACGAATAATATCCAAAGCCAAGGTAGCCCTAGCTTTAAAAAAAGAGCCAACTTTATCACCTTTAGTAGTGCTGGATTGGAGAGCATTTTCCATTTGTCTCATAGATTTTCCTTTAAGTTTTCACTAATCTGAACTTTAACTTATATTCCTCGTGACTTTGACCAGCATTGTTACAATGGACTGGACAGGGAATTCTGAGAGAAAAACTTCCCCAAATATGATAAAATGCCGCCCTAGTAATCTTTCTGCTTAAACACCACTTTTTTCCTTTCACGTACTTAATCAAAACTACTTGCAAATAATTTCTTTGCTAGTTTACACAAACGACTTCAGTGGAGTATAGGTTGAAGTTGATGCAAAAGCTCTATTTGGACTTGAAGGTGGAATAATTTTTTAGAATTGAATTCAGTTCTTCATAAAAGAACAAAAGACATGTAATTCCTGTTAGTGTTTATTTGTATGGAAGAGGAAAGAAAGAGAGAAGGTGCCAAAAGGAAGAAAAAGGGGAAAGAAGAAAGGAGATTGCTCAAGATGAAAGAGGGAAGGAGAGGGGAGAAGAAAAGACAAAGTCACCGTGAAAGACGAGGACCCGCACTCAGGAGGCAGGGACTTGATGTGCACGATTAGATTACGCCCGGGCCAGCCGGCTAAGGGAGCTTCATTCAGACCAGTTGGGTGAGGATGTGGGGCAGTGGGGCATGACACTCTTCAGGATAACACCAGCTAAGGAAGCACTTGGAAGCCGTTGCCATGAACCCAGCCAAGCACTGTCCATTTCCACTTACACTGGATTGGGTTACTTATGAATGAGAGGTGTTCACGTATACTGTAAGCAACAGTACACTTGAAACAGAAGAAATGCTAAGAAGAATGTTTCTACATTGTTAGTAAAACAGGATACATAGCCTCTAAATGTTTTAGTCTGCACTTTACTATTACAGATGAAAACAAACAAGCTTTCTGAGATATGGGCTTTAGATTCTCAATGTTTATAAATACATGAAAAACAATTATTACTGTTCTGCAGATATATGTAGTTACGTTGAACAGCAAGGTCAACTCCTAAGCTAGCCACACCTTCCTATAACCAGACCAGTCGCACTGATTTATCTCAAGAAAAATTATCAGTCAAACGAGGGGCTGCTCAGCATTAGAAGCACAGAAAAAGAAGAATCACAGAGCTTTTGCAAGACAAAGTTGACAATGAGAGGAGGAATCCAGGCCAATGGACATCAAAGATAATTACACACCCAGCATGCCTGTTGGGGGAAATGGAGGTGTCTGGCTATCCCCGTCTGATAATACAGAACATTCAAATTACTTAACCACCCTACATTGGGATGTCATACTTACAAAGTGACCTCTTCCTAGGTCTGCCACCAGGAAGACCACTGCTTTGCCAAGAAGGGTGGTCACCGAGCCCACTCCGGAGAGGCAGTTCATCCAGCTCTTGGTAATACTCCTGGTTAAACTGCTTTCTGAGCCTTGCAGGGGAGAGGGTTAGACCCTGGGCTTCGGAGCACGTGCTACAGTAATGACGCCCTGCAATGAATGTGTCAGGAAGAACTGAAACAACTCTCCCTGGCAGCCCCGGCCGTCTGAAGGTTCTGTAAGGAGCAGATGGTTAGGTCCACTCCCTGGTATCAAGTCCGCACAGAAACAACTCTAAAAAGTCTGACTTATCATAAGTACATTTAATAAGAGTTTTCCATTTAATTTTGTTAACTTATACACACCTGAAAAGTTAATATATTGTTCTTCCACAGACTCCATTCTCACAGTAATAGAGAAATTCAATTTGTGCAGAAAAAATCACTGCGAGCACAACCATTTGAATCTCCAACAGAGAATAAAATGGCCCCTATGATTAGCAAGTTGGTGGCTTTTTATTACTAGCCACGTGTTCTCGAGTATCAGCTAACGTCTGAGCCTATTTCGTCATTTATAAGAGTGCATTATGCCACCCGCCTCTTAAGGTCGTGTGTAAAAGAAAAAGCACAAGTGCTTTTCACTATGTCTGCTACTGTGTGTCACTCAGTAAGTGTTAGTTATCCCCCACATTTCTACCCTTATCCAATATTTGATGCTGGCATGAAAAAAATGAGCGATGGTTCATTCACCTGCACCAGTAGATATCCCGCCTTGGGGCACGTGAGTGTAATCTGTTGAGATTCAAAAACGGAAAAAAAGGAAGAGCCACCATGCGGACTATTCTCTATGGTCTTCAAACCCTAAAGTGAGGGTGGCCCAGTTGGACCTGTCCATCCTCATTCTGAAATGAGACTCATTTCTTTAAAACATTATCGGATTAACAGACGCTTTGTTTAAAATGACAAACATCATGGAAGAAACAAGATGAGAGAGTCCCGGTCAGACACTGTTAATCGGTTTTCCATAGTGTCCCTTCCCATACTTCCCGTGAATACGCCAGAGGCGGCTCTAAAACCAAACTCATGCCTACAGTAACTTACAGCAATTAACAGAAGGAAACACGGAAAGGCAGGCGGGCACGGCAGCAGCAGGAAGCAGCGGCATCTAATGGTGCAGTTATGGACTTGGAGAAGAGCGTCACGCATCGCGATCGCTCTGCCAGACGTCTGCGTACCTCCAGAAGCGACAGTGCACACGGGTCATCGTAAGATCCTTTCATATTTACTGTCTCGCTTTTCTACTGCAAAGTCAGTGTGTATTATCTGCCAGAGAAATTTACTATGGTGTCACGCTCAAAAATATTTTCCCACCTACAACACGTTGCTGTCTGGGAAGACTATGGCACAGACACTTCAATTTAACTGTCTTTAATTGGATTGTCTGAAAAACGAAACCAGATTTTAAGGTTGTGAAAAAGTACGGAAAGGGTTTAACTAGCTATCTTTTTCAATTTGGGGACTATCATTTAAGGACTTGCAGAGTAGATATTCTGTATGGATGGATTAGGATTAACAGATAAAATATAAGGTCCAGTTAAATTTTTATTTCAGATAAACAAATAATTGTTAGTATTAAGTATGTGCCATGCAATATTTAAAATATACTTACACTAAGATTTTATTGTTTCTCTGAAATTCAAATTTAACTGAGTGATCTGTATTTTTTTTTTCCTGAATCTGAAAACCCTTGGATGGATAGATAGAAAAGTCATAACAACTAGGAGTTCAAATCCCTGAGCCCAATGCCCAGACCCACTACCAACTGTGTGATGTTAAGCCAATGACTTAACCCCTCGGCACTTCTGTGTCACTATAAACAGGGACGATACCTGCCACAGCCACCTCGCCGGGTGATTATGAGACTCGAATGACAATAAATAATAGAGCAACAGCAGCAGCAACAAAGACATAGTGCTCGTTATGTGCTAGGTACTATCCTAACTGCTTTACATGACCAACTCACTCAATCTTTGTAACTTTTTGAGGTATTTACTATTATCAGTCCTATTTAAAAATTTACTCTTACACATAGTCTCATTATTCAAACAGCTAACAATATAAATTCAAATGCGGCCAGGCTCCAGAGTCTATGCTCTTAATTTACTGCTGTGAAAAATTAAAATATGATAAATGTATGTGAAAAGATACAACAAAAGGAAATGCACTATTGAAGAATTAGACCAGGTAAGAATAAAGCTCCTGGAGGAAAAGCGACCCCACCCTCTGCACCCAGAGGCGTCTGCGGCCTGGGGCGCCGGGCTCAGGATCCGCTAAGTTTTTAAGAAGGTTAAAGATGAAAAAGACGAGCAGCTCCATGGGAAAGAAGCTGTAAAAGATCATTTATGAGTTAACTAACCATAGATGGACAAAATTAACCTTGGTGTGGACAAGGGCTTTGTTCAGATGGAAAGAAGGACAGAACCAAGAGAAGCTGAGAAGAGCAAACTGGCGGGGGGTTAAAGATTGAATCAAAAAAGGCCTAAAATAAGCCATAAGCAGATATTTATGACCATCTCGGGATTGAGAATCTGCACTAAGGCAGCATGATGGGGCTAACGAATGTGATAAAAAAAAGAGAGAAATGGAAAAATAAATATTTCAAATTTTGCCGTAAAGATATTAAAATGCTTTTAAATAAGTTTAAATCTGTTTATAACCATGTTGAAACATTTTTGTTGTGTGTGAATCTGTTTTAAATAAAAAGTATTGTTAAGAAAAATTACTACTGAAGCAAATGAATATTAGAATGCTTTTTTTCTTTCAATGAGCACAGACCTAAGGATTTTACATTTCTTAATCAAAGTATGTAACATATGTGTTTGTATAGAAATAGAGTGTTTGGTAAATAATTCTTTACTCCAGATTATTATTCACTCTTAAAAGATACACGAGTACTTTATAATGTACTATTATAAAGCAACGATCGAACATTCTCTGCTTGACCATCACATTTGTTTCTAAATCTAAAGCTGATATGTACGATAATTTAAGAACTGTTTTTACTGACCAATGGGGCCATCTTTACAGATGTGCTTATCAGCGTTCTGTTTAGTGTTAGTATCTAGACAAGGAGTTGGCAGCAAAGTTCCTGTTTCACTAATTACATTCTTTTCCAAAAGTTCACTCTGCTTGGGTGTCCAGGTAATTGCAATTAAGTCAGGAATCTGGTAATTAGAAATTCAAGTGCCCTGCCAGGAACAATACACGTCCTGCTGACGTGCTGCCCGCCAGACCTCACTCACGTGGAAAGGACGGACGCTGGACGGACGCTGACGGGCAGGGGCGGCGCAGGTGCTGGTTAAGCAAGAAGCACCGGGGAGTTTGTCCCCTCATCGTTCTCCCCCACACCGAACGTGTTATATCTCATTCAAACTCCTACAAACTGTTTTGTGACTTCAGAATTGTGTAGACAAATCACTCAGCCACAAACTGTTACTCTATCTCACGTAAAATCTTTCCAAGACAGGAAGGGGACTTCAGGCCCCCAGGTCTGTTCAGGCAGCAGAGTCAGGGTACAAAAGAAATTAAGGGTCTCTGTATCCTGCTAATCAATATGCACCCAGGCCTTCCGCAGGGCCTAGGCCATTGAAAGTAATTAATAATTGCTGAGCGAAAGAGTCTTAGAACCAGTCAACATTCTAATTCCAGAAAACTTTTTTAACGTACAAGAATAAACATTTCTTTCTTATTAACTGACTAATTTTCATTAAATGAATCAAACTCTATCTTCAACAAACCTCATATTTTCAAGTAACTACTGAATATTTACAAATTCACTATGTAATGAACATTTCAGGCAGGAGGGCAAAAATGGAATGCATAACTTTTAAACTATCCTTGAAAGGCAATGACTTAGCTTGGCTGATTATTTTATTGAAATCACCTTTTGGCTAATGGAATAATTTCACCACTTTCTTTTATCCCTGACACCGACCGTATAAACTTACTATATAACAAGCTGCTAAAAACGATAATGTAAAACTTCCATCTATACAACGATTTACTATTTTCCAAGCACTCACACTTTCTCGTTTGATTCTAAAAAGCTGAAGATACACAACTAACCAGTATCTTCTCAAACGAGTCTTTCTTATGCCAAGATATCGTTGATGACTGAAAAAAAATTAAAATAAAACCCCGTTCGCAAGCTGCAGCACCTTTGGTTTTACCTCCTCAGGTTGAAACATGATGAAACATCTCGGCAAGGTGTTCAGGGCCCTCCAACCCCTTCCTCCGAAAGTCACTAGCCCCGGCCAAACCCGCCTATTCATGCCCGCCTGTCTGTGAGGCCACCTTCCTCTTCAAGGGCACCAAGTCTACTGCCCTTCAAGGCCGGATCACCTCAGCGCACACTGTACTTTCACCCTTATGTCACAGTAACTAGCACCTGTCGTGTGCCACAGGGCCCCATCTCTCCAACTGCACTGGAAACTCAACGAGAGCCGGAACCACGTCTCACTCATCCTGATGTCCTCAGTGCCCAGCACAGGATGCACGAGAAGAATCTGTGTGCAACAGCTGTCTGCCCTCTGACCACAAGGCCTGCTCCTTTCAAACACCCTGCCACCAAAAGGGTGGCTTTTACAATGGCAGGAAACGAAGAGCCTAGCACAGGTATCAGGATAAAGTAGTCTAAGAGACAGCTGCTGACAATACTTGAGGAAAAACCCTGGTGTTGCTCAGGGAGGCATCTGGCGTATCTCAACTTCCTAACCCTACTGGAAGCAAGGTGAGCGTGCTCATGTAGAGAAAGCCATGGGAACCAGTGGGACAATGACCTCGCCACTTAGCTCGCATACGGAAGGTGTCGGTCCTGCCAGACTACGCCACTGCTTTTCCTGAACGCTGTTCAGTTCACCTTGTAGTCGCACAAATTCCCCACAAAGTATGAACCCATAAAATACTCCATTAAAACTCAAAAATTCTGCAAAAGAAACAAAATTAATGAGTAACTTCCATGCCAAAATCAGTAATTCCTCTGTAATTAAAAAACTATTCCCCATTCCAGTTATGGAGTATATTATTGGTGTCATCAATCCTATCTAAAATTAAGGTTTATAAACTTTTATTTAATTCTAAAATCAAGTGTGATAAATATTACTTTTTATAATTTAAATATTTGTCACATTTTCAAAATGTGGGTAAATTTAAAGCATCATTAGGTTTGCTTCACATCATCTGCCTGTTTAAATGTTTGGCTCAATGGAATTCCTCCATAAAAGGACTCAAATCAAGTACACAGAAATCCTATTTAAAATATATTATTAAAAAATAAATAAGTAAAATAAAATATATTATTTTTCTCTAAAGTAATTCTGAAAGAGTGTTAGCAAAGATAAATTTGAAATATCTTTACATGGGTACATAATTTAAAAAATATAAGTAAAACTGATTTTAAAAAAGGCAAAAGATAGTTTCGATTTTTAATATATCATGTAATACATGGGATCGATCCACATAACTTGTAAAAAAAATTCTTTAAATATTAATACAAAACTGAACTTCATAAACCAAGTTTCTCTTCGTATATTTCAAAAAAATGATGTCATATTTGAATCTCAAACTAATTTTTAAAGATATTGTTAAGAAATTTTTCATAGCATTTCAAGTCCATAAAACGAACCGGAATTACCAGACTCCATTTTCTTAACCAAGCGTATCTACCGGACGAAGAAACTAAGATCATCAACCCTTTCAACGGGCCGGGGAGAGAGAGACGCCGAGCGTCCTCAGCTGCCCCAGAAGCACGCCGGCTGCACGGCAGCGTCTACGGTAAGAAACCGCTGCGGCGCTGGAGCCTCAGGAGCTACCAGTGCGAGAAACAGAACCGCTGTCACGACGGACGGCCCTGCTCACGGCGCTTACCACTCATTTTCAGTGGTGTCAGTCAGATATGTTCTGTTATTTCCCACTTTCATTTTTCCAGACTCTGTTTTTTTAAGTTAAGGACACTTTCAGTGCATGCAGAGAAAGTCGTTCCATCCCTGAAGTCTGATGGCACATGTGAAAGCAGAAGCTGTGGCAGGCGGAACCGTGAGGCGGCCCGGCTCCTCCGCCTTGGTGTACGCACCAGCACTGCTCCCTCCCACGGATGCGAGGCTGTGACCATGACAACATTCCCGTGATCAGGTTACAATACAGGGCTGGAGAGGTCTTGGGAATGCAATTACGGTCCCTAAGCAGCCGATTACGTCGGTGGGCCTGGCCTAATGAGGTGGTCCCGCAGGAGGCGGGAGAGGCCTGAGGCAAATCTCCTGTCAACGCGCACGGCTGCGGAGACCGCCGTGTGGCAGGGAACGGCCCGTGACTGATGCCCAGCAAGAGAGTGGAAACCTCGGAACCAGAGCCACAGAAAGGTGACTTCTGCCAACAAGCACTGGGCTTGGGAGGGGACTGGACCCTGAGATGAGACCGCAGCCCCTAAGATCCCTGCACCTCAATCTCATGAGACACTCAGCAGAGGACCCAGTGACTGCCCTGCCAACCCACGCAAACTGGGGGAGCGAGCGGGGGTGATTTCGAGCTGCTAAATTTGTGGCAATTAGTTTTCAGCACTAAAAAACTAATATATTAGCCATTTCCCTCTCCTTTCAAATCTAACCAAGAGGCACCTGTAAGAGTACTTAAATTTTCCATTTTTTAAATGTTAATTTTCTATCTTTATCAAGAGTATTATAATTAAATTTAAGAAGGAAAAAAGACTGCAAGGAGATATTACAGTGAGCACTAAAGGCTTGAAATTTAAAGTAATTATTTACATTTATGTTTTCTCCCTAAAGCAAAAAAACTGAGCAGCTAATCCCAAGGGTACTTTCTGTAAGTTCTACAGCTGAATTTACGTGACAAAGACACAAACAAAAAAAGAGCACCTTACTGGCAAGAAGAAAACCAAAACCGTAAAATAAGATAGGTAAACTAGTGATTATTCTCTACTGACCTGATTAATGACCCATATCTTTTCTGAGTTACTGAGGACCTGGCTTGATTCAGAAGAAAAAGTAACTTGTTATTTCTTAAGGAAATGAACTAGTTGTGAAGAGAGCAGAGGGGAAGCAGTGTAAACAGCTTCGTGTCCACACAGCAGCGCCTCTCCAACTGCCCCTGGGTGTGCTCAGTGACACTGTGGAAGCCCCCGTCACCTCCCGAGCCCTGCTCACGCTGCTGAGAAGCCCCCCTGCTTCCCTCTCATGCCAGGGGAGGTGCTCGCCTCCCAACACGTCGCTGTGTTTCCTGCTAAGCACGTCTGTGCTACGTATTTCTCCAATTCAAAAAACTTAGTAAAATATGGAACCGAGTGATAAACGGGAAAAGAGGGTGCTGAAAAACCCTTCTCCACTAAAGATGAATGAACCGCTAAAATAGTGCCACAGAATCAGGTATGGCTAAGACAACCGTAAAAGGCGGCTGGAGAGGACATCCGTGTAAATGTGCCTTTGTGTGTTTTGTGTTAAGATAAAATGTTAACTAATATGCCATTGTTAAGTGATTTGTTTGAACCAACTTGACCACCCACACCTGTATGAGTGACACCTAGTAAGTGGTCTTTTTCCCCGTACAGCTCAATGTGCACAACTCTCTCCCACGTACCCGCTCACTGGGCGAGAACCGACCTCCCAGGGGAGACGGGAAAAGCCTCAATGAGGAGCGAGGAGACGCAGGGTGCAGCAGGTTAGCTATGCCTCACCGGCCTCGATTCCTCCCACTGCAACATGAGGGAAATGGACTCTATCATTTCTCATGTTCCCGGTGGCAATAATTCTATAATCATATTTAAATTTTATTATAAAATAACTACATTATTAAAAAAACGCTATAACATCACCATTAAAAAAAGCCTTCAGTTGGGCAGTAAGGCTATTACAAGATTCTAAGGAAATTTAAGATAGATAATTTTATGTGGCTGCATGTTACAAATCTCAGTTTTAAGACAGAGCATTTCCAAGGGGAGAAACCTAAACCAAAGTAAAGAATGGTGACGTCACACAGTTCCTGGGCATCCAATCTGTAAAAGAACAATTTCATGCTCTCATAAATCAAATTTACAGTGAGATATATCATATAAACAACGCAAGCCACAAACATGATTTTTTTCTGACTATATTAAACAAAGCAAGGCCTTTCAAACTAAGGACCTTAAAAAATCATTTTCACATTCAAGTGATGATAATTATAGCCAAGACTCAGGCACAAAGTCTCAGGATTGAATAATTGCCTAGTGGAATGGAAAAATAATAAATTGCTAGCATTAAAAAAAAAAAAGGTACACAAAATTAAATAGCTTGTATACTACTCTTTTTATACCGTTGACAAGAAAAAAAAATCAAGACACCACATCTTGAAAGTGCTGTGGCCAGCTTTCATTATGTAGTTAGCTTACATTCTAAAATGGGGTATTTTAAATAGGGTAACTAAAGTTTGTAAAAATACGTTGTTAGGTGCTGTTGCTTGTTTATAAGTTGCTGTGTTCGTAGTACGTTTGTCCATTTAATTTTAAGTTCTTTGAAGCTAACTGCACCTTTTCCCTTATAAAACATTCTACTTTGCCTTATAAAATGTTCTGTATAAGCGGCCCTTCATATTATAACTGTCTGAGAGAGGTAGCTACAAGAGTCTACTTTGGAATTCCAAGAAGGATAATGATAAAAACATCCATAAGTAAACTTTACTTTGTTTCAGAAGGGACTGTGCAAAAGAGGTGCCAATTATACTGGGGAAGAGCGATCAGCTCCAACAAGACTTATTTGAGAAGCAGAGTGTAGCATCTGTCTGCAGTTGACACCCATTCCAATAGGCATGCTTTGTTCTAGACAGATCCATTACCATTCAATAACCTGGGTGAAAGCTATTCCCTGATAAATTCAGCAACACTAGACGAGTCGCACAGGCTCTGAGAAGCTGGACTGTCTGGAGATAATTCAACAATGTATGAGGGTCATTTTCTTCATTTTACAAAAAATACAACTTCTGCTATTCAACCTGTATTCCCATTGCTTCATCTACAACACGGAACAGCATAGGTGCGGACAACACTTTCTGACATCATTATCTGGTAAAGTAAGAGGTGCCCGAGCGCTGACAGTGTGTGCAAGGCCTCAGCCTTCAGTCTGTAACAGTCCATTTCCGCAAACTGCTGTTCCGACTGCATTTTCAAAATAATTACCTATTAAATGCACAAAACTAAAACAAAGTAAACCACTAACATCAAATCATATAACTATGCAGATTACAACAGCACTTTTAAATAATTTCGTGAAATATACATACAAGATTATATGTGGCTATGACAAAAGGAAACGATATGAAATGGGAAAATACCTCTCTTTCTTTTATTTTTTTTTTCCCATAAATATACCAATAACTAAGTGTGTGGCATATGAAGACTGTACCCCTGTCTGAGATGCTGTCACTCAGGAATTATCTGTACACTCTCACTAATTATATTATTACATTCTCCTAGTAGTATAAATATTCATTCTTTTTCTTGCCTTCCTCTGTCTGCATTAATTGATAAATACACAGGCACAGGAAATCTAGATACCTTTAAGCTAACACTCAAAAGATACAAAGTCTGAAATTCAAAATTGCTGCATATTGCATTTCACTATAAACTAAAATTGAGCACAATTTAAGAGATAACAAATCACAAATACTGTCATCTCAAATAAAAACAATTCCTGTAACATTTTTTGTTTAATATGAGAAACTACTGTATAGTCTCTTTCCAATTATTATTTACTGAACTCCAAACTACATTTTTCATTAATATTTAAGTTGATAAAGCAAACTACCTGGATCTAGTTTTGTTGTGCTCATTTCTATCTGCTGCTTTAGTTTGAAGCACATTTTCCTTTATTTCACTTTTCCACAAGCCATAAAAAAACTCATTTCTAATTCATCCGTTCGTTCAGCTTAACCTCTCTTCTCAGCAATTAAAGCACTCTGCGCATCCCTCATCTATCACACAGCCAGCTAAATAATGCATTGCGTCCCCCGCTCATCTTTTATCATCCCAAATGACAGGTATTAGCATATCTCCCCAGTCAATTACAGTGCAGCAGAATAATCACAGCATAATTGGGCGAAAGCCACTCTAATCACCAACCCTGCAAACTCGCAGAATAAAAACTGAGTGGCAGTTCAGACAGGCCTTGCTCTTGTCCATGACTCCAGCCAACAAGCCTGGCAGACCTCCATTTCCTTCCCTTTCAAACTTATCCTTTAGGGAGGTCAACTTATCCATTCGTCCTATGTAAAAAGAAAAAAGGATGTATACATCCATGTACACATACATGCATGCATTTATTAATACTTGTGTTTCCAGATGTTTGCACATACTATTAAATAGCACAGTGAAAAATTCTACTGTTGTTCAGAAAACAAAAAGGCATTTTCTGAATCTCATGTCATTGGAAGTTTTATTTCATGGCTCATATTAAGGTAAAACAAAATATAAAATTTTTTATAAAGGTTACTCATTTACTATCAAAATTGAAGCCCTCCAAATGTCAACATGAAGACGGTAGCTTAAAAATCAGGATTTCCAGGCTTCTTTCCAAATCAAATTATTCATGTATCACAGGGAATATATTTTTAATGGAATATCTTGTTATTTTTATACTGTGGTAGCATACAATAATTTTTTTAAAAATTACAGTGATATTAAGTACAGGTTAACATATAACAGAAGCTTATACTTTTATAAGGGGATTAAAAAATGAGACAAAAATAGGAATATGAGAAACTAAGAAACTAAGAAGAAATTATAAACTTAAGATACAATAAATAATTTTAAATTGAGAATGGTCAAGAAATTTGAACTTATTTTTGGAATATTTTTGATAAGTTTATTGATTTTATCATGATATTTAATGTGTAATATCCAATTCTCATTTTAAATAATCTGTTCATTTAATACTCCATTCTTTACCTTCTCTCCCTCAAAGAGATACCAAAAAAAGCCATTCTGAAGTGAAAATTTAATTTGGGGAAGAGCGACGGAGGTTAAAAGGAATTTCTCATAAAAACACACATGACTTCTTATGAAGCAGCCAAATAAGTGCTTTAAACTGCCATGTGCAGCTACAAGAAAATGAACATTTCCATAGGATTTAATTTACTCTATCTTGATCACCTAGAGCATGAGTCGTCGTATTATTCTGGACTTCTTTCTCCTCCCACACATTCATCACTCCTTTTTACATGTCTACCTGAGACCAAAGGAAATCCACAGCTGAGGTATGCTCTGGCCTGGAGAAAGAAGGGTCCCCCACTGCCCTCACTCAGCCAGGGGCAATGTCACCATCATCGAGCAACCTCGCCGGGCAAAGCGGGCAGCAAGTCACAGCACCAAGTCTCAGGGACCTGGCACCCTGGGACACACAATCCCTGCATGCTGCACGGCCACTCTGGCTGTGCACAAATGAATAAATTATATGGCAAAACCCTCCGCTTCGTGATTCAATAGCAGCCACAAAACCAACAGAATTCAGGCAAGTATGAAAATTGGCCATTATTGCAACAAAGCAAAGAAGATATAAAGTCTATGACTTTAATTATTTAGAATTTGTGAGATTTTTAACCACAACTCTGTCGGACGATTCAGTCCTTCTATACACACAAAGACCCTAAGGCAATTATACAATATCAAAAAGCCAACTGTCAAAAGACCAGAGTAAAAGCAGAATTTAGACAAAACAAATAGTCTCCCAGACTTTTTCTTGCTTCCAAATCCTGTTATTTTAAAATTATAATATGAAATGTTTTATTTGCATTATTATTTCAAGAACTCTGCATGTATTTTTCTTGGCGTATCTTTCCAAATGTACCCACAGGATACATTACTTCAGTTGTAAAATGGTAATTTTATTGCTTATTGGGGAATATCTGTTACAAGTATTTATCAGTGATACATCTGGTATGCAAGTATTAATTCAACAGGTTTTTCTTTTCAAATCTGATTTTTAAAAATCATCTCCCAATATATTCCTTAATTCATATAAATGTTCTCCTTGGCTTTAAGCATCTTGCAACATATTGGCTCTTTCAACACCAGTCACTTTGACATTCTCAACTGACTTGCAAAAATTGACATGGCTTGGGTAAAAGCCAGATTTAAGGCAGTAGGAGGGGAGGAGGAGGGTTTTCACCATCTGAAGAAACAAAACTGGCTTCAAAATTTGGCACTGGAGAGAACCTAAACCACATGCAATCAGAAGCATCCCTAATCTTCCCTAGAATAATATCGCTGCTCCTTCCCAACAAATCTTAAGCAGCTTGATGTTTATTAATATGGTCACAGCAACTCTGTGCTGAGGCATTTCACAGGCGAGCCCAGAAACATGCTTCTAATTATTTGTGCACATCCCAAATGAACAGGTGTTTGAGGGTGGGGATAAGGAGAATATATGCATTCTTATTATTACCAGAAAATTAAGTCCTCAAAAAATAGTGCCAGAATAATGTCTCCAGGAAAAAATGGAATCAATCAAAGTCTAGAATATACCAGTAAATAAGCTTTCTTTCAGCATAACTCCTCTCCTCCCTTAAAAAGATCACTTTTGCGATCCATGGCACCTAAGGCCATGTTTAATTCCTAACATTTTTTTTTTTTTTACAAAAGAAAACAATGTAAGTCTGATAACAGCAAGCATGAACTGCACTGCAGCACGCTCGCCTCCACTTACCTGGCGACATCATGAGAGCAAACCTTTCTGCACAGATGTACTTACTAGATCTGGTGACTGAAACCACGCAGTCAGGAACTCCATCTATGAAATCTGCTATCTACCATTACCTGACAAAGCATTTGGTCTAGAAGAAATGGAGCTCCTACCACATGAAAAACCACTTGGTCATGATAAAGTATTTCTAACTTTTCATAAAATGTTCTGGAAAAAACATTTTTATTGAGGTATGTGGCTTACTGGGTACTTTTCATGCCAATTAACCTCCATAAACATCTTGTGATTACCTAATACTTCAAACCGCACACATACACATTCCAATTGGGATAAAGAGCTTTTAAAGAAAAATAGTGTTTTCACTATTGAATGTAGATCTAAAATGATATTGGAGAACCCTAATACATTGAATTGAACCACATGAAATTGCCAACATTAGACCGTTTTGAGCTGTACAAATCACAGTTCTGTAAGACTCAAATCGAACACATACCTCCGGTGCTGGGAGGACTAACAAGCACTGCTACGACTCTGCATAAAGGACACTGGCCTGGGAAGCAGAACCGTAGATTTCTGCTCTACTTTGCCATTAAATAGGGCCTAACATAAGTCACATTACCTCCCTGAACCTTATTCATTGTGAAGAAAAAAAACTGAGAAATATTTTGGGTTAGTTTTCCTTGTCAAGGAAATGAAGAACAAATAACTGACCCATGAATCTAAGGCTTTAGAAATTAGTCAGGGCTGCTCTAAAGGAAATTAGTAAAGGAGGTTAAGGATAGGAAAAAATGAAATTCCCATATTTTGTCTTTATTTTGAAAAATTTACTTGGCTTTATTTCATGGAAAGATTTGTTTGCAGACAAAAAATATTTACATTTTTCCCAAGACGATGAGAATAGCTTAGACTAGTAAACTAACAGGAAGAAGTCAGAAGAAAAATAAATAAGGACAGAGAGGAAGGTTTGGCCTAATGAATCTGGGAAAATGTGCAGCATATCAGGGCTGAAAAGGACCTTGGTGATAACAAGAAATCTGTTTTCCAATCATATGCTAGGGTTTAAAACAAAAGATAGGTCTGGTCCCTTCCAGTCAAGTAGTCTTAGTTCAAAAGAGCAAGGCCAGAACTGCTGCCCCGTATTTAATCCGAATTCAGAAGTCAGGGAAGACCCCAACAGCTCTCGGGCAACTCTCCCTCCTGGTGTTCGAGACCTCTCATCAGTAAGTCTGCGTCTGTCTGTCTCTGTCTCTGTCTCTGTCTCTGTCTGGTCTGTCTCTTTCTCTCTCTCCCTCCCTCTCTCTCTTCATGGCATATGCTTTGGACCTTCACAGTCTCTGTCTTTTCTAAATTTTATATTCATGTATTCTCTAAAGACAGATTTGAAAAAGAAGCTAAAATAGCCTTTAAAAAGAAAATTAAACATGACAAGCAAAACTGCAACAAAATATTACAGGTGAATATAAATAGAACATTCCCCCCAAATCTTTCCTAAATAAGAATAAAGCAGATTTGTTTTAAAATCAAACATGTAAGTGTTTGAACCACCAGCAGATGGCAGAAGAAGAGGCCGGGAAATTCTCTAACAAAAGAAGGGAACAACTCAACATGGATTCCCAGTCACGACTTCAGAACTGCAACGAATTCTTTTGCCTTCTAGAATCTTTCTTTTACAGAAAAATAGAACATTCTTTTGCCTTATCAATATATACTCTATAATGTTAACTGAAATTCAATTACTGAAACAGTAAAGAATAAATTTGGTCCTCTACTTCTCTAAGGATTTCTAATAGATTTTCATTAAATAAAAAAATTTAAATGCAAACATAAACCATTCGTATTATGAAAAGTAATATGAGTTGATAAGATTATGAACTTAAAAAAGAAAATGTATGTTGGTTTCCTTTCAATGACATTGTTACTTTCACCTAAGTTATACCCACACCCACTTAGAGTTAGCCAAATAAATTCACTAGTACACACATACCCTAGCAAGCAGAGAGTTGAGAAGAAACAGGGTTAATGTAGCTTTATAAGAAAAAAAAGTGTTTTTCAAAAGAAGATAAATATAAGCTTTCATGTGGTTACCTTAATTAAAGGAAAAACATTTTAAGAGGTAGAATCTTATTATACAAGGCTAAACATTCTAAATTTGAACGAATGATCCATTATACGACACCACTGGAAAGCTCCCTAATTTCATGAGCCTGTTTAAAACCTTTCTACTCTCAAAGTCCAATGGGATGTGCCAACTTTATTTTAAGGATTTATTTTTTACTCAACACAACATCTTTTCTATCTTACATTGCTAGAACAGCGAATTCCTTCTATTCTCTACGTATCGGCTCCAATCCTCAGGTTTTTCTATCCATTAAACAAAAAGGCTGCTCTAACTGTGTTGTGTTCAAACATCTTGTGTCATATGAATACTGGGAATCTTTATTTTCTAGACCAGCTCTGGCCAACAGAGCTTACCACCAGCAGTGCAATCACATGGAACGAAATCAAAGGCTAATCTGCAGAACTCGACGAACAAAGGTATTTGAGTTAATAGTGAGATAAATCGGAATCAAATGGTTGTTGGTATCAAGCAGAACCATTCAACAGCTTC
>CM053502.1:168508172-168528601 GCA_028627145.1 Eidolon dupreanum | reverse complement strand
TATATATATATATATATATATATATATATATATATATATATATATAAAATATTTCTATCCACTCACTTTTCAAAAAGAAGTTTTAAAATTATTTTGGTAACCAAATTATATTACTGCCAAACGAGTAAGCACTAAGGACTTACCTAAGGAAATATGTTGTACTGAACAAGAGATATATGTTTAAATTCACCAAGCATTCTCCTGAACTTGATTTCAAAGGCAACTGATAGCATCTACATAGTACTTCCTCTATACTTCCACATGCAAATGAAGCCATCTTCTCCTTATAAGTACCTCTTACCGATTTATTCACACAATTTAAGAATTACTAGCAAATGCATACAAGTAAATCTGATAAAAACAATAGGTCTGGAAGAGTGTAATTCTAAAAAATATGCGACTGCCCCTGTATTCTGTCTCCGTGCGACTCATCATCTCCCCCTTGGTGTCAGGCTCAACTCCTCTACCTTCCTCGCCTCGCACTTAAAGATCTCTCCTCTTCCACCACGCCAGCTCAGGACCACAGTGCCCTTCACCTTCTCCAGCAAGCCCATCCTCAACCAAGCAGCCAAAACTGTCGAAGCTGCAAATCTAACCACTACTTGCCTTAAAACCTTTTGATAGCTTTGCATTTTCCATAGGATAAAATTCAAATCTTTAACCTCTTCAGCCTCAGACCTTGCCACACAAGCAGACTTTAACTACTTTTAGCTCCCTCTGATTTTTTCATGCTTCTCCTCCAACCTGAAAATAACTCTTATTTTTCTGTCCTCCTCTCTCTTGCCTAAATATAATCCAAGCCCGCAAGCTCCACCCAGGTATTGACTTCCTAGAATACCTTCCCACTCAACTCAACCGCACTCCCACAATCCTTTGCATGCTTCCAGCCTGGAGGCAACCACCCTGCAGGATAATGTACCTGTTCAGGAGCCCTGCACCTACCAAGTGATTGTGAGCAAGCCGAGGGCAGGAGCTGGGATTTAATTTAGTTGTGACTGGAGCACAGGAAGTCAATCACCATGTGAAGCAGGGATAATGGATAAGTGGATGAATGAAGCTACAGTTATTAACCAAAAACAGCACTGGTAACATTTGGTGGTTGTATTTGGTTACCCCCAAACTCGGGGGTTGGGAGGACTTTCAGTAAATCGTATTTCATGGCTAATTCAAAGTTAAAAGTCAATTAATACTAAATGAAACTCTTGGGTTTTTTTTTTTTTTTTGTACTATTTCTCATTCTCCACAGCAAAGAAGATAAAGAAAACACTAACTCAGTCTAATCTTAATCATAATAGAAGGGAAATCTGAAATTTTGGAAGATGTAGAACCTTCGCATTTGATTAAAAAGGACAAGCCCTCTCTGCTGACCTTCCAATGCACCTAAGGGAGCTGAGGAAACCTACACGGTCAGCTACATCAGACTACACACCTTGAGTCCAAAGGCGGTATCCTCCGAGGCCAAGACTTCAACCTGAAATCATAAGGAAAAAATAATTTAGGCACTATCAAAATCTTCTATGAGTCTAGCCATAGACCAGAGCACAGGCCTGGAACTAAGGGTTCTGAGAAAACTGGCATTCAATTTACATCAGGTGTCGAGAAAGAGAGATCTGTGAGTCTCAAGAGCTGGGTATAAATCCAGGTCACTGCCCCAGATTCCAGGTTTACAACCAGGCAAGCTTTTATCAAATTAATAGATTTACCTCCTGTTGAAGTGGTGGTCTAAGGTCCTTAAAATGATCTAGTAAGTTAGGAGAATCATCCTTCTAACTTAAATTACAAGATACTGGATATACTTTTTGATCTTTTACTGACAGACTGTGAGGGGAAAGTTATGCCTCGTAAAGCAATTGCATCGTGCTTGTGAAAGTGCTAGTGAGTTCTTGTCCTGCTACCTCAGAGTGGGTAGTCCCTGGAATGCTGCAGTGCGAGAGCTCCTGAAAGCAACACTCTGGAAAAGGCAGACAACGTCTAAGCAACAAGTTGTGAAATGATGGCAAAACTTCAAAATTGCCTGTCAGTCTTACGCATAAGAAGACAGAGCTCATTAACATGAATTTTAAAAGCTGCATGGAACGAGACGTGTATTGATAATTACTGTTTTTTAAACATAATTATTCAGTCTGGTGTGTAAAGCTTTTAACTGACTGCTACGAAGTACCTATATGATGGAAAAGAGCAAGGAAAGAAGGCAACAGAACGAATATGAATATTTTTTAAGTATCTAGGGAAGACAATGGGGGTGGGGCGAGGATATCAGACAAGTGGCTTCACTGTTAGTTTTAAACCTTTTAAAATTAGGCATTTGTAGTGGATGTTTTAAGTAGAAGGTATGCAGGTCAATGTATCTTGCTGAAACAAAATTGGACTCTTCTCTTGGGGGAAGGAAATATAGAAAGGAAGCTCATTTCAATAAGACTGTCATTCGGTATGAAAGTGAAGGGGTCAAAAAAAGAAATAAGGAAACAAATTGTATTCTCCAACGGCTTTACTGAAAGTGAGGCTCACCTGAGGGAGGCTGGCCTGGCGCACAAAGCAGGAGAAACGCGTGGTTAGGTATTGAGAAGGGAGCAGCCTCACCTTGACGAAAACCGTCTGTTGCTGATACCAAAAGCGATTTTAGGCTAAAGACTGGAATGTTGGATCCACTACAGCACAAAATCATTATAAGACTCACTGACAGCATTTCTGTTTACACTCGATTTCTAAAGCTAATTGTTAGAGTTAGAAACAAGATCTTATTACAGACTTTTAGTTTGAGGGGAAAAAACACAATTTTTTTTGCAATTTACATTTGCATATGCATGAATTTCCTAAGTCCTGTCTTTTACAACACTAGGTTACTTACTAACCTCAAAATTCTTTACATCAAAACCTCTAATCAACATTGAAGACTTTAAAGAGAAAGCACAAACAACAAATTCGCTAATCTTAACTACTATAAACACTATGGCATTTCCTCCTGAATTATACACAGAGATCATGTCTGCATACCTCAGTGTTAGGTACATTCACCCTGGATGTGATACTTTAAATATACATGCAATTATTTTAAAAATATAAGTTTAAATTTGCAAAATCACCTCCAGAGTGAGTTCTGCATTTGCTTAACATATTTTAAAAAGGCAAAGTAGCAAGAAAATTCAATAGCAAACAGAAATCTATTTAAAGAGATGGCTTTCCTATACTTGGCAGCCTGGGATGACAGCAAACCTAAGCTCTCCAGTGGGGCTCAGGAACTCTCCCTGTGGTGCTGGCAGTAGCTAGACGAAAACAGGCCTTGGGGCTTGGAGGATGGAGGTGAGTTTCAGGGGCCTACCCTCACCCTCCACCCTGGAGTCTAGCTCCAGGAGGGCCCAGAGACGTGTTTTGAAATTCCTAAGTATTAGCCAATCTAATTAAAGCAACTTTAAAAAATTATGCTTTGTTCGAAGGCACTACACTTTAAAAACATACGCACTCTAATTCAGCATCCTTTTTATTTTGTTTCTGTAAGACTTTAATTTTAATAACTACAGAAAAACAGTTGATTTTAAAAACATGAGATTATCTTCAACTTAGTAAGAAAGGAAGATCAACATCACACAAAGGTTTTCAGGGAGCCGGAGGGCATCCCCCTCTAGTGGGGGCAGGGGGTATTTCAACCTTCACACACAGCTTCCAGGTGGGAGTCCCATAACCTAACTAGCAACACGAACCTGGTCAGCTTTTTTGTTCCTTTGATCATAAATTTGAATCTCTAAAGAGAGAAAAGTACTTTATATTTTACCAGCCCCAAACGCCTATAATTCCTACATATAAAGTAGAAGCAGATTTGTGTTTATCTGATGGGATTTTAGTTATTAGCCAATTATCATCAAATTGAATTTGGCTATAAAGTAGTCATGATTTTAAATTAAAATAAAAATGTGCAATTGGAAAAAGTTAGCACATTCCCAGTGGAAAGCTCTGATAAGGTAGGAGGAGGACAGAAGGCCGACAGCCTGCATTTACCTGAGTCACTAGCAACGACTTTCTGGGTGATGACTACATGAGTGCCTGGGTTTCACTGAGGTATTATATTAATACCCAGGTGAAATGTATTTAAACATTCATTAAAAAAATAAATTAAAATTCCAGAGAAGATTTAATGGTGCCTTTTTTTTTTCTTTTTCAAATTCAGTTTGGGGAGATTTAAAACTGGCAGTATTATAAAATCATCAAGAAAAAAAGGTCAAGAGTTTTATCAAATGTAAAATTAGGACAGACTAAGGCAAGCTCTCCTTCACACAGACGCAAGGATAATTCCGGATGCCGATGAGAGGCATAGCTGATGCCGGCGGGAGAGAAGGCTCGTCAGGGGTCCTCAGGGCCCAGGTGTGAGGGAGAGAGTGTGCGTGCGTGCGCGTGCATGGATGCATGCACATGTGTGTGCATGCGAACAGAGCAGGGACTCCCTAAGTCCAAGATAAGGCCCTTTCCATCAAATCATGCTTTCTTCAAATGATGCTGCAATCAACACTTCATAACACGAGGATCTAAAAGGGTTCCATTCGTAGGGAACTTTTGAAATCACTGTGAAAGTTCAATTGGCAAAGTTCGGCAGCAGCCAAGCCCTGTCCGGGCCCTTCGCGCCACTCAAGAACAAAACCCTTCACTTGGCTTCTCTCCCTCAGTTACTCTCTAAAGCCCCATCTGGGCCAAAAGTAAAACAAGCCACTTTTATTTCCAATCATTCCACCATTAAGAAAATCAGGAAAATGTGGATTCATGAATTTGGAAGTAAAACTGGTCAAGTTTTTTTCTTTCTTGAATCACTTTCAAAGTCTTTTTTACTTTCACCTCTAGGCAGAAAATACTAATCCAGCAGCAATTTCATTAAAATAAAACAATGCTAAAACTAAGTCCATTTTAATAATTTTTTTTTCTAAAATCAGGATTACAGAAAAAGAAAATGACAAATGATTTATAATCATATATTTAAAAAACCCTTATTCATAATTAAGGAATGAAAATCCAAACTCCCGACATTATTTTTCTCACTACAAATTATTAAAGATTAAAAATTCTGATAATTACAATGTTGGAAAAGGCGTGGGAAATCACTGAGATCATAGTATTGCACTGACGATGAGAACATATATTTAGAATGAAGTGCAATTTGGCAGTATCCATCAAAATACACATGCACACGATTAAGTGTTAACCCCCAAAATACCACTAATATTCAAGTGCAAAAATAAAAGATTTACGAAGCTGTTTACTGGAGTTTTTTGTAACGGTGAAAAGCTGACAACTATAAAGCAAGTGTCCATCAACAAGGGAGTGTTTAATAAATGATCATACAACCAAGCAATAGAATACTATGCTGTTATAAAAAAGGAAGTAACTGTGTGCAGATAAGATTTCTATGATACTACATTAAATGAGATAAAACAGAACGTGTAGAGTAAGCTAACACCTGTGTTTAGAAGAAAAGTGAGAGTCAGTATATGCTTGATATGCTTTCATCATTTCTAGAAAGATCTGCAAGAAACACATCAGTGATTGTCTCAAGGGAGAGAACTTATTTTTCACTGTATTTTGTCTTAAAATGCAATAATTTTTTTGTCAAGTGTTTCTTATTCAACTAAAAGTGGCTAACAAAATAGGCCAATAATAACATTAAAAATTATTAAATGTCAATAGTACTCATGGATATGTAAATAAACATCTTATCTTTCAAGTTGGTACAGACTGAAAATATAGTAGTCAATGCCTGTGTGCACAGAACCCCCAACACTTATGACGGGTATGCCAATAAGAACAGCCCTCCCAGAAAACATTTTTTATTATACATCAAGAGCCCCTCAAACATATTCATGCCCATTTATTCGGGATCTAGTTACTAGAGAAATTAATCTTTGTGATATAATTTGCCATCAATTATTTCTATATTAAGTATCTGTACTACAGCATTATTTGTAAGAACAAATTACAAAAAATGTACAAAAATAAGAAATGGTTAAATAAAGCATGGTATAATCATATGCTGGACCCTTACATAATCATAGAAAACTGCTTTCAGAAAATATAGGAAAATGCTCATGACATGTTAAACTATAAAAGTAGAATTAAAAACAGAAATTTAACTTTATAAATATTGAAATCTCTCTATTTGTTTCCTCACATCTTCTAAAACATGTGCCATGCTGGAAGATGTCTTCTCCACTCCAAGATTTTTGAAACAGTCACTCATGTTTTCTTTTAATAAATCTGACTTTATTATTTTTACATTTAATTATCTGATCCATCTATAAGTTATTCTTAAAGAACAAGGGGAAAAGATGACTCAGTTTTAATTTTCCATGTGAATAACCGTGATGCAAAATAACCCCCTACTTTCTCCAATAACCAGAGATACCCTATCTTCACCATAATTAAATAGCGAAATGATATAAATTTTGCCTCTGATTCCAGGTAGGGATGGAAAAGCAAAATTATCCATGAAGTATTCAGCTCAAAGTGAGATGGGTGTAAAGGGAGGAGATTAATAATAATCAGTAAGAGCCTGACTGAATTTTCAGTCACAATATTTGTCCACAAGTACTAAAAATTCAAATGCTCTTGGAAAAAAATTTTTTTTTGCCTAGACAATTCAAAGGATTAAAATACTATTTTACTTATAAAGATTACGGTGTCTGCTTTGGTTGGGTCAAAAAGATCAATATACCAACTAGAACCTATTCCATTAAGCATACTTATACCTACATTTTAAGGAAAAGCAGATTCATAAATAAACTGCTCAAAACCATGTCCCAGAATTTACAACATTTTTTAAGCTGCAGGACAAGCTCCTCCCCACCCCACAGCCTTCTGGCTCGCACTAGGCTTCAAAGTTTTAATTTTAGGAAGCAAGAAAGTTGTTTTGTCTTTTCTTCATTATTATTGTTACTTCTTACTACTAATATTATCTTTATCTTACTTTTTTGTAATCCATTAAAAATGAATGCTTCAAAAACGTAAAACTTTGACGGCATTCTTCTCTTATTAATTCTCCTCATACTCCTTATTAGCATGTATAGGCCACATAACAGCTCAAGGACACAGCCTGTTAAAACTGCTCAGCTTTTGGTCAGCTTATAATAGAATGTACAATGATGCCTTCTACTGTTAAATGCTACCAAGCAAAATAACCGTTCTCTTAATGTATTTAAAATTAACTAAAAAACTTGTTCCCATATAGGGAACTAATAAATATTAATAACACTGATAAATTTCATCTATGCAAACAAAAAGCATTTGTCGTACTTAATACCATGTATACGATTTCCAGACAAACATGGCTATAGTATAGTTACACTTTTCACTACAACTGTTACACTCACATTATCTTCTATACTAGGATGTTAGCTTTGTCTTCATTTCCTAGGCTGTTAAATTTAAAACAAAGGTTGGCAACATTGTGGTCAAACTTCTCTAATTATGCCTCTAACTGAGTGAGGATACCCTCACTTAATGGTATGGCTTAGAGAAAAGAGACCCTGAGTGCTGCACAGAGTATGCAAAGCACTGTGCAATGTGACTTTATAGCTCCTTCCATCAAGAGATGGAGTCCGTTTCTCTACTTCTCTAATCTGGGCTGGACATGTGATTTGCTTGGATCAACAGAATGAAGGAACAGAAATCATACTGTACCACTTCCAAGTCTAAGATTCAGGAGGCAGTGCATACTTCTAGTCATCGTCTTGAAAGTCGACCAGCCACCACGTGAACAAGCCCAGGCTAGTTTGCTGGAGGACGGGACACATACGGTTCTGTTACCACATCACCCTAGCCAAGAGCCAGTCAACTCCAAGAAGCCTAGCCACTTAGCTGATCAGTAGCAGATTGAAAAAGGGAGAACGAGCTCAGCAGAAACCAGAACTACTCAGTCCCAGGACAAACTGTCAAATTTTAAGATTGTGAGCTAAATAAATGGTGGTTGTTCTGAGCACTAAGTTATGGATTGGTCTGTTGCGTAGCAGAAGCTAATACACAATACAGCTTAAATAAAAACTCTAGGTGTCAGGCATTTATGGCAGAGTTCCAGGGAAAAAACGTTATGCTACTAAAGGCAGTTCCAAAGGCACTTACAGGATCGACAGTCACTATCTCCATCTCCATTCCCTATTTTAAAAAGATTGTCATATCATAAAATTCTACCTCAATTCTTTGCATGGTCCACAAGAAGCTGAACAGCCTGGCTTCCGCTCGCCTCACTGACCTCCAGTCCTACCTCTCTTCCTCCATGCACGGTATCTCAGCTTCCTTTCTCATCTCCTCAAACACTCTGCTACCAGATTTTCCTATTACTGGTCCCTTATCACTCACACCTCAGTTTAAAGGTCACCTCCACGCAGAGCCTCCTCCCTCTCTTGTATTACTATTTGATGTCTGCTTGTTTATCCCTTTACTAAAATGTAAATTTCACAAGACCAGGGGCTCAAAAAATAACCGCTGAATAAGTAAGCGTGTATGAATGAATTTTGAGGACTGTAACACAAACGATGAAATATAAACACATATTTATTAACCCAGATTTGAAACAGCTCGTTATGCCACTGGTGTAGATGTAACAAGATGTAAAACATGCTCCACCTAATATAACTATGTAAATTAAAGTCTTATGTACCATTTGGCTGATGATATACACACCTGCACTACATACAAGTGCTATTAAAAAACAAAACCCACTTTTACGATATTTAATGATATGTATGTATTCGATGCATTTGTCTCTCTAGCCAAGTGTACTTTAAACTCTTTTAAAAGGATTAGGTTTTCAAATTGATGGCAACGAAGGAAGTATGTTGCTCATATAGATCTTTTCAATTTCTGAATTAAATGGAATGATTCTTTCAGAATTGTACCACAAAATAACTACAGTCAATACTTTATATAAAGAACACATATAGTTCATCCTTACGAAGTAAACTTTTAAAAGTAAATTTCACTGAAATTTGAGCTTTGCATCTAGGCTCGCTGACTACAACACAGCAGAGGGGCACAATCCCCCGCATGTGCTGCAGGTCACCACAGCGAAGGAGGCGAGCAGGCGGAAACTCTGCGGAACCCCAGCTCAGCAGAAGAACACCAGCACTGGGGGGGCCCTGGGCACAGTACCACGCATGCTCCACAGACGCGCTCCTGAGACAAGGTGGAACAGCAGCCCAATGTCAGCCCGTCGGTTACATATTTGTACACGTAGGGGGCATACAGAATACTATGCCTATGAGAAATCACATGTATAAAAGATAATCATTTCTAGACTTCCAGTGTTTATCAAGAAATATAGGCTATTTGGAATCATGAAATATATAGACCACTACGTACATATCCATTCATGATTTAATTTGTTTTTTTTTTTCCAATACAACCAATGTATGTGCAACAAATAATATAAATTTGTAAAATTTTTAAAACATCAGACTTTCAGTATAAGCAATGCTATCATATTTACCTTCAGATCTTCCTGTAAATCATATTTTATTACAGCAGAATGTATATTATGGTTAAACACTAATTATTCATTATATCATCATTTCTATGTGATTGCTTTTCCTGTATACTTCAAGTTAACATCTATTTCTTATTAAGATTTTCTATACTTATTCATAAGTTCTAAGAGGCTGATGAAAAACTATAAAAGTTATAGGAGTCCATGCAGTTCAAAAGTTTAAAACCTTTAACATTAAGTACGTGGTAGTAATCTAAACTTTATAAAAATTAAGATAATACTATTATCTCATCTTCCACTATATCATATACATTGTGAATTGTCAAATTCAATGCTATCTTAAGCAATATTTCCCTCTTTATTCAAGTATCCACTCATGTATATGTAAATTGATTTTAAAAGTTTATCAAGTTTACTATACTACATTTACAAATTTACTATATTATAGTTTAATTCAAATGCTCTAGAAACATAATCCAATAACAAAACCTTGTTTTCTAATTTAAATTACATTTGATAAAGAGAAAAAAATTGTATTTTAAAAATAAGTGGATAAAGCTACTAAGGTAATAAAAGTTGAAAATTTAGCTAAAGTGCTAGCTGACCATACTTGACCTCCTCTCTTAGTCTCACTATTGTTAAGGTCAGCTCAGAACAGCAAGTTGAAAGTTGTTATGAAACCATTATGCAGAAGAGTCATGTGGGCAGGCTGTAGAGACCCATGGGTGAAGGCTATGTACAAGGTACCACCACGTCTAAGGGGAGGAGGTGCAACAAAGACGACTTTGATTAGATGAGAATGAAAGTAAGTTTTAAAAATAGAAACATTTTTAGATCAACAAATTATACTTCTATTACTGCCTCCAAATGTCTGCTGCACATTATTAATTTGATTCTGTCTGGTTTCTCTTTCTGCTGCCCACCCCTGTCCACATGTCCCTGACCCCCTCAGCTGTCAGCAGGGTCTACAGAAAAACAACAGATAAAAAAAACCTTCTCTTTTACCGTACAATACTTCTACCAAAATAGAATGGCTTCAAAAACACTGAAATAGTGGTTATAACCAGACTTTAAAGTCTTTCAAAGTTTAAATTAAATTGTTTAGGACTATCTTCATTATCAACTTGGAACAGAAAGACAACTCAATAAGAGAGAGAAAAAGAATATAAAGTTAGTTATACTTACCTTTAACCACAAACCTTTATCTTTTACCTTAAAACTAATCCTTGTTTTAGACGGGACTTATTTTGAAGAATCTACATATTTGATTAAACTAGTTAATGCAAAACTAAGAAGTCTCTAGGGAAGACAACCACGTTTTACCTCTCACAGGTCCCTACAGTGCTCTTTGTCCAAGAACCTAAACGGAATCGGCTCCACGCCAATCATGCATCTCCTTTGTTCTCTTGCATGAACCGTTTCAGACTGGCCTCATCTGCCAAAGGCAACAATAACGAAAATTTTACACCAAGAGTCTAAGTATGTGAAGGAAACTGAGGCTAGTACAGGAAGTTCTGGAAGAGGCAAATTAAGAAAAAGTTGATGTTTTCAAGGCAACTAACTGCCAGCATGCCACTACTCCACGCTGCCCCTCTTCCTCTCTTCAAAATAAGCATGTCATCTAAAAAAGCTGTGTGAGAAAAAGAGGAAGCCTTCAAAAATAGGTATTAGTTGTGTGAAAAAGTTTTGCTACTCAGTTTATTTTAATGCCATTTTGAGTTCAAATTGTTCAGTATTAATCTTCCAGTATACAGGACCATAAAGGCCTTGTCTCTAAAGAATCTCCATTCTTGACCAGTTGAAAACTATTGATAATTCAAGAGATGGGCATGTTAGTACCTAAAATGAGAAGATAAGTGCATTCGTCTGCTCACTTAAGATGTGGGTGGCTGAGGACCCGTGAAGTTGAGGTCAGACTGGGAGCAATAAACAACCTCGAAACAGCACAGCTATGGAACCAAGACTGGCCCAAAGGAGAAGACAAGATAGGCCCTGCATTCGTTGGTGATGTTCATCTGTAACTGCTTTATTAAGAAAAACCATTACACATCAAGGGGCACGTCTTGACATGAAATAATAAAGTCACTTTCTAAAATACCTGTGACATATGATTACAGAGCTCCCCTAAAGAATAAATTATTGAGGAGGAATCCTCTGCTTCCACCACAGACAATAATGTTTTAAAATGTGGGATTCAAATGGGAAAACTGATTTTTTTAAAAAAATCTATTGCAACAAAATAATGCAGCCACTTTGGTAAGAGTTTGGTAGTTTCTGACAAGGTAAAAGCAGTCTTACCTCATGATCCAGAAAGACACTTCCAGGGGTTAACCCAGGAGAAATGGAAACACGTGCACATGAAAAACTGCATGGAAATGTTTATAGAGGCTTTATAATTGTCAAAAACTGCAAACGATCCAAATGTCTATCAAGTGGTGAATGGATACACAAAACTATGAACCACATTCCTACAATGGACAACTATGTACCAACAAAAGGGTTAACTACTGATGTAAGCTACAGCACGATGAATCTCAAATGTATTATGCTAAGTAAAAGAAACTAGACTCAAAAGACTACCTACTATATGATTCCATTTCTTCGACATTCTGAAAAAGATAAAACTATGGGAAAGGAAACAGATCAGTGGGTGCTAGGAGCTGAGGGTAGTAGAGGGAGAGGCTGACTATAAGAGAGCGAGGAGAAACTTTTAGGGGTGATGCTCATGCTCTACTAGAAATGTTCTAAGGTTCTAGAAGATTACCATTCTTTACATGTTATTGTTTTGCATTTCACAACATAGTAATCCTTGGTACTCAGAAAATTTTATCTTTTCCAAATATACTAGAATTAAAATAATATTTCATAGTTTTTCATGCTAAAAATGCCTTTGAATTTTATTGTACATACCTTTTATTCTGTTTTGTTTTGATAAAGTGTTCCAGATTATAGAGTTGACACTTTCAGTTGATAATTTCTAGAGATTTCCTGCAAAATTTGGCAGTTGCTAGATTTTTCTACTGGGGGCGGGGGGGTTTGAAATTTTTTGGTTTGGTCAGGAAGAAACAAGTTTAGGTTGTTTTCTGAAGATAAGGATCATCTGTCTAACGAAAATCTTTGTTATTTATAACAACTGTATATAAATTTGTACTTCAACATAAAACCAACAAATTAACATAAAATCAAACTAAGGTCAACACTAAAGTATTATGTACAGGTTGAGACATGAAAATATTATATAAGCTTCAAATCAAAATTACAGAAGCAGTAATGTAGTATGTATAAGTTAAGAAAAAAATATTATATGACCTTCAGATCTGATGCATGACACTAACCTCTTCATAACAGTATTTTCATTTATAGCTCAGAAAGTCTAAAGTTCAATTTTTAAAATTCAAATCTTAAAAAAAGAAACTCTTAAGGGACCACATATTTACATATCTTTGGTAACTCAGTCCCAATAATTCTAGATGTATAAGGAAATTTAGTTACTGAGCCTATACCATGAAATTGTTTTCTAGTTAGAAAGTAGCAAAAAGCTTGGAATACAATTTCAAGATTGAAAAACTGGACTTTTTGTCTGAAATATCTACTCTTAGTAGTCCCTTTTAACACTTTTGTATTAAGTAGACTGTTTTGCTCAAATTCTTTATATCTTTTTAAACAAAAATGAGGTTTCTGAAATAAACAATGTACAGCCAAACTTAAAAAGAAACCAACTACTTGGGCAGTAACATTTATGTCATGTTTTACTGAGACTTTACAAATGACTCTGGTCAAAGATTTCCAGCAGATTAAATTTTTGTCTAGATCAGTGGTTCTCAATCAGGAACAATTCTACAAATAACACCCCCAGTTCCCCAATCCAGGGGACATTTGGCAATTTCTAGGGATATTTTTGGTCATCACAACTTGGGAGTACGGTGGGGATTTGTTCCTGGTATCTATTGTGTAACTACAATGCAGAGGAGGACAGCTTCTTTATAACAATGAATCATTGGGCCCAAAAATGTCAATGGCCCCAAAGCTGAGAAACCTTAGTCCAGATGTGGAATATCCTAACTACTAAATATTCAGAAGTATAAGCACAGGTAGATCCTGGTTCAAATCATTTCAGTCTCAGGAATACAGACAGTGTCTGGGATGAAAGGAACCCTAATTGCTGAAACAGTTAAACTGTCAGTCACTGTGTTCCTGGTAGAAAGGTTACAGAACCACGGTTCCACGAAGCAGAAGTAAAATGCTGTAAAACAAATTTTTCCCTCAGAATGAAGCTCTTGAGTTCAGTGACAACTTTGCACAGGCAATAAATCTACTAATATGAAATGTGAGCTCAATGCCATATTTTATTTTTAAAAAGGGGGTGGGGTAGTTGCACCAATTATAATACAAATTCATTATTTTAAAAAATGGGGAACTGGGTAAAGTTGAAAGTAAAAATAAGCTCTGAGATCACTAACACCTGTTAAGATGTGCACGCATGTATGTTTGCATGGGTGTTTCTTAGCCCTATTCACCAACTAAATTAGTCAAATTAGACATTTGCTTGAAATCTATTAAATCTATTATTAACTTCAAGATTCACTTTAAAAAATGGGTGAGTGTTGGACTCATACTCACTAGGAAATTTGGTAGGCAAAGTATAACTTCAGAATTTGTTATAAACCAGGCAAATGCCTAAAGCAAACAGAAACTGCTCTTAGAGAGGGGGCATAAACGACTATCCAAATTGGCACATCTTTTGTGTTAATACTTATTTGTGTTAAGATCTTAAAATCTAAGACTTTCTGGACATCATTGGAATGATGACTCCTAAGTAAAGCTTGGTGCACCTGTAAGTTCATATGCATTTTCACCGGTGGGGTTGGGGCCTGAGCATGGAACCACAGAATATGCTGGGAGCATGAGGTGAAATTGTTGTTTATTCCTGTTACACTGTTTTTAAATTCCATCAGCTTATGTGAAAGTGTGTTCTGTTTTCTTTTACAATTATTCCATATGTATCATTTCTGAAATACACAGAAAATTAAGGCTTTCTATCAATTCAATATTTACCAAGCTAAGGAGTTAAAAGCTTGTCAATCCCAAACTCGTGGACCTGAATCAATTTAGCCACTAGTACACAAGATTGTAGCTCACAACCTAAAAAGAGTTACTAATCTTGGCCCACTAACCATTTACCCTAATATCACATTTGCTCTTTGTACTACTATAATGTGAGGAGGGGTGAGGAGTACAACAATGTATCTTGGTATATGACTCACCCCTTTTGACAAAACACTCAAATATTGATTTAACTTAATTTAAAATGGAACTGGCAAGTGTCATAAGAGAACAGTAATAATCAAAATTAGAAATGTCCCTACTATAATCTATCATTTTATAAAATCTCGTTTCTATACATTTCATAGGTGAAAATATTATGTATTTATCTACACAACAAACATTTTATCATTATAAGGCATACAAGCAAACAGAAGAATGTTAGTATTCAGAACTCCTATTTCTGAGATTCTGCCTCTACATCAATATTGATAAACTCAAAACTGCTTTCCCATAATAGAAATAGACTCTCTATTAAATTTCCAGAATTCTAGGTTGATTTGAGTGATAGAGAGGGCACAGAACTTCCCTACCAAGTAGGAAGTTATTTACACAAGCAGTAAACAACCAGGTAAGCAGTAAACAGACTTTAAAAATTATGTAATCCATAGAGTGGAATAAAAGAAGTTTAAAAACAAGTGGCCACAGTTGATTACTACCAGTTGGATTCAATGCATGTCTTAAACTACTATAGTTTTGGGTCGTTTACCTTGAAAATGTCAAAGGTGTCTTGATTTCAACATTCTACTTAAAACTCCTACACAAGGAGACCAATAAGAACACCTAAGTCTTCATGTCAGAGAATGGCTGAAAAAGAGAAAGGCAACATTCCCAAAAGACTCTAGCATTTAATTAAGAACAGGAAAGCACATGCAAGAGGAGAAGAAACTTTACAAGCTAAGACTTTTTTCGGCTTTAAAAAAAATGCTGTGAGTTGGTTTTCCCGCCAAGGAAGGTTGATGATGATGATGATGGACTTGGCTCCAAGAAGTACTATTACACAAACGGAAACCTGTCTGAGCAGCCCCAGCCTGGGTCGGTCCTGCTCCTGACAACCCTGAGCCCTGGAGGCAGCCAATGGAGGAGCAGCCCCGCCTCTTACCCAGCCTGGTCTCTCACCAGCGGCCTGGAAGAGTTCCTGTAAGCCTGGGCTTCAGGCTCCACCCCAGCCCTGCCCGTCAACCCCGCCCCTCGCCCACAGAAGCAGGCCCCGCCCTGCATTTGAAGCCCAGCTGCGCTGACCCCGCCCCTCACTGCCAGCCCCGCCCTGTTACTGTCAGCTAGGTTGAGCCCCGGCCCCGCCCCACACTCCACCCTGAGCCACCTGTATTGCCCAGTATTTAGGGGCCTGGGCTCCCCCCGACCCCGCCTCTGCCAGCCGGCCCCGCCCCTCGCCCACAGAAACCGGCCTCGCCCTGTGTTTGGTGGCCTGGGCTCTACTTAGATCTTGTGTCCTTCCTCCCCTGCAATTTCTGTGCTTTTCCAGCATCAAGCATTCGTTTTAATTACGCAAAATGAGCTGCAGCTCATCAAGTCCCGGAAATGGGTGGTGGTGTTTCTTTTGGGGCGGTGGAGAAGGGGTGAAAAAAGAGATGCACCAAAAAAAAGTAGAGGGGAAAAGAAAAATGCAGATTATGACTTTGCCAAGCCAAAGGGAAGAAGAGGTTAAGGAGCAAACGAAGCAATTTCGGGTGGAATCGTGGCTAGAAGTGGCACAGGAAAAAACGCTCTTCGCCTTCTTCACCCCCGCGGGTGTTTCGTTTAAATGTTAAGCTATGCCGGCAGAAACTTTACAAAACCACGTCTCACAGGGCACTGGGAACCTCCTGCCTAGGTGCCAATCTTCCGGCTTGCAGAGAGCGCTACGGGGGGCGGCCCGAGCGCCCACCCACGGGGGAGAAAAGGGCCCGGGCGCCTTCCAGTCCCGGGGACAATGGCCATGAGGCCTGGCAGGCAGGGGCAGGCTCGCGCGTCAGGCTGGAAGGACCCCCACCCCTCCACCCACAGCCGACGCCGGAGGGGGGACCGGGTGGGGCGGGGCCCAGGCGGCCTGCCGGGAACCCTGCGGCGGTGGGCGGGGAGCGCTGCCCGCGGGAGCGCGCTCGCCACAGCCTCTTGCACAACCTCGCCCCACGCAGCCCCGCCCACTGCTGCTGCTCCCAGGCGGCGCCTCGGCGGCCTCCAACCAGAAACTCCTCGGTGATTACCGGGGTTCAAGGTAGCGAGGGCGTTTCTGAACTTGCTCAATCATTCATCCTCCCCACCGCCCCACTCTTTCAGGGTTCTTTTTTATACTTCCTTTAAACATTGGCCTGTCTTCCAAACTGAGTGCCAAATCAAATCACTGGATGTGTACATTGTAAAACATAAGATCTTGGTCATGAAAAGGAAAGTAACAAATGCAGAATTGTTTTTAATGCGTAGAAAAAATGAAAACAGCAATAATATTAAGGCTGGTGGCTAGAAAGGGGTCATCTCTCCTTCAAACATTCGACACTCTCCAAAGTCAGTTTTTGGCAAGGAATAAAAATAGATAAACCGATAGGATGGTGAGGGATTAACTCAGAAGCTGACGGGCAGGCCAACAAGGAAAGAGGAAAAGTGGCGGGGGGGATGGCGCAGGCTAGAGCCGGAGCCACAGAGAGGAGCAGAGATGGACCAGCACACAGGAGGGTGGGCTGGGAAGGTCCGCGGCTCTGCCCTGGCCAGCAGCACTCAGATGCGCCTGGAAGGTCAGCTTTAGTACGTCTTTGAGGGCAAATGTTATAATTTTGAGGAAACTGTTAGTTTTAAATCACCATGTGTAATATTTCGAATCTCACTTTGAGTAAGAGAAATGGCTAAAATCGGGCTTCACTGTTGTCTACATGATACCGTTTCTTAGTTAACCCTATCTAGTATTACAGCACCAACAATATCGATAACAAAAATATACATGGTGGCGGCATATACTCCAAGAATTCAAAGATTACAAACCCTTATTCAAATTTTAAAGTTTGGATGAATTAAAAAAAAAATGCTTATTTTAGATCGAATACCTATTTTTCAGGTCTTACTTTACAACTACATGGTTATAACAATATTTTCTGCCCCAAAAAAGATTAGCTCATGTCTCATCTTTTATTAAATTATATGCCTTATGAAGTGTGAACCTTGTATCAAGATGTGAAAGAGTAACATATACAAAATGCTAAATATCAGGTTGAAAGGCAAGAACAAAGAAGTATTCAAATCCATTTTAGGTCAATTCTTCATTAGTGAATAATTTATTTTTCAAAATTTATTTTTATTCATCCACTTCTTTTCTGAATATTACTAATTTTCCTGGAAACATACTTTGTTGAATGGTTTTCACTCATTGCCCAGCATCAAGAAAGACTATCATAGGGCATATCTCTAGGCCCAGAAACGACCAAAATTCAAAATTCAAAATATGTTTCTATTGAACGCCTATAGCTTTGGCACCATCATAAAGTCAAAAAATTGCAAGTGGAATCATCTCTATATGCACTATTCCCTCTCTTGAAATTATTTTCTCTTCCTATCCTTCTTACAGCTAGTATTTTGGCTTTTTGCTGCTTTTTAGCCCTCCAAATTGTAATTGGTATGTATGATGTGTGTACATATGTATTTCTTCCTGCATGTGTGCATGCTTAAGAGACATAATGGCATGTTCAGATGGTTCTAGTTCTAAGATAATGGCTACATGTGAGAGCAGTCAGGATGACACCCTAGTTTTCAACTCGGTGGCCTCAATAATAGCATGGTTATGACATTAACTAGCAGCTAATGAGTTTGTTTTGGGACTGTTTACTTTGACATGCTTGTGGTACACCCAAGGAGCCAGCTGGTAGTGGGAAGTACAGGCCAAGGTCCCCGTACTACAGACCTAAGAACATGGAGTCACGGGCAATTAGATGATAGTTGAGTTCATGGGAATGGATGACTGTGCTTATTACAGAAGAGCACACAGAATGGAATGAGAACAGAGCCTAAAACGGAAGCTTCATGAGCACCAACATGCAAAAGACAAGTCCCTCTCCCCTGTGATGGAAGCAGCAGCCAGTAGGCTAGAAATGTTAGGATTTTAAAATTGCTTCCTCCATACCCAGGAGGAAATAAATTTAATAAATGAATTTAACTCCTCCAAGAACTGGAGTTCCTTAGTATTTCTGTGCCTCTGCTTCTTCATGTATAAAGTGAATATAATAATCACAGCAGATAGTTGTTCTCTAAGTAGCACTTACTAAAAAGTTTGCTTTGATCATCATCTAATCGTTCCTTAAATCCAGTTTTTCGAGTCCGTCCCAGCATCTATCCACGGCCTTAGCTGAGTGCCTCATCTCTCCTTTTAAAACCTGGGATACTGTGAAACTCGTTTCCTTGACACCATGTTCTTTCCCACCCATTATCTTTCACAGGGTCACAGTGTTGTTTTCAGTAACCACAGACTTGAATACAGTCATACGCTGCATAATGACGTTTTGGTCACTAACGAATAGCATATATGACAGTGGTCCCATAAGATTATAATGGGTTATAAACAAAAAGTTTATTTGCGATGTTGAAAGAAAAGGCTGGCCCCAACTATGTTAAACTTAAAGCTAGCGCTGGGTGGCGTGAACAGACAAGAGGCTCAGCGTGCTGTCCACCTGCCCTGAACCCGTCCTTGGCTGGGAACAGAGTTGGCGAGGGAGTGAGTGCAGCAGCCTGGGCAGGAGAGGAGCCCCGGTGGCCTGCCGCTGCCCACGCCTGCGCTGGTGCGCACACGTGCACACCCTCGCGCACACCAACTCAATTCCCTTTCATTTCTCTTCATCTCTTTCCTCCCAGAGCTGTTCTCTCTCTGCTCTTGTTCCCGCTCTCTCTTAACCTTCTCCCTTTTGTAGTTTCTCCCCTCAAGCTTTACCTCTTTGGGTCTCTTTAGGTCTCAGCTCTCCCTTCTCTCCTTCCCTCCTTCTGAACTGTACTCTTCCTCCCATGGGTGCCTCTCTCTCCACAGCTCTCCCCCTGTACCTCCCCAAAGTGTATGCACAAGCACACACACTTCATCTTTTATACCGTATTTCCACTGTGCCTTTTCTATGCTTAGACATGTTTAGATCCACAAATGCTGATCACTGTGTTCAGTTGCCTACAGTAGTCGGTACAGTAACGTGCTGTACAGGTTCGTAGCCCAGCAGCAGCAGGCTAATACCCTGAGTGTGAAGTAGGCTATACCACGTAGGTTTAAGTACCTCTACAATGTTCACGCAACGCCGAAATTACCTAAGATGCATTTCTCAGACGGTATCTGTGACGCTAAGAGATGCACGACTCTGTCACTCTACTCAGAATCCTTCAGACTGTCGAGAGCATGGAGTTGAGACACCTCGCCTTGGGATAAGGGGCCCTGAGCGTGGGTTTCTGATCTGCCTTTTCACCTCTCTGCTCTCACCCCCTTTAATCACCCTCTTTGGGGACTTGAGTGTTGAATCTACCATGTCCTTTTTTCCAGGCCTTTATTCATACTGAGCCCTTCACTTTACCCATACTTCTGCCCTTCTGGGATCCCCATGCTTTCTTACAGGAAGATCTTCTTGACCCCCTTCATTAGAATGTACTGTGTTTCGTACATACTGGATTGGATTGATGTAATCTTATTATTTCATATGTAACCATATACATTCCTATTTTCCTTTTATGTCTCTGAGGGCAAAGTCCATCAACTGTGTATTTATATATATTCTCCCATCCATAAAACCTCTAGAAAGTATGCTACACACAGTAGGTACTAAGCTAAGCAGAAATTTTTTAAAAGAGAGAAACGCTGGAAATCAGACATTTTCATACACCACTTTACCAATCCTCTGGAAGTAAGTTTGCAACT
>CM053502.1:168492018-168507672 GCA_028627145.1 Eidolon dupreanum | reverse complement strand
GGGGGGGCGGTGTTCCTGTGGGGAGCAGTGCGGTACAGTGAAAATGACCGTGAAAAAGAAGTTAAAATACATGTGCTCAAATCTCAGCTCTACTACTTGCCATCTGAACTTTGTAAATAAGAATTTTTCTACATCTGTTCCTTGTTACATAGAATAAGGAAAAATGCTTACGATGTTTGCCTCTTGGTAATTGTAAATATTTAATAAGATAACAAGGCAAAACATTCTAAAAGCTATAAAATGTTATATGATGACAATAATGCTAACGAACGTATCTCGATAACTAAAGAAAAAGGCACACCAAACATATAACTGCAAGCGCTAGCCATTTACAGAACAAGAAACAAAGTGTTTGTACACAGAACATGGGAGGAATCTGTAATGTAAATATAAACTTCAACATTTTGAGGTACAACTCACATTCAACCCCTATATTTTGTCACAGGGCAAAAAACTGTGTTTATACAAATAATTAGTGTAGTACACACAGTAAATCACAACCTTTGAGAACAATTTTATACCTATTTTGCTGTTTCCAACAGACTACATCAATTCACATGTGCTTGTGAAAACGACAGATTCAAAAATAATTTCCTGGAGACTGAGATTACTGAAAACATATCTGTCTTAGGTGATGCTAATAATCGAGTCCACTGGGCTGGCATCCTGCATCCTCCATTCATGACATGTTTCCTTTTTGCCCCTCCCAACATTGCACATCATATTTTCAACATTTTATTTTACAATCATTGTAATAAATTATCAGGGTTATCTACTAATATGGCCACTCCAGGCAGAAACGTAGATTAAAAAAAAATCAATCAGGAGGCTGATTTGATTTGGACAGTAATGACATTGTGAAACTACACTTCCAATTCACAAAATTGATTAACGTTACGCAGCAAAAATCTAATTCACTCTGAAGCATTGATAAGATTTAAAATTCAGTTGCTAAGAAAACAAAAACCTTTAGTAAAACTCACAAAAAACGAAATACAGCATAACAGCAATACTGATTGCCTCAATACCCTCTCTATCTCTAAAATATGTCAAAATTTACATAACACTTTTAAGACTTTATTTTGACTTATTATCTGGTTCCTCAAAACCATCCTCTGAGGGCGGATACCCCTACTTCACAGGGAACAAGCTGAGGCGCAGAGATGTGAAGCGTTGGGCCCAGAGCACACAGCAAAGGAGGGCAGGGCCGGGACTGGGCGCCGGCTCCTCCAGCTCGGCACGCTTTCACTGTACCATCCTGTCCCTGGCCAGGTCCCATGCGGGGGTGGGCTGTTGGTGATGGGTTTGTTAAGATCCCTTCTCTGAGCCCTTCTGGTCGTCCTGGAGTCTCGTCACATCACTCCTCACTGCAAGAAAAGGCACCTGGCCCTGGGTTCAATCTCGCTCTGCACTATTCCTTCTGGGTTTTCTACCACTGTGGCCAACGGTAATGCACCCAGACTGTGGTTTAGACTACTCATCATCCAAGCTTCTGGACAAAACTAAGGAAAATGTTTGTGGATACAGGATATTACTATTTTTCTCATAGTATTTGAGTGTGATGTAGGGTTAGAGGATCTGGTCCTGATGTTGGAAGAGCTTAAAGAGTTAGGGGAGCTAACTAAATATTGAGTTTCAACTGATGTGGGGTCCTGAGGTTTTCGTCAGCTTATCTCAAGGGAGAGAGGCCTTCTTCACACTGCCAAAGTGAATTCTAACATATGCAGTTCCAGATTTAGTAATAGGTTCTATGTCATGTGTCCCATGCCACATAGGGGGCATACTTATATTAAACAATTATTCATTGTTCATCTCAAATTCAAATTTAACCGGCTGTCCTGTATTTTATTTGGCACCTCTACTTCCACTTCTGAGACAGTAACTCATCACTAGGTTGCAAGCTGATTCTCCAGCTGATCTGGTGACAGCTTAATATTAGCTAGTACGGCATTAACAATGGTGAAGTCCTCCAGTGCTGTCACGGGGCACATCTTCACAAGAACTTATCACTAGCCACACGAATAAAAACCGAGGCTCTGAAAAGTGAGTTAAATGGCAGGTTTGAGGACCTTGTCCCAAGTCACTGTTCATTTCCTAGTACAGGCCCTGGGCCTGGCACAAAGCGGACACACTCACTTTGCAGTCATGTGTGATTCACCAACAAACACTTATTGTTGGAATGCAGAGGCTCTATAACGGCCACAGAACTCTGCTACTCACTTAGCACAACCTTTGTCCATACAGCGTCTGATCAGCTGGCTCCTTAGTCAGCACATTCTACAGCCCAATTTGTAAACTAGGGTACAGGTCAGCAGCTATTTACAATCTCTTCCTCCTCCTTAGCTTTTTTTTTTTTTTTTGTACCTTAGAGGCAACCAGAGTTCTTTTTGGTAAGAAAAACCTAAAGGGGAAAGGAAAATGAAACTGTTTTTTCAGAGACTTGTTTGTAAATCATCTCAGCCCACCCTGGGAGATGCTATGGCTTCCTTCCTATTTATTACCTCATTAGTCAACAGGTGCATCTGAAATCCCTAAGAACAGGATACAGCCACCTCTTCTGGTACTTCTTGGAGTTCAGCAACCTCCTCTGCTCACAATCCTGCACAGCAGAGGGGTGTCACAGTGAGGGCTCACTGCAAAGTCCACCTACCCTGATTTCTCTGCCCGTGCACAGCTGGGTAAGCACAGCTGGGTAAGGTGGGGACTCAGTACTCAGGACAAAAGACTCTCTCCGAGCACTCCCGAGAGAGAGAGAGAATGAATCCATCATCTGTCTCTTAAAAGCTATGTGGCCATAGACAGGTTACTAAACATAACTGGCATTTAAGAAACTGGTCTCAAGATTAGAGACACAGCACAAAAGGTGACCCAAAACAGGTAACAAGGATAGTAGCAGTCAGCAATGACAGGTGTGTAACTATCCTTAATCACTTAAATATTAAAAAAAAAAAATCTATTTCTGATTATCGAAGTATAAAGACTGGGTTTTCTCACTGGGGAAAAGCATTTTTGTGAATGTATTTTTTCTGTTTGTGTGTCTGTTTAAATATCACTTTCTCCTTGGAGGGAGTAAATCAATAATGGTACCTTACAAACTGCTCTGTGCACATCCCTAAACAATGAAATGGCATTCTTAGGAGTCAAAACTGCTGATCTTATTTTAAGGTTTAAAACCCAGTGGAGTGTTTTGCACTAAGGCTATCTACCACTTAAGTATACAGTCGAATCTGTTATTGAGAGAGAATGTGGACTAACATACATGACTAGCAGAGTACCAGTACTGATGTTATTGCAAATAAATGAGCCATTCAATTACTTTGAGTCAACTGACTCAAAAAGGAAGAAAATAGTCTCTACTTTCACTGTCACTGTGTCAAAAATTCTGAAATAATACTTTTAGAAAAAGTAAACAGAGAAATCCATGATAAAAATATCTAAAAGTGAAAATGTACATCTCTATTTCTACACACCAAACTTCCTGTTCCTACATAATCCTTGTTGTCATGGTACAATGCCTTTTGTCAGCCTGAGACATTCAATAAATATTGATTTTATAATCTGAATAAGTGTCATTCAATAATTATATTTAACTATTCAGTAAATATTTGTTACAGTATATATTTTATAAAGATGTGATATTTGGAATTTGATTTTACAAATTTTAGAATGTATTGTCTATATTCATTAACAAAATTTCAAGGGATAATCATCACCAGTTAATACACTGTTTCAAAAAGAAACAAGTCTATTTTGTTTCTATTTTGTTTCTAGCCTTTACAGAAGAGCAATGGTTCCTACCTATGCTTGTCAAAGGAATAAATATTATTTCGATTGCATATCAAAAAATTTGCAAGTTGGGAGTTTTGAAAGTTTAAAGCAGCTACAGGACTGTCCTTAGGCACCAACTTCATGATGGCCACTCTGAAGAATCTATACTTTAGAGAATTTTTTAAAATATTAGGGTCTTAAAGGTCTAAAATTATTTCATACCCAAGCATCATGTCTTTGTGCAAACTAACATAAAATGAAGTATCACAAACATCCCACAAAATAGGAAATAAATGTTTGTGTGCCAGAATTACCACACTCTGCATCTAACAGAATACTTGTGATAAAAGTATTAAATGGAAGATATAAAGTATTATATTGAGGATATAAAGAAATTTCCCCCATCCTTTGTTAAAATAAGAATTCCCACCACTGAGTAGAACGCCTAAAACTAACCTATGGCCTCAAATGGTTAAACTTAAATGACAAGATACCACTCTCTACAGGAGGGAGGCATCTGAGGACCTGTTATTAAGATCTTTCTTTTAATTCACTGAGTACTATTTTCTTAATCGTGGTTAATTTTTAAAGATGCAAAACATAAACTTGGACTCCAAAAGAATGCCACTGCGTTGCTGCTCTCCACCGTCTTCTGTGGCTGGTGGCTCACTCAAGTCCCACACCTGGCTGCTAACCTTTGTCTCACTGCATCGCTCTGGTGCCCTGAAGCCTGATGGGATTCCTCTCCAGCTAGGCCAACTCTCCTTGGTCCAGTGGCCTCTAAGCAGGAAAGAAGCCACGTGTGGGCTGGAGGGCCACGACAGCTGCTACAAGCTTTGTCAGTGTGCAGGCCCAACAGATGGGAGCCCATTCTGAACAGCTCCAGCCCCCGAAGGCCAGGCCCTGGTGCCAGCCTCTGTCCTTCCGCTTGCTGGGCTCCCCTACCAATAAGGAAAATGGAGAACACACCAGGATCAAAGAGACACACCAGGATCAAAAACAACACATTTAGAACAAAGCTAAAGAATCACTGAAAACCAACTAACCATCTTCAATATTAAAAAGCTGTAAAAATAATGCAAAATTGGCTTCTCATTTTTATTATAATTTTTTAATGATTCTGAACAGATTAGAAGGGGCATTTACATCATGACGATATGTTAATATGTAAAACTTTGTTTTTCTAGGGGGTTTTCCCCTCAAACCTGCAAACCTAGAAAGGAGCAACAGGAACTGACATCGTACCGAGCCAAAGGCTACCCGACACACAGGCACGCTGTGTCTATATAGCTACTTTAACTACTTACAGCAGAAAGTCAGAAATCCAAAAGCTAAAACATAAGCTTACTGCAATTTACATCTATACACTACCATGTTTAGCTATATACTATATACATTATTACATATATAGAGTATATATACTACATACTATGCATGAATTGTTTCTAACTGTGGAAACTAAATAAAACTTAAAAATAAGCATCAAGATTATTGTTCATAACAAGAGAGAGATCTCTAACTATGTCAACTGTTTAAAAATATTATTTTCTTTGTTATTTAATTAGGATTACAACTTTGTTGCATTATCTTTGGACAATTTTCAAGATTAAGAATTTAAAAATCTATATTTGAACACATTGACACTTGAGACGCAAATTAAGATACAAAATAAAGAAGTTTACAAATACTGCATCCAATTCCAACTGAACTTCTGAAGTACCAAAAATGTTTGCGGGGAAAAATCAGGACATTTAGAACAATTACTGTTTATGAAAACATTAAGTTCCAATTATTCCTAATTAAAATAAATTAAAAGTCAATATCCTGACGATGTAGTCATAAAAATATCCTTTAAGTTTTTGGAATTCAAGATAGAAATAACAAATATATAAAAATAAACTTTTCCCCTAAAACATTTCTCTAATTCTAAATTGATACACTAGAGTGTACACTCTAGAAGAATACATGGATGGATTTCCACTTTCTTAGGAATGCTGTAAGAGACAGGCCAGCATAGTAGGTTCTGTGGGGCGACAATGCGAGGTTCATGCTCTGTCCCTGCCATTTCTGCCAGCCACGTAATCGTGGCCAAGTTACGGCTCCTCAGAGCCTAAAGATAAACTAGGACTAATAACAGTCCTCACAGGAATGTTGTGAAATTTATTGATTTATTTTTAATTTTTTATTTTTTAGGCGAGGCAACCCTTGGTTCACCCCACCAACTGCAAGGACCTTGTCCGCTTAAAATCCACCCCCCCCTTTTTTTTTTAACTTTTTACGCCTACAGCACCTGGTTTTCTTAGTTGGTCTCCCAACCAAGTACTAACCAGGCCCGACCCTGCTAAGCTTCCGAGATCAGATGAGATCAGGCTTATTCAGGGTGGTATGGTCATAGACAGAATGTTGTGAAATTTAAATGAGTTAATACATGTAAAATGCTTGCACAAGTGCCTGGCTCATAAGTAACCCCTCAATGTTAGCTGTTGTTACCATTATAATTATTAATCATTTTGGCTGTGAAATATGATTAGCCATGAAAAGCCACTTTTGGTACGTAATTACAGTTAGTAAATACAATAGAGCGAAAACATAAAATAAAACAAAAAATTAAAGAAATGTGCCTTGGCTTGCTATCCCGTCCACTGATGCTACAATTCACTAGGCTAAGTTCTCCAAGGCCCAAGGCCACACCTAGTCATGCCTGTGCTCCTGGAATAGGAAGCCCAGTGCCTGGCAAGACGACACGTGCTCTTTAAATGCTCACTGAATCAGAGTCAAATAAATACTCGCTGTATAAGAAATTTTACATTACTCTCTGTAAAGTTCAAAATTAAATTAATTGGTAAGAATTATACCAAAGGGTTTTAAACTACAAGCTGAGATGTCTCTGATTAACTACTGGATGGCTATTTATCATTCCCACACATGGCAGCAGTAGAAAGGGTTCCCATCGTACAGAAAATAACCTAACAACAAAACAAGTGCGACTATTTCTACAGCTATTTGCACCACCCCCCTTGACCGAGCGCTTTTCCTGTGTGCGCTCTAATACGTGAATGGCACACATTATCCCACTGACTCCTCATGGCAGCTCCTGTGACGTGGGTTAATTAACTCCATTCTACAGATGAGGAAACTGAGGTTTAGAGATAGATGTTAAGTAAAATGGCCATAATCATACAGCTGTCAAGTGGAACAAATGGAATTAAAAACCAAATGTGTAAACTCAGAATCCTCAGTAAATGACAATCTGAGTAAAACTTCAGATTTCCTCCAGTTTATGCACCGGCTTCGTGTGGTGCAGCTATGATACCTTCCTACAACTTTCAGTCACCGAAGATTAACGTGCATTATCTTGTAACTGTCAAGATACATCATTATCTTTTTGCTTGCTTGGGATTTTCAAACTCAAAAAGACATGATCTTTACTTCACCTTGACCTCCAGGATACAGAAGGACCCTCTGTAGCAGAAACACCAATGACCACCATTATGAAATTTTGCCCTCAGCAGTACTAAAGAGACACTAGGAGCAGAGAAAAACAGTATGGTGATCTGACTAGGAGCAGTTCTGCAGAGCAAATGGGACAGGCAGATAAAGGGTAAAAGAATCAAGAGTAATGATGATAAGATATGATAAACAATGGCCAAGGAGCTAAATCCAAAAGCCTGCTGACCGACCTGGGAGAGAAGCAACAATCTGAAGGTCTCCATAAAGGTCTGCCATGACAGCAGGGGGAGGGGAAGGGAACAGTGAAAGCCAGCAGAGGAATGTCAGGTCCCTGAGGCACATGACGCATACATGGTCACGAGTCCAAGCCACTGGTGTAGAATACACGTGGGCAAAAAAGAAAACATTCTCCCTACTTTTATGGTGCATTACTCTGATTGTGAGAATGCACACGTCAGCCATTAAAATGGCTGCTGTTCTCTAATGGAGGTGGTGGTTGGGGGTTATGGTGCTGGAACCAGCCAATCAAGGATAAACCACCACCAAATAAATAAGAATAACAGTTAAAGCATCAATCTCCCATTCTATCAGATGGTTCTGTATGCTGAAGTGTGTTCAAAATGACTGAAGAACGCTTCAGTATTCTACTGAATCAAAGACAAATCACTTATGTTGGATGCAGTAATTGACAAGCCGCTAAGCTTGCAAATGTGTGTGTGTGTTGCATATACACTAGTTCACGGACTCCCCAGAACTAGTGCTTGCAGACTCCTATCTCGGTTCCTGATGACCTGCTGGTGCAGTCATTCACTTTCTGGTACAAACAAGAGGATGTGCTGTCTCATTTCAACTAGGGAACGAGTGGCCAGGAGATAGCCATGAAAGGGCTCCATGGGAGCCTCTGCCATTCTTCCCCTCCCCTTCACTGATGGTTACCATGTGATAAGTAGAGCGAGGAACAAACAGTGTGTACATCGTAAGTGCCACGTGAGAATGGATGAAGGTAGTATGAAGTGTGAGTCCCTCCTTAATGCGACAGAGGTTCTCCTTTGAAACATTGAACAAACTGGGCACATGCAAATTAAGTCACTGGCCCAACCGTTTACATTATTTAACACATTATTGGTTTTTGATTCTATTCCCTTACGCTCCCTCTTCTCACTCTTCGAAGACCCAGACTTTAGTAAATCTACAGCTAAATCCTTGGGCGATAATCCTTCCACTTTCAGCCCCAAACTGTGTTCTGCAAATCCACATTTTTACTATCAGATTTTCTTAGCGTGGGCAAGAATGAAATAGATAAAAATATGAGCTATAACTGTCTTTCCTTCATATTTTTTTTACAAGCTACTTTTAATAAGTAGCCAGTTTGTGTTTTAATCATGTTTAATCACTTTTACTACTGTTATGCTAAAAGTTGTTTCCTTCAAAAAGTAGTAGCATGGGCCTTCAAAAAAGTTGACTACAGTCTGTGTACAAGGATCTAAAGGTCTTTAATAATAGTAGGTATAGCAAGAGCTAGCATTTACTGAATAATTACTATGTGTCAAGCAATATTCTAAGTGAATTACATTTAATCTTAACCTAAGATATAGGTACTATTGTTCCATTTGACAGGCAAGAAAACTGAAGCAAAAAGAAATTAGACAATTTGCCCAAGTGAGTGGCAGAATCAAAATCAAACCCAAGAAAGAGCCTAACCACCAGCCATGGCTATCATTTCTGTTGATGATATTAGGCCGTAACACCTGAGGGCAGGTGAGTAATTCAAATGAAAATTATGTCACTCTGCCACAAGTGGGCCTCCCTAAATCTCTTCCCCACCAGTGTGATTCTTGACAGATCAAAGACAAAAGCCTTCTAATGGAAATTTGGCAGAAATTGATAAAAAATGACAGAAAAATAGGAGGTAAGAATACTAATACTGAAAATTACCCAGTGCAATGGGACATCTGATTCAAGGCAAATCGAACAGAACTGAATCAAATTTCTAAGGATGATTTGGAAAGTATCATGACACTTAGGTATGAGGTCTCTCGAAGAATTAGTTTAACAGCAATGTGCAGATGTTTAAGTTTTATTATCAATATGGTTTATGTTTTCTGGCTATAAAAGTATATTTAATTAAACCCAATATGTGTATAAAAGTTTTAATAATAAAGAGAGAAAAACCTTTAAAAAGAAAAACCTTTAATGAATAGGAAGCTGAATACTAAAGTAAATTAACAAAAAATAAACAGCCAATGTAATATAACAACATGAGTTAACTGAGGTCGTTAATGTCAGTTAAATTGCAAATGATCCATTAAAACCAATGTTGAAAATGTGTCAATTAAATATGAGCAGACAGCCTTGCAATTTGAGTTTAAAGATTTACTTCTTCCAGACTCATAAGTCTTTTGAACATGAACATTTGTCTGAATTAAAAACATTCCTTCACACTCTACACACAAACACTAAATAAGATTTTGCCAATTACCAAAGCAGGGGATAGTATTACATTTGGAACAGGGCAATCCAAAAAGTATTCGCCATTGCAAATCATTTGAGTAATTTTCAGAGAACCACAGCACATTATCCTCACTACTCTTTACTTCTCTTTTCTTTAAAGGCTATTGTCAATAAGGTGTATGCTACGGACCTCTCTTAAGAACCACAGCCTTCAAGAATCTCAAAATGTTTAAAATATATATGGGAGCTTTCCTTCCAGAAGAAGTTTTTAAAAAGTAAGCAGTGTTTAATAATAGCCTGCTGTATATCTTTGGAAATGAAAGCCTCGCAAAACTTCTCTTTCTGAAATACATTCCGTTTAGCCTGAGCCGCATTTTCTGCCTAATTTCCAATTCTGTATTGAAGCTTCGCCCACAACTGTGCCACCCTCTGCCTCGCACCCTGCAACTTCCTCCCTGCCATTCGCAGAACGCTGCTTTCCACACTTCACTCTTGTTTTGCAATAACGTCGCGTCATTACAATGCACCCCTCAAAAATTCCTAAAAGGCCAGTAGACACCAAACAGGTCCAAGGAGATCGAAATCTTAATTTGGAGAATGACTGCTTTGGGGCATTTCTCATTTATCCAGAATGCCCTTTCTTCCACAGTGATGATCAGGTGCATTAGGAGTGGGCATATGAGTACTGTGGAATAAAAATAAAGATCTGAAAGTTATATTTTCAGAAAAAAATGTTAGAAATTTCAATAGACCCAAAATAAAATTGAAAAGAGAATTAGTTCCCATGATGATTACACTGATGGACCATATTCCACGACTCGTCCCCATTCCTGGAGCTACCCCACACTGTTGTAGCACAATCACACTACCTATTCTCCCGTCTCTACGCTTCTGCCCTGATACGTAATGAAGAGATGACCAGTCAGTCCTCAGCTGCCCTCAACTCTGCTCCCAGCTCCGGCCCGTGTCTTGTCTGCAGCCACGTGAGAGACGCCTCGCCAAAATGTCACCCCTCTTGAATTCCTGACCCAAAGAAACAGTGGGAGATAATGAAATGTTCGTTTTAATAAAAATGAAAGTTTTGAGATGATCTGTTAAATGAAACAATATTATTAACAATATGTGCAGATGGAAAAGCATATGGAGGGACGAGAAACAATTTAGCAGAGAGAAGGAAGGCCAATCCTAAATATCTGAGGGGCACAGGAAATAGGATACCAATGAGGAGCAAACCAAGATGGCCTATATAAACTGGAAAGCTCAAGAAGTGGGGATTGCCACATTAAAATCAAGGGAATTAATTGAAAGTCTGTAAAAAAAACAAAGCATCAGACTGCCACCATCCCTATTCCATTAGTTAAGGGAAGTTCTCTGTAGACATGGAAGCAGAAATGCTCTGGGCTCACAGGGTGGAGATGGCTTGTGAAATGAGGACAAGCCACAGTGAGAGTAAGTAATGGACGCTGAGACTACCCTAGTCCAGCTCCGAAATGCCAGCAGTCAGGCTCAGACATCACTCACCAACTCTAGAAGCAAAAGACTACTGATGTCTTCTCTGGAGAAAATAGACTACTCTAGAGAAAAGATTTTCACATATCATTATGAGCAAGTCCCCAATGGCAAAGCTGGCAGATTACATCAAGACCCAAAGAGAGGCCTGCCAGTCCAAAGCCCAGCGCACAGTGACAGCTTCCAATCAGCGTCTTAGTGTTTCACCCTTAAAATGAACATTTTTGAGTAAAGCTTTTGGCATAAGAGAAATTATAAAGAGTAAAGAAGAAACAGAGGTAACGCAAGTAATAGAAAAAAAAATAAATAATGTTTCAAAAAGGAAAAAATACATTGCATCCATAAAACGATGCTATAATAAGAAATGAAATACAAAGAAAAAACACTCTGAAATAAAAAATTGATAGAGAAAAATAAAATAATAGGTTGAAAGATAAAGTCTAAGTTATCTCTTAGGCAGAAAACAATAAAGGAATGGAAAAAATAGTAAAGAAAAGATCAATCAATTCACTATCCAAATCCAGCCAACAGGAGTTTCAGAATGAGGAAGCAGGTAAAGAGAGTGAAAGAAATTATAAGTAAATATTACAAGATAATTTCCCCGAAATAAAGAACAGTACAAACTCAGTGCCCACCACAATGAAGAAGAGCAGCAGCAAAAAGACCCACAGAAACACAAACACATAGTGAAAACCCTAATAGCTCTAGGGTGGGGGGTAGGGGTTAGGGGATGAGTAGGTCATATATACAGAGTCACCCACCAAAACGGCATCTAATTTTTTCAGCAGCAACACAAAATGTCTGAAGGCAAGAATATGAGGTTAGATTATATTTTTTAAAGTCTTGGAAAAATTATTTCCATCCTACATCACTCGATCTAGCCAAGCCAAACAATCCATTTAAATGTGAGGGTGTATTTTTTAAAATGCAAGGTCTAAAAAGTTTCCTTCCCATTCATACTGTCTCAAGAAGCTACTGAAGGACGTGTACAATCAAATGACAAGTGATTTAGGAAACAGAAGATTCACATATCGGAGGCCAAGAGAAAGAGTCAGGAAAAAAAGATGGCGGGGGCAGCCCAAGAGAGAGCTGCGAACAGAAATAAAGGCCAACCCCGCCTGAGTAAGGTGGCCACCACTGCAAAAACGGGGGGCCGTCTGGATGCCCAGACGTAGGTCGCATGAGAAACAAAATTAGAATCGAAAAAAGTTATCTGACAGCTACGACAGTATGAAAAACTGCATTGCTAAGCTGCTGGAGGGTGCGGAAAAACTAATCAGATGTTTAAAAAAAAAAAAAAAAACATGAGAGAAGAACAGGCAAACTTTAACTACAGGCAAAACTAAAAGTTATCCAAGAAAGGAAATAATTATAGGATAGTAAAATACTTATCTTAGTAGTGAAAAAAGTTAAAAAGATGTAATAATGAAAACAGTAACATGGTCTTAACCTAAAGTTGAGCTATGATTATACCGGGAGGATGGTGAGAGTGGGAAGGAGAGGGAAAAATTCTCATCTAGTACACAGCCATTAAACAACGCCAACTGAAGAATTTAAAAGATAATATACAATATACATTAATGACTGTATGAATGTACATGCACATTTTTTAAAAATACAGATATAAAAAGAGTTTAATTTGATTTTTTAGTATCACCTATAAATTAGTTACACATTCTAAATTTTGCCTATTTTTGAGAACTTAGATGACCTGGGTTACAATTTATCCTTGGAGTAAGAAACATACGTGCCTTAAACTCATTTTTGCTTTCTAATGCTTGACTCTTGATACATTCATACACAAAGGAAGGTATAGACTCCATTTTCCGACAGTTAACTAGGCCTCTAAATCCCATTCCCAATTCACTATCACCCTCCAAAAAAGAAAAATCACCGACATGTCCATCCATAGGTGATGTGACTGTGTGAGACCTTAGAGAAAGAGCTGGTGGTGCTTCTCACAGGACAGCAGTGGCCTGACAAGATTAGACAAGGGAGGACAGGGTGCTTGCTACAAGTCTCAACAAATTTTTTGCTAAGTGGTGAATTAAAAAGAATAGTTTCACTCAACTGCCAGGATGACAGAGACCTATACTGAAATGTAATTACCAAAATACTGAATAGATTTACCATGAAATTGTTTCTTTTAGTGAATGAAAATGACTTAAATTCTGATATCCTTCCTAAAATAATGAAAGGGAGCTAAAAGCTATACATCCCTCTATTCGTGAGTGCTCTTCATTGCCTTAAGCCAAATTCTCAGCTCCCAGGACACGGAAAACCACTGCTCCTTGTGCCCCCACTGCTCCTTGTGCCCCGTGCTCACGCTGCTCACGGGAAGGGCCCTCTGGCCTCCGCGCACAGTGACCCTCGCTGGGTCTCCTGCAGAGCCTCGGCGGACGGCAGTTTATCGCAGGGCATCACTTCGTGGAGAGCTTCTGCCACAAAACCACACACTCGTCAAGGAAAAGCACCATGAATTTCATCCGCATCCGCAGGAACCAGCACGCTGCCTGGTCACAGAAAGGAGCTCAATATTTCTCTTCCAGAAATATCAAATTACAACAACACTACGTTCATGGACCTTAAGCATTACAAGAAATTCTGATGACTGTTTAATGAGAAATACTCAACTTTTACAGATACTTTCTTCAGAGTCTTTTAACTTGGGTGGTAAAAAAGGAAGGCCTCACACTGCAATCAATGTTTAAAAGGAAGAACTGACTAAAAATAATCCATGTTTGTATTCCATGCAAATCTCTACTGCTCCTGGAACACTGCCAAGCTCAGATTCAGGTAGAGCAAGTACTAATTTCCAGTACCCTTAGCAGTGAAGAAAATGTGCAGCACCAGCCTGTCCTCCCAGCGTCCCACACCTGTCACGAGGGTCGGTAATTCCCCCCCGTGGCAGAGTATGGAGAGTTTCCAGCTGAGTCAGTCCGCCTAACAGCATATTCTGTATGAGGGGAACAGGATTCACTGGAACCTGACTAGAGAGGATAAGTTTCCAACTAGGCATTTCAGCAGTTAGGTAGGTATTTTATTATAATGTGAAACAATATATAATTGTCTTTGCAAAGTTGAGATTCTTATCCATTGAGAATTTTCTAATGATTCTGTAACCAGATAAATATGGCAACAGTAATAACAACTACAAAATAGAAAAGTAAAATTCTTCAATCACCATCGGGTACCGTTATCAACACTACTAGTACTTGCAAGATTTTTGTTTCACAAACTAAGACATGAGCACCGAAGACATTTAAGTCTATCATTCATTAGCAATTCAACAGCATTAAAATGGGTTTATTACTTTTAACTGGAAAAATATGAATGTATTATCGTGTACACTTGAGTCAGCTGCCATCTGGATAGAAAATGGAGAGAAATTTGGAACAAACATTAATAGTTTGACTTTGCTATCAAAAGGAAGCCTGGAAAAACACGTAGCTACTAGAAGGTCAAAGTTATGCTTCTACAATGTAACTGGCTCTTTCTACACTAATGAAACACACACATTAAATTCTCTTTTGAATTATATTAAAGATACTCTACCATGGAACTACACAGGATTTTAAGTAAAGATCCACCTACCAAAACAGCACAGTGAAAATAACTTCTTACATAGTGACACACAACAGCCTCTAGTAGTTTCTATTGCACAGGAGCAAAGTTTTTTCATGGTGATGAGATCAGTTCTATACTATGAACTGGGGCTTTCATATTTCTGTACTAAAAACCTACACAATAAAATTATGTCTAGCACCATGTTTACATAGTACAACTAAGAGGCATTAACAAAAGTTATGGAAGACATCATCCTCTCAACACGAGTTATGAAGAAATCTGTACTTTTCCCTATCTTTAAATCATATTGTCCCATTGTTCACTTCTGTCACAGATTGCATTTACTTTCCTCCTTTAAAAAAAAATGGACAAAGTATATAATGTAGTAATTTTCATGGCACTAAACATCAGGCAACAAGGACAGTGGTGCCGGGGGTAACCAGCCCTGTGACTTCTCCGCTTACTGCCTCGGGTGACTTTCCAGACCACAGAGTGGGGAGGGGAAAGTGGGCAGTCTGGATCCCTTTCCCTCAGCTGGGGAACAGAGCTGGAAGCCCGAGGAGGCCAAGAGGGCGGACTTTCTCAGGGAAGAATAAAGGAGAAGGCTTCACAGAGAGGTCTCTGGATGTTAGCAATCTCCCCTCAAAGACTGGGCAGTGTGACGTTCAGCCCGTGGGAAGAAATGATTTGAGGATGGGGAAAGAACCACACAAAAGGACTAGAAAGAATGGTCCTCAGGGCAAACCCAGAAGAATTCCTGTTCCTAACTGGTCAGAGAGGGAAAGCTGCCCGGAACACTCGGAAGGAATTTGCCTCAAAAGGGGGACAAAATTAGTGCTGAACACCATTCCAGTCCCACTGACCAAGCTTAACAGTGAGGCCCAAAAGGATCAAGCTCTTTTCAAGTAA
>CM053502.1:168302101-168491518 GCA_028627145.1 Eidolon dupreanum | reverse complement strand
CAGAGAAAATTAGAGATCTACACTTTCACGCGAAACACAAACTGGGGCTAAACTATGTTTTCCACTAGAGATCCAGGAGTACATAGGGAGGCTGGCCAAAGCAAGGCTGACAGAAAACCAGGTCCAGCATATGATGGGCACTTGCTCGGGTCACAAACGTCAGTTGCTATAATTCAGCTTGAGCAAGACATAAACACACTGCACAACAGACAGGGGACGAAAGCAAATCCATGGAGGCAGCTGAAGGCAAAAGGCACCCAAAATGTTCCCTCACGTCACTGAGTACAGAGAGGGAATACACGAGAAAGTACACAGTGGAGGGGGAATGTTGGCCATAAATAATGTTTTACCATTAGCTACAAGCAGCTGTTCCCTAACCCAAAAGGATCTCTTTTCAATGCTGTTTACGAATCACAAAAATTTGGCAGTATTAATGAAATAGGGTTAAAACAGTTTAGAACAAACTGTCGTTAATATTCCAAAATTTAAAACATCATGGCAAAATCAGTAAGCGATCTTGATTAAAATAGTTAAAGCATATTTCAAGTTTTACAGAAAATGTCAAAATTTTGAAAATACAAGAATCAAAAGTAATGTTCTAAAAATTCATAGCTTTTATTCCTAATAATTAAACATAATATTCTACATAATGTCTACATTTTAGAGTTTGCTAATTGATACAGAAAGGGTAAACATTAATTTTCTTTACAAAGTCTAAACTGCTTTAACCTAGGTTTGCTTGGTACCAGTCAATGCAAAAGACATTACAGAATGAAAAATAAGCAAGGCAGAAGAAAACTAAACAGAAATTGTTGTGCCTTCTAAGTTATTAGACAACATATTTTCTTTAGAGAATCAGGATATAGTAGTGAAGGATGCTTTTAAACTTCTATTTTAATAAATATTCCAATCTAAGTTCTCCTGGCCACACAAAACTCTCGTATATTAAGTCACACATCTATAGTTATAGATTAATAGTTATAAAACTAGAGCCATTGGAATAAGGCTGAGGAAGGTTAATTAACTTGGCTTATGGGGAACTACTACATGTAAAGTAATTATTGTATTATTATGAGACCTTAAATTTTTTCCTGACATCTCTTTTCAATAAACACAGAAAATTATGGCTCACCGTACCTACCATGTGAATTTGGTAGCTTAAACAAAGTTAATTCAGACCACACTCTTTTCTCCAGGTGGCTGTCTTGAAACCCACCAGCACTCAGAGGGAGCCTGTAGTACAAATCAACCACCATCCACCCTAGGGCTGGAAAAGGGATATGACTGTAGCCTAGACCAACAAACCTATTCTGAACAGAGATCTGCATCCATATTGAATATTATCTGGATAATTTTGTTGCCAAACACAAATAAAATCAATTGTGATATTAATATCAGGGTATGCATTTACTCAGTATCTGTTCTTGAAATAATTTACACATAAATTACCTACTCATATTCATCTCTAAGTTGACTTGTTTGGAACCTGGAATGCATTTTCCAGAAATACACCAAGTTGAACTTAAATTTCTCAGCCTACAAAAAACTTTGATACATAAACAGAACCAGTGTTCCCAGAAGCTAACTACCCTTTACAACAACAGTGCTTCCCTCTGGAGCAAAAGTTACCCAGCTTCAACCTGAGTGCCCAGCCCCCCGCCCGGACTCCACTCACAGGTACTAAGAGATCTGCAGGCAGGTGCTGGGACTTCTTCGCTCCAAGCAACCAGAACAGATCCTCAAGCCAGAATAACCATGAACAACAAAAATGGGCAACTGTCTGCTGAAGAGCTATGTGAGTATGACCTCAAGTAATCTTAATAATAACCCTATGAAGGAGAAATTGTTATTCTTCATTTTTGGCAAAACAAACAGATGAAAAGAAAAGTCAAATAAATTGCTCAGGTGACACAGCAAGAGTGCTCATGCTGAGGCTGAAACTCAGACCCAACAAACTCCAGCGGACTCTATTCTCACAACCACTACAAGTGATAAGAATGTTTAAATTACAGGTCGTCCTACAGGTACAGAGGATATTTCTAAAAACGTGTACAAAACCAAAGAGCAAAAACAAACACACACAATGGGGGTTAGGTGCAGTTCCACAGCAGAAAGAATGATGACAATGAAGATGAGGATGAGAATGACAAAGAAGAAGAAATGCTCAATTTACATTTTGCCTTCTAAAACATCATCTCCGATGAAGATTTATTTTCTTGATAAGAAGCAATGAATGATCTAATAAGAGAAAGAATTTTCTACATTCATCTTCTCCAAATGTCTCATGCCTATGTATTATATTTTTCAGATTTCTCATCCCTAATATTGTCACTCGATTTTCCATTTTGCCCTCATTTTTGTAAAATATTTGAAATATTCAAATATTCGCATCAACTTACATTAGTCAGTACTAAAATACTGGCTACCAAACAGCATTACCAAACAATAATTTAAAATAACCATTTCCTGGTAATGGACAACAGTCCAGAGAAGGTGTTCGAGGACGTGCGGCTGACAGTGCACCAAGTGCTGGCTCTGTGACACACCAGTGTCCCCACACACGGACCCACAAGGCACAGAGAAAGAGGACAGACAGGGGCTGGGAAAGGTCGCTGGCGACCTAAGGCGGGACAAGGACGGTCCCTTCCCAGAATATAATGAAGAGGAAACAAATTCAGTGCCCCAAATCTACACAAATATGAACTCGGCATACATCAACTACAAAGATTTACTTAACTGAAAGAAAAACGAATTTTGAAACTGAGCTCCCTATCGGATGAATAAAAGTTCTTTGTAAATCTTATTTCTACCACTTTTAAAATAACCACAAGCCCCCAAAATGAGGTTCATACAGTACTTAAGTTTGAATACAATTATATATCCATGTTATATGAAAGAACAATTTCAATTCACTGATCAAACAATATCAAATACATTCAGAGAAGTCTAAAACTTAAATTGTCACTAAAACACTAATAAATATGGCATACGCATGCTTTAATTCATACAGCACAATGGAAATTTTTATTCCAAATGAAATATATAAAGTGAATTAATATTATTATATTTTTAAAGCATTGAAACAAATTATATGTACAAAACACACAAATATACACACATTCTCTCCTTTCTCCCTCTCTGTTCTCTCCTCTTACTCATCATGCAAAGAGCAGTGAAAATCAGTCAAAAAAGAGAAGCGTCAGGGTGAAAAAAACCCATTTCCAAATTAATCATTAATCTGATGGTTGAAAGCTGATTTATCTTCATTTTTATCTTCATGACTTTTTCATTCCTATTTAATGACATTTCCTATGATGATTCGAGTCAAGACTATGGAATTCTTATCCGAAGAGTATATGTCTATGTATGTGTGTCTATGTGTGCACATGCACACGTGTACGTATAAAACGAATTTGTATTCAGTAACACAGATCTTCAAATTTTCAAATATGAGGTGTATCCTGAAAAACAGTAATACTATTAGGACCCCTTTCATGTCCCTCAGAAGACTAGGTTTCCAGATTCTCTAACGATGGATGAAATAAAATCTCCAATCAAAGCCATTAAAAAGCAGGACAATGTTATCAACATTAACAAAGAGCAAAGACAGAGGAAAAGGAAATTAAAGTTATTAAAAGAGCTAGAAAAAGAAGCTGTTAAAAGTTATTGACATTTGTGTTGTCATAACTTTTTCCCCAAATTGAAACCACTCCTTTCAAACATTTACGCTATCAAAATAAGATGAACGAGATTTTAAAGAATGCCTTCTTAAAACATGGTATACTGTGGATAACAGCACATTTGCCCACTCTAAAGTCTTAATGTAAATTTCAAGTTAAGGAAGAAATGGTTAACTACAATATGTTTGGCAGTAGGTCTATCTCGTTAAATGATAAATTAACAATACATACAAGTGGAGACTAGACCCATTTACTGGAAAGAAAATGGGCAGCACACCCTAAATATCCAAGAGAAACTATGAGAAGTTGTGATGAGGCCAATCGGAGATATCACGTAGTTTTGCTAGTCTTTTATCAACAATGAGTAAAAAGTAAAACATGTAAATATACAAAGAATACATCCCAGTAATTAAAACAAAAAAGTATATACTGCCTATGTCTTAAAGACAAAATGAGTCTAATCTGAAAATTCTCAGGACTCAGTAAAGATGACTGAATTGTCTGCAGTAAACTCCAAATGTACATTTGAATGTATTTATATAATCAGTCTAACAACAAAATTTTTTTAGCATTCACAATCTTCTCCCAAAGATAAACAGAAAACTATAATTCTACAATAGGTTCCAAAACTTCAAAACTGTATATAAATAGAAGCTATTTAACATTATCTATATTTGTATTACAATAACTTTTGCCCTACACTGAAACCAGGTTTTATTTTAAACTTACTAACTTTATTCTAGCTTTCTAAAACTACTGATACATATTTATAAGTTGAAGTGTAGATTTAGTTAATTCCATTAACACCTGCTAAACTGGGTAAAACAGCCATGGAATTATCAACAGCAATTTTTCTTAAATGACACACTTTCTATACTGTTAAGATAAAGCAGAGGGAGACTGAGCAAGAAAGATAGCTGCTTCAGAAAAAAACAAGCCTCACCTAGATGGACAGAAGCACCTCTGTGAAGAGTAGAAAACGCATCTCAGAGTCTTAACAGGGGCGAGCCAGATAAAAGTTAGGAAATAAACTATGCAGTCACGTTCACTATAAGAATCAGCACAGTAATGGCAGGGAAAATACTGCTGAATTATATTACTCTGAATCTTAAAAAAATATTTAAAAAAATAAAAATAAATGCTTTATCACAGCTGCTCTATGCAAAAAATAAAAAGGAGGGAGGGCAGGAGGGCAAATGGCTGAATTTCAAACCGCTGATAACCAAAGTCTACCACATGGGAAACAGAATGCATATCCAGATGTATACTCCATGAAAAAAAAAAAATAACGGTTATGAGGTATTCATGTGAAAAGTGATTAAGCCTTCCAGTTGAAAAGCCGACCTTTCACAACACAAAAAACCATCACGTAGCTTTGAGATTAACACATTCCTATGTCCTCTGGTGCTCGTTACAATTTAGTTAGCACCTCGTCTACATTGTTACTTGGGTTGTTTATATATTTTTCATTTCCTAAAAGCTAAAATAAAACAGACCAAAGAATGATTCTCCCCAAATATCCAAATAAAATCCTTACAGACTACATACACAAGACATAAATATAAACTTAGTAAATTTTCTTACAATTTTTTTGAAAAATAAACTTTTCAAATAAGAGAATCCTCACTTCAATTGAAGTTAAGCTGCTTTTAAAAAGGAGATGATTTAAAAATGTATCCTCTCTTTCACAAAATCAATCATTTCAAACTTGCAATTTCTGCACACGACAGTCTATGGCCTGAGTGTACATGTAAGATTATGTTATCATAAAAGAATTTTAAACCATAAGTCTCTCAAATAATCCTAATTTTCCCTACACAAAATATCAAATTAGCCTTTCTGTAGTCTTAGCACATAAGCATGAAGAGATATATTTTTGGGGGGAGTGAGGAGGAGAGTCAGAGGAAAAAATTAGTAAGATTTAAGGTTTCAATGGCCAAAACAGAATATTAGCTTCCGTTTGGCTATTAGTCAAATAAGCAGAGCGATCTCTAAAGTGTCACCAACAGATAGCAATAAATTCTCTAAACGAGACTTAGTGCCTACTTTTCTCATGTGGAAGGGAATGAAAAAAAGCTGATTCAGCGTATGCAGTATATTCATTCAAGTCACATACTACTGATGTCACAGGGAACCTTGACAGCTCATAGTCTGGAGGAGCCAAAGGTCAAGAGATGAGTTAATAAGGCATGCAGCTGAGTCTGTGACAAGGCCAGGCTGAAGGGGCTGGGGATGGGGGTCCACTGGAGACAACGCTCCCCACAACTGCAAGCCAAAATGAAGAATCTTTGTGGCTGCTTCCAAGAATGACAGAAGAGATTCTTAAATTGAAATGAGTGGTGTGTGAGAATTTCTCATTCAAGTGTTACTAAGCGGCTTCTTTCCATACTTGGCCAGCACGTATGTATTCTAAAGAAAAGGGGAACAGACAACTGTTCAGAACACTGACTCACGCCATGCCGAGCTCATGCTAAAGATTATCTGTCATCCCTCTTGGAACCCTGGCTCAAAGCGCATTAAAATTTTCTCTTTTCAAGATAAAGATGACACAATCTCTATAAAAAAGGAAAATCTCAAATAAGTATACCAAGAGAAAAATTTTGTGTTGTTTCGAAGAGTCTTATTTGTAAAACAAACTCTTCTGTGGTTCTGATTTAACTTCAAGTAACATTTGATCATATTAGTTAAATTAGACTCAATTGTTTTTTAATGTTTAAGTACTATTTTGAACACTAAGGATCAATATAACAAAGAAGACAACCCAAAAATGCAATGCTTATTAATTACATACAGCATATTTAGGTTTAATATTTTCTTGAAAGGGCTTATTTCATATAGATGCTATGCAGTCATTTAAAATGGTAGTATACAACTATATATGATAGGAAATTATGTTAACTTTTCTAAGCAAGTTATAAACAGTACATAAAAAAGACTGCTTTTTCATAATGAACTATTTATGAATATATGCTGAGAAAAAAAGTCTAAGATACAGAAAATAGTAATCTCAACTTTATAATGAATACATATTACCTATGTGATTAGAATAACCAGGAAAGGTATTTTTAAAGAGAGAAAACTTGTCACTGAGCAGGTTCCTTTGTCATTTCCTAATCTAACTCTACATTCCTTACTCGATGTTAGAACGCAACACAAAATATAAGTAAAACAGAGTGATTTTTAAACCCACTAAAAACAGGATCTACCAAAATAAGTTATGTCAACTATATAATACTTCTGAAGAAAATGACAGAGGCACAGATTTCTGAAAAACTTTCTAAACAACAAACAAACAACACATAAACAAATTAAGAAACACTAAGGTGTATTTTACCTTGGTTTTATTTCAAATTTTTAGAAATAACTGCTTAAAGAAAATGGCAAAAAAAATCTGAATTTACTGCTGAATTGTCATTTATACTTTTAAACTACTTTTTATAGAGTACATATGTATATATAAAATTATTCTCGAACTAAATCAGTACATCTATTCTTTCTAGCAAAACAGAGTTGATGGTATGGTGGAGGTGACTTACTATTTATAAGGAGAAAGAATTGGCAGGCTGCTCCTCCCACCTGATGTTTCTTTATTTCAGAATTCACAGTACAGAGAAATAGGTTTTTTTTTTTTTTAATACATTCCTCAGTAAACGCAACCTCAGTCATAAGATCAGGCAGACTTGTGCTCATTCGCTTCTAGTTCAAGAAACAACCAGCGACACGACCTGTGCACAGACTTATTCAACAGCAGATAAAAGCTATGCATACAGTGATCTTGTCCTGCAGCCTAGTTTCAAGCATTCCCAGTAACACTGCTGGTCACCAAGCTTCTATCATGGGGTCTCTCAAGAGGTGACTCATACATGGGCCAAGAGCAGGTGAAGGGCACAAGGCGCATGCGCTGGTCAACAGCTCCACGCCCACGCAAGCCAGGGGTGATCCAGATGAGGACAGGCGTGGGGGTGCGACACTTGCCAGTGGGCACCGGCCAGCAAGCAGCTGAGGGCCGGGCCTGACCGCTGTGCACAGGAAGTTGCCTCGGCTCCACGTGGATGAGCCAGAGTCACAATTCCCTACGTCGGCATTTCACCGCCTCCCAAATTCCTCACTGGTGACTTCTTTCATTTCATTCTCCAAAATATACACCTTAGGCTGTGTAGAATAGCGTATTTTCAAAATGTAGTCTGGCTTGGACTTGACAGTGGAGGAAAGCTGATTAATTGTAGAAACCACGTTGGCATCTGGTTTCCACTCCGCAGCCCCACCGCAGCGGGCACCGCCGGCAGGTTCGCGCGCGGCTCCGCCCGCGTGAGCAGTGACCAACAGGTGTCTCTGCAAAGCTGAGGGCCTTGGGGTTTCTTTCTTTCCTTTTCTGTTTTCCAGAAAAAAAGATTTCTTTCTTTTCTCTGAGATCACAAAAAATTTCAAATTTAGAAATCACTGTTCCATTACCATTTATTCCTTTTTCACAAAGTAAAAATGTGGGCCACTTTGCAATGGTTGTTCAAAATGGCACCGGAACTACACAGGAAAACACAGTGAGCTCTGCTCCCCAAGCTCCCCGGTGCTGTTTCATAAAACGGTCAGAGAATAATTCTGCTTCTTCACGGAACAAAATCACCTCTCTAAATTCAAGCCTAAAAAAAATACAGGAAAATGTTGTGTGCCTATAATTCTAAAACCCTGTAACTTCACTATATCCAAATCCAATTCTGGTTTCCCATGCTCTTTTTTCCAGAGAGTAATGTGGGGTGTGTCCCCCATTTGATAACTGCCCTTTAAGTATATGAAAAATAAGTGCAAAGACTAGCCATGAGCCTGCAGCTTTAATTTTTAAGGCTTAGCAAGTAGCTGCGCGATGCAAAGTGACAAAGGAATGCACACCCAAACTCAAACAAACCAAACACATTTGCTCATAAACAAAAAGGACTTTTAAGGGCAACGCTCCGCCAATAAAAGTTTATGCACATTATTTCCTACTGGTTGAACTAATATAATTACCAAATGAAAATATAATTTTAGTTTACTACAAACTAGGATAAATTATTTTAAGAACAATAATTCCATTATATCAATGCACAAGGGAACTTTCTATGAGTCAATAAAGGACATCTGTCATACAAACAAATGCCACATCACACATGTACAAAGCCCAATTCCCCATCAGAAAATGAAAATTCGTTTTATTTTTAAGCAAAGATTTAGGAGTTGTAAAGGAAAATGAAATATTGCTTTTTTTAAAAAAATCACAACAATAGTCTAGGATGAATAAATATAGTGTTCTCGGTTCAATCAAGAAGTGGATGATCTTCAAAGACAATTCTGAAAGAAAATTTAAGCAGGACACATGGGCAGCCACAGAGCAATCAGAGAAAAGACCCACAGTGTGCAGACTTCTCACTGGCTAGTAGGGATTAAAGACGAGCACAGGGCGGGGGCAACCTCGACTCATTCAAAAAACAGGCGGTTTCCATCATGATTTGGGAAAATGAAATGCTCTTCACAACAACACGAAGTGATCTGTCTTTAAATGCACTTTAAAAGTTGTCACAAGCAGAAAGCATTATTCACACTCCCTTCAGCCCACCCCACTGCCATTCCCATTCTAAACTCATCCCTCCATGCTTTCTCAGCAGAAACAAAATCTTTATGGCCATATGTCTTAATGTGTCTGTTAAATCACTTCCCACTTTAACATTGCTCTCACAGATTTCACCAAATTAAACTGCATACAAAGGAAACGATAGCAGGAGAAAGCTAACGCTTTAAATATTTTTTATTTATTTATTTACTTATTTAGTTACTGGGGGAGAGGGCTGAGATGAGGAAAGATCCATATTTTTTAAACCGATGATATATTTTAAAAGGACTGACAGTGTAGTCAACAACTAACTCTATCACTGTTTCACTTTCTAAAGACTTCCCTTAACATTTTAGTAAACTACTAAAATTTAATTGAAAATATCTTGATAATAAGACATTGCATCCAACCTTTTAAGAGTTTTAGACCCAAAGCGTATACACTATAACAACAAACTACTCCAATTAGCCAAGACCTTTTCAACAGAATAAAAGTAAAGGTGAGTTTCTTGCTTTCACCCTCTTGAACAGACTAAAAATCAGATTATACTCAACTATTAAAAAAAGAACACAAGTATTCCTACTAGCAGAGGAAATTAGTCCATTCCGCACAGCATGTTCCCTATGCAAGTCCTGCAGACCTATTTACTAACTTTCTTATAATCTTATTAATAAAAGTATGACAATTAAACAGTCTTTGGGATTTTGAGTTTAGTTTGAGGCACATAAGAGCAGTTAATGATTTTACTTAACTGAAAATTCCAGATAACAACCAAGCTGGGAGAATGGAGAGGGGGCTTCTCTACTTTTCCTTACCTTGACAAGTACTTTGCTTCATTAAGTAAACTACACTATCAACTCCTGTCTTCCTCATCTTTTGTGCTTTGCTTCATTACCTGGGCTACAATCACTTGTTGGTTTTAATAGAGCTTTTTAAATAGAAATCGCCTAGATTACTGACTTTTCCAAAAAGAGGGGCAGGGAGGGGAGACTATTATTTCTCAAAAGAAGAAAAGAGAAATCTGGACTATAGTTAAAAATAATGATTATTCAAAAGAAATACTGAAGATGTGAAGGGACATTTAAATGCCCAAAACTAGGTGGGTGAATATATAGTGCAACAAAATACGTCTGCAGAAAAGTGCTTCATTACCTTACGAGCCCATTATTTATCTTGAAACCAGGAATGTATCCATCGTAATCGCGCCTACAAAGACTCAAGAATCGCTTAGTAAAAAGAATTCATGAATTCCCCTTCTTCCATCACAAATAAAACAAATTAAGTTATAGACTGAATGAGTAAGAACAACTACCAATAATAACCCATCTATCTACTTTTGATGAAGTATACCATATGCCACAGTATTAAACAAATATTGAAAAATTATTATTACTCATTTCCAGTGTTTTTCCTCCTCTTTAAAGGACGGGGGTAGAAAACATTTTAAAAATAAAATGATGTTCCCAGGTGTGAGATAATGACTGAAATAAAGGTCAGTATTTAACCTTTTGGTATTCGGAGACACCGACTGCACCATGACTGTGAAAATGCAGTGTTTAGAGAAGCGAATGTAGACAACGAGCAAAAGTTGGGTTCTGAAGGCAGCAACAAGTGAATTAGAAATCCTGAAACATAGTCGTGGATGAAGTGGTCGCGCATAGCTGTGAGGGGAAGGCCGCGCCACATGCCAGCTCCCAGACAGGAGAGAGAAATCCAGGTGTCAGGGGAACTTGGGAGAAGCCGCAACACAGGCAATACCAGGCACTCACCTGCCTCATCATCCTCATCTGGCAAAGGAGGACATCGGTCTTAAAAAGTCAAGAGTACGAAAATTCCTGTGCTGCCCTGAAATTGCAACATACTCTCATGCTTAAGTGTGAAATTATCTGAGGCTCATGGGGAAAAAACACCTCTTAATGCCCTTTACAACTAAACAGAAGGAAAACTTCCTAAACGTCAGGAGACACTATCTGTATGCATTCGAGGGAAATTATTTACAATACCATTTCTCAGATATGACACCTCAGTTATGAGAAAGATGCCAAATGACAGGCCTTAAGACCTTTTATTCTCCATGTCCTAAAGCTCCTGCTTAAACCCGTACAGGGGGGCAGGTGATCAGAATCCTAGAACGCCACATGACACACTGCTCCCCGTGAGTCACACCACTGCCTGACCTAGGTCTGGTCTGTGTCCAGGGTTCTGAACGTCTCACAGCTAAAGCTGACCTTGATATGGGTGTCGATGTGGGAGGGAGGTGGGGGCATCCAAAAGATGTGCTTAAGGTAACCAACTCTGTGACAACACGTAACTTGAGCTTCCTAACTCCCAAAACATTACTCAAGTGCACAGCACTCACTCACTGAACGTACAATTAGCCTCACTCCTGAAATACTGGTTTTCAACCTAGATGCCAAAACCCTGCGACAGATAAACTCTATATCCAAAATACATGTCCCTTCAGTCTCCTGTACACATGCATGAATGAGTTATGTTTAAGTGCGAGTTCAGAATGCACTGCAAATCAAAGATTTATATGCCAAGAACCTGAAAGCCTTAATGTAAGCATACCGTTATTTTCAGCAAAATCCACTTTGTATTGAAAACATGACTATGTAGGATCCATAATCTAGAACTGTACTGTCTACAGGGCAGCTATCAGCCACACGTGGCTAAGGAAATGCCATTAAAATGTAAAATTCAACTGCTGTGTTGTTGTCCGATACAGTAGCCACTCGCCTGTATCTGAAGTAACACAGGCGAGTGGCTGCTGTATCGGACAACACAGAGACACAAAGTTCCCCTACTGCAGAAAGTTCTACTGAACGGCACTGACCTAGACTCTCCAAAGTCCTTGTAACACACTCTCTGCTACAAATCTGTAAGCAGGGCAATCTTCAGCAACCAAGATTCACTTAATAAAATCACATTAAGAGTTTCATTTGAGTGAGAACCTACCCATCCCTCAACCCAAATTCAAGCCAAAACTACTGGCTAATCAGAGAAGCTTAACTGGTCACTCACTGGTCATACAGGGCCTACAGAATGACAAAGGAAATGGAATACTGTCCCTATAAACCATTGCTAGAAAATTATCTCCCACCTGCCACTCCAAGAACCAGCACTGGTCTGAAGCAATCTTTTTTCCCAGTCTACAAAGTTTATTGTCAAATTTTTAACTTGTTAAGTGCCCTGCCTCCCAGGTACCTACCTCCAGACTTGGAGCCCTGGCTTCTACAGAGGGAGAAGGTTGGGGGCCGGGGAGGGGAAGGTGGCTTATTACAAGTCTGAGCAGAAACTGTGTGCCTACCCTCCATGAATTCATGAAAATACCTGGGACTCATTCAAAAAAGAGTGTCTTTTTTCTGAGTGACTCACTAGGATCACCCTCCCTAACTCCCTCCTCCTCCCCCACAGGTACTGCTGGGCAAGGAGGCACAGTCGGGCCCCTTGTGCCGCAGAAGCAAGTGCCTGCCCCGCTCTCGTCCCCGATTCCAGGCCCCAGGGCATGTCTTCCCCATGGTTTAGATCCTTAGAAAAGACTATGCCAGTTTTAACTTCCCTGGCACCCAGGATGCCCTCAGTCCTGGACACTGGGGGACAGAGAGTGAGGCGCAGGGCGTGCCAGGTACACAGATGAGTGCAGAGAAACAGCGGAGAACAGGAGGCCCGTGCACCCACTCCCTGCTGTCTCCAGTAACCAGCCTACGGAATCGGCTGTGGGCGTCTGTGACCAACAGCCTAACTCCTGAAATACGAGGCCCCTCAAATCGGACCGCTTCTCCTCTAAGATCCCAACATGGCAGGGGGAAGGGGGCATACCTTCTGCCGTGGATCCATGACATCTGGGCTGTTTCTAGGGTCCTCAGGGACTGACACGGGTTCTACCTTTTCTTAATACTTATCTTGGCTATTCCTTCAGGATACAGGGAGGAAGCCAATGCATCTCACCGGTACAGCAAAAGGAACTGGCTTACAAAGCAGGTTTTCTTCTCTCATACAGAAAACTTAGGTTTGATGAAGATAAAACTATCTTGGTGTCAAATTATATATAACTTCAATATTATAGAGCCTTTATATGTATTACTTCATTGGAAAAGTCATGTGGAATCCACCATGAATAATTCTGAAAAACGGCACCACAATTTATGCAACAGGACCCCAGTCCTCACTGTCCTGGATCCCCACCCGGCCTCTGACCAAGCACAGAGGCGGCTGATACGTAAGTGGTGCAGAACGCAGAACAGCTCTACATTTACTATGCCTGGATGAGCGGCGAAAACCAGAATGTCAAAAAGTTCTGCATTTAGTCACTTTAATTTTTTATATTAGAAGAAATTGTGAGATATAAATTTATAGATGACATGAAATTAAGTATACTAAATACACTAAGTGGTAGATTCAGGATCCAAAAAATATGTTAGCAGGCTTAACAATGAGTGGCCCAAAACAAGTAAGAGCACTCAGGAAGGGTAAACGTGAAAACTGCACTAGGGACCAGGCACGGGATGGATGAGGCGGATGTGGGTCCCACCAGAGGGCTACGGTGGGATGCGGTTGCTATAGAGCCTGGCCTCCTAGCATCATGACAGTCCATAACAAAGAGGAGGCCAGGCTGGCTCTACACCAGCCATACCTTTGGAGTATTCAGTTTAGTTGCGGATTCATACTTGGAAGTGTTTATACAAATGAAGTTTATCAAAGAATTAAGAATAGGGTGGTAGAGGGACTTGAAATCACATAATGGTAAAAACAGTTACAGGAGCTAGTTAGCTTAGTAAAAACCCAAGTAAAATGAAAGCTATCTTCAAATACCTAAACAGCCATGATATAGATGAGGGATTTAGATTTATCTTGTATGATTTAAGAAGGCAGAAGTAGAACACAATCCAAGAAAACATTTCAAGTTACTAAAAGAATTTCCTAACAATTTAGATTATGAGAAATAAAATACTTTTCATGAAGTGGTTCCATATCACAAGGCATTCAAATGATCTTTTAGAAGCAATTCATCTATCAGGTAGGGAGGGTACATGTATATATTATGTGAACTTTTAAGATTTGTCATTATTCTAATGACAAAATAATTAAGAATCATCAAATCATATGTACATATAAGTATCTGGTCTTAGACCAAACAGATTTGACAAAGTGAGAGACTATTACTTCAAAAGTTACATTAACTGAAACCTTTTCAAAATATCACATAGTTCCCCGCAACTGTAAGAAGTTCTCCTTTAACACGGCCTGTGAGAGCAGAGCATAGGAGAGGGGCTAAACAGAAACTTGAAACTAATGAAACATTTTAAAATAAAGGTACTGCTGCAATTTTCTCAGACACGTGTGCGCACACACACACCCCATACGTTAGCGTAAAAGCTTCATTTGTTAGAACTTTGTCTCCTCTGAAATTGTGCCAGATCAAGCAGACAATGGGTTAAGTTTAAAAAATAAAGGAGCAACAGAGCAAATCTGACTGCATGTTTGAAAAAGCCTATAAAATGTTACAAGCAAAACAGGAAAGCCTGTGTTAATAATGCATAAACTAAAGAGAAAAAAGCTACCCATTTAATGGAATAATGCTTTTATCCTTGCAGTTAAAATGAAATAAACCATGACTATTAATCTAGTAAGACCATGTAAAAATGCAATTTTTAAACATTTACTAAAAGGGGATAGTTCAGTAACCACTCTGAAAATCAAGGCCTTGTGTACAGCAGCGTTTAAACGCTAAATACCAATCTCCTGTCTGTGGACGCCATTACCCACCCTGTCGCCATAGCAACACTAACAGTATGCCTGACTTCAAAGACAAAGATGTAATTTCAGACTTCCAGCAGCCAGAGGGAGTGGTAAGAATATTCTACCCAGGCGGTGTCAGCTGATGATAAATTATAAAAATATCCAGGAAGGTTATGAGGCAGACTGTACCACATATTCTTGTGTTCCTGGGGGAAGACTCACATTAGTCAAACATATTGGGAAACAGCAAAAGTAAAACAAAAAGTAAACAAGAAAGAATCTCAATAGTATCTGATTTTTTTTTTTTTTAATTACATGGTTCAGAGTTCTGCCTTCCTTTTCTCTTGCTTCCAGGAGAAAATAAAAATAGCTTCTACCACCCTCTTTCTCATTCAAATTAAGAGTGACTGAGTATGTGCATGGCCATTCTAAGGGACTTGCAAAGCCACCTCTGTAACTGCTACTTCTACATTGGTGAAACTCTGGCATTTGTTGAAAATTGTTTTAAGCACAAGCAACCAGCTCAGGAAGCAAAATCAATTTGTGCACCGCGGGTCCAGGAGGAGCTACCCCTAACTCTCCTCTCTGAACTTTCTTCCAACTACCCAATCTAATCCCAACAAACTCAAGATATTTTTAAAGCCCTCTGAAGGTAAAATACTGAAAAACAACTGGTCAATTTACAGGTCGTATCTTAAAAAAAAAAAAAAAAGATGAATAAAGTTGACATAAACAGTGTTGTTTCATGATTTTGCAGCTGAACAGCTTTTAAAAGCTTTATAGCTGAAAGAGCCACAAAATCCTGAGTAAGTAATTTCCCTAGAGGTGATGAAATACAAAACGAAGTTCAAGTCTTTCTGAACATTCTCCACAAGGAGAAACTACCGAACTACTAGGACTTGCTCTTACTGGAAGGAAGTTAGTTGTAAATGACGAGAGTGGCAGACCAATGAACAGAAGTTTAATCGCAATGCTACTGTTTTATCAGAATAAATATATGTTAAATTCTTTGTTCAATCCTGCCTTATGGTTTGGGGCTCTAAAAAGTCCAATTCCCTTACAATAACAGGAGCGAAATACGGCTGACCCTTCCGGATGGATCTGAAGGACACGCCCTGTTTCCCTCGCCCCACAGGCTGACGAATGGCCAAAAGGAAAGGACAGCTGTGGATTCCAATCAGGGCTGGTGACAAGATCCTTGTCCCCACTGGGTCACTGGTGGGCTGCCCACTCGCACTCTCTCTGAAGTATAAGGCACAACAACCAAAGTACAGCCGGAGTCTTAAGTTTCTTCCATGGCCAGTCCAGGGTGGGGGGTAGAGGGCTGTGTAGAGGTGGGAAGAGGATGGGAATCACATCAGCTTTAGTATTTTTCCCCATTAAAACTCTGAAAGGAGCTAGACAGACCAGGACTGCATCCTTTTTCTCCTGAGGAACACATATCCAATGTTATAATGTAGCTGAGTCAAGAGGTACAAGAAAAACGAATCACATAAATTTTGTCACAAGACATAAACTGGAATGGTTACATCATTAGTGGAATGTTTGCATTGTAAAATTTAGGCTATCACCTGTCTCACCAATTAATCTTGAGCCCAAATTTTACAACTCAAAGATTAGCAATCTTCTCCCATAAAAACATACAACAGAGAAATGCCAGACTATGAAACAAATTTGTCGCCTATCCCTCAGAACAAAGAAAAACGAGTTTATGAAAGATACTCTCGTTGAAACTGAACTATTTCCTTATGTATATTTCACCCTGCTACATGTATTATGCTTACAAAATAATTATTTTAAAAAAAATCACTGTGAAATGAAAACACGCTCAATAAGCTTCTTCTTTGAACATAATTCCTGGGTTTATAATTTTGACAGTTAAGTTAGTTATAGAATAAATAGCCATTCATTCATTCATTCATTCACTTATTTGATAGAATGACTAATTTAGGTCCTAGATAATCATCCCAAGAAAGATGAAAAAATTTCAACATTATAAAACACCAGAAAACCCATATTTTGGCATCATTATTCATTATTTTCACAGAAGTATTTTTATATTTCCTTTAAAGAGTATTTCCTTTCACAAAATAATAGAAGTGATATTCTTTCCTTAAGAAATTATGCTTTTTTTGCTTTATGTTAATAATTACATAACCTCAGTTTTCCCTTTCTACCTTGGTAGTCAAGAATGCAGCCTTAACTTTAATAGCTATTCATAGTACTTTGTTATCAGGGTTTGTTTGCTTCTCCCTTCTTAAAACATTTTTCTAAATTTGTATACTTTGAGTAGTCTCAACTGATACAAATGTTGTAACTGTAGGTCAGTTCAAATCCTCTTTAGAAGCACTTGGATTATAAATTCTATATAAAAACGTCACAGGAAATGAAAACGTTCTGTCACAACAGGACTCTTTCTGTCCAAAGTGGCCTTTGGTATATTTAAAAATGAACAAATTAATTTATAATTCATAGGGACACATGTTGAAAGAATAACTCATCCAAGCTGTTTTTAAACACTGTTGTACATGAAGAAATCTATGTATTTAAATTTTCAAGTTATACAGCACTTGAGTCAGACCTTCTATTAGAATGACACAGTATAAAAAAATTCAGTTGGGGAGGCTAAAAAGGGCATTAATTACATTAAACTTCATATATTTTTATTACTAATAAGAAACTAGGTTAGTAGGTAAATTCAAAAGTAAAACTGGTGATGGTGAGTAAAATACACAAAGGATATGATAGAATGGTCAATTAAAATATTGAGAAAAGTAAAATGTCTTAATTGATTTACAACTGTAAAGTGATATCCATTTCCTCTATAATCTGTTCTAGTCCGTTTCACTAGCTAACACTGCTGGCCAAATATAGCTGACTTGCTAAGTACCCATTTGCCAAAGTTCCCTAATTGGGATGTATAGTTTAAACATCGATAAATACAACTGTCTAAAAGAGCAACAATAAAAAACCAGAACAAGATGCTTACAACAAAGTGTTTCCCCTTTCAAAACACCACCTGACTCACAACAGCATGTTTACGGCATGTCATCTAATCAACTGGGATGAAAAAGGCAGAATTCAAAAAGGTATATTACCATATTAATACAATTATTTAGGCATGCCTCCTTGCTCTCTCCCCTTTCTCGCTCCCTCTCAGTGTGCGTGCATGTGTGTACGACTTAAAAGGATAACTTATTTTCCCTGATCCGCCACCTTCAGTCTCCCACTAAAGAGGTGTCATCAGTCACAGCTGGTTTTTCCTGGACAACCACTATGGTTGGTTATTAGTCTCAGAAATGTGAAAACTCTTTGCAAAATCTCAGGAGTTCTATGTGAAGCACTGCAAGCAAAGGAGAGTTCTATCCATGGCCTTGCTCATGCTTTTGCTTTTCCCTGTGATTTTACTACTCACTACGGCAAGCTGGAGAGAGCAAGGGGAAAGTAAACTCCAATCGCCAGGGCCACACAGTCCCCTACACAGCACTGACCATACTGGGAGTGCAGATTAGAGTAAAACTAGCGACCAACATTACTCTTCTGTATTATCGATATCTTTCAATTGTCGAAACTATACATCTATACTTTTCATAACTAGTTAGCAAGGAAAAGAACCCTGTAATATTTTGCCTCTTCATTCCCACCCACCCCAAATCTTCTCCCAATAATTTAGTCTGCGTCACTTAAACCAAAAATTGCGGAATATTGGAGAAATTGTTTTAAATGACAATGTATGTTAATGTGGCTTTGTCATATTTGTGTTTTTCTCTTACGTGGAAAATAAAAAGGAAGAATACAAAATCAAAGTGAATGCAGGAGAATCATACTGTCCAAAGAGGCCGGTGGTACTGGGGTTCCAAGAGTCAGCGGCCACCATCCCCGGGACCCCACCTCTGTTCCACCTCTCCGCATCCATGGGAGGGAAGGCTACTCTCAGGGAAGTTGGTGGACCAGCAACCCTAACAGGCCCTACGGCTAAGTGCAATTTCCAAGGAGAAGGAGGGCGAACAAAGGGTAAGAAATGCACATTTTCTGAGCACTTCTGTGACAAGTAGCAAACAGAAAGGTTTATGTACATTTCATGTAACACAAAAGAGCAAAAGTGAAGTCTATAGGCAGTAAAATCAATAGTACATGTGACTGTGTTTTGTCAACATAATGTATTTAGGTCGTTTTCAAAATCTGATACCCCAAAAAAGGGCCAGAATTTTATCAAAAACAGCTAGAACTTTAACATCTTGTCTCAAACTATAATAAAAAGCAAAAATTACATCAGGAAAAAAGTAGTAAAAATAATAAAATCTCTCGTGAAGTCACTCAAGAAAGCTAACACGATCGCTACTCTACCACGCCAAGTGTTCACGGAAGTGTTGGGAAGCAGTATTCTGCCGCTAAAGCCACCAGCAGGGATAGTACATGACTAAATGTCACTTGAATGTCTTGTATAAAAGGCTAACATAATTTTGATATAGTCATCACCACTCTTATACTTTCAAATATTCAAGACTTCTCAAAAGGGCAAAACATTTCTGTGAAATTATACATGGTTTAAAGTATGAATTTTGCAGATTCTACAGATGGTTCTCTGAAGATTAAATGAGAAATATGTTAAAGCATTTTAAATAATAGGCATCCTGCATATCAATGTGTTTTCTTGTTGATTTTTTATTGTTGAAATGTGTTGCAGGAAAGAACAAACACTAATAAGTTAATGAAATAATTCATACTTTATTATTTTATTCCTAGATCTAATAGAAAATCTTCAACATAAGGAGGCAATCAAAGAAAAAAAAAAAAAGACTGTTAAAAGCAACTGAATTTTCCGTGTAAAGTAAAATTGTGTGCCTTCATCGAGGATGTCAACAGTTGGTCATGCTTGCTAAGGAAAACATAAATGTAGTAACTATGAAAAGCAAAAACACTTAGGGACATTTGAATGCATTTATGTTTATTCAAGGACACTCGTGATTTTAATCAAAATTGACAAAACACTTTTATTTAAAAGAAGAGAAAGACTTAGGTTTGACAACTAAAGTTTACAAGGACAGTAAGGTGTCTTCAGGACCAGATGCATTCGGCAGCTGCTCTAATAAAATGAACTATAGATTAACTCCATGTCTTGAATTTTTAGGCATACTTCCTGCTGTTTTTTTGTCTCTATTCTCACATCTGGGAATTAGAGCTTAAAAAATCTGAATCAAATTAAATATGCAAAAATACACACATATTAAGAACTCATTAATATTAAACCTTTGCTCTTTATGTAGGCTGTGAGATGACAGCCCTCTAAAAATGAGTAGGGGGAGTGGGGAAGGGCTTGATTTTTAAACGAGAGAGAGTATCCCTTCAGATTTCACGTAATCTCCCTGAGGCCCCACGCTCTCTCCTGGGATTCAAAACATACCACAGAAACTCATGATGCTCCAAGGGGGAAGCAAAATACAAGAGAACGTCTTTCAGAAACAGCATGTTAAAACCAGATTCCCCGCCCCCTCCCACAGTCACACACCCTCAAAAAAAAAAAAAAAAAAAAAAAAAGACATTACATCTGTGTAATAAACTCACACATAAATTTAAAATAAGTTTCAGAAAAGGAAAAATTATAATGAGATAAATTTAACAAAGGAAATTTTCCTCCAAAATGAACTGGTAGAAGAACAAAGTCTAAAACATTTAAGAGTGAACTAAAAAAAGCAATATAAAGTAACCTGTCTCTACTCAAGGAAAAGAAATACATATACACTATGCCACCCTAAAAGCAAATAAAATGAGACATGGCATGAATCCCGACTGTACAATATATAGTTTCATTTATTTCTTCAGACTGCATTCTCATCTTATTCCAAGTTCGAAACACTCTGGTACGATACTGGGTTTATACAAACTGTTAACAGTAGTCTTCAAATCATCTCCAACAGTTTAATGAAATGTGAAGTTATAGCCAATGCTATCAGCCTCTGAATAGCAATTTCTATTTATGATGATGTTTTACCTCTTATATAAAGAACTATACAAAAACTAGGGCTTTAATAGCAAAAATGAATTGCTTTCTTTTAGTCACAGAATTCAAGTGAAGTTATTCAAGACTTGACTTTAATCTCATAAAACCCCTGGGTACTCTCTTCTCCCTCAACCAACTCCCCACCACCAATTTGTCTGTGTTTGTCACCAACAGCACCACGCCTCCTGGCCACTCAGCTTAAAAATCTTAAAAGCATCTACCATTCATCCCTCTCTTCATTTTTAACATAATTTTCCCTCTGCATTCTCATTGCCATCACTTTTTAATGATGTGACTCACCCTCATTAGTGAGCTGATACCCTAGCCTCTAAAGTCCTCTCCCTGCCTCCAGGGGTAATCAAGGCATTTTGAAAAGGAAGGCTTCTCGTAAATAAAAGCCATGGTACAACTCACTCATCTTGTAACCTAAAAGTCCCAGACAACAGAAATAGAAGAATAAGGTGGGATCTGGCCTTGAATGGGCACCACAGATGTCAGAAAGTCCTGTCTTTAAAGTTCACGCACCTTACACGTAGGAACTATCCAAGACTTTTACTCTGGGCATATTTATTCTTCTTTTACTAGTAGTTTCCAGATTAATTAACTTAAATTTTCACTTATATAAAACAAGACTTTTTAAAGTGGTGCCCAATAAGTTATTATGTATATAATAAATACATTATTATTTTGAAACCAAATTTTCTCCAGGTACAGATAATTACAAAAGACCGACCACATTATTTTTAGGGTCATCAGAAGGTGTTACCTGGTTCAATGTACTCAACACCCCACACCCATGGGAAAAATAAAGGCTACTGAAGATTCCTGCTTACATTGGAAAATTTTAAAGACAGAGTGTATCAATATCAAGGCATGAGCTTCCGACGAGGGCAGGACACTGCTGTGCTGTCCCGTCGCTCAGTGGTCACCAGGCTCACACATTGTGGCCTGCTCTGGAGACTTTTACACGGAGACCAGGCATAGCTTAAGCCACTGCCCCAATGCACCGCATTTCATGCTTTGACAGAAAGAATAAAATAACAAAGAAGACTTGTTAACATACCAACCACCCCACCCAAATCAAGCCAGTGAGCTCCAAAGACCGCGCGTGCACACACGCGTGCACACACACACACACACACACACACAATATAGACACTCTCGGGGGACATTATCCATGAAACTGGCTCCGGTTCATTAAAACAAATGGCAATTTTCGTGTCTCTGGGCTGCCAGGACTCCCACTCGTGGCAAATCTCAGTTTAAAAAGCACAGAGGTGCTTGCCGCTTTACGGTCATGGGGACCTGACGTGTCCCCCACCAGCACGCGATTCAAAGCGAATGCTGCATGACCTCTCGACCCTGCCAGTCTGCGGGGAAGGGCCCTGCAGACAAGATCTCACTGTCCCGCCACTTCCTTACGCGTCTGTCCTTTCGACCCCCCACTTTAGCAGGTGGCCACAAAGACACCTAGTGCATGCACAGCTGACCCTTGAACAACGCATGGGTTTGAACTGCACAGACCCTCTTATATGTGACATTTTTTTCAAAAATATACGCAATACTGAAAATGTATTTTCTCCTCCTTACGATTTTCTTAACATTTTCTTTTCTCTAGCTTACTTCATTCTAATAATACAGTGCAAAATACATGCGACATACAAAATATATGTCAGTCAACTGTTTATGTTATCGGTAAGACTGCCAGTCAAAAGCAGCCTATTCGTTAAGTTTAGGGGGAATCAAAAGTCACAGATGGATTTGTGGCTGCGCAGGTGCCTCTAACTCCCACGTTGTTCAAGGTCAAGCGCACTTCTCAACTTTTCACACGGCCCTTTCTCCTTCTCCCTGGACTCCTCTAGAGTCAAACGCACGAGGCTCCCAACTGACCACACAGGGGAGAGAGCGAAGGCGGCAGAGAGCGAGGGGGGCAGAGAGCGAGGGGAGCTCTGAGCTGTTAGAGACAGAGGCAGAGTGCGCAAGGCCATGGCTCCCACAGCCCACACAGTAAGGCTACGCCCTTGGTCAGGCAGCCTCAAATCCCCACACACGTTCAGAAGAACGAGAGGGAGCCCACCACGGGCACACGTGAGCCATCAGGAAAGATTCCCAGGTGACTGCACGTCTCTCATTAGGAGTTACGACATGCTCTGAGGCTGCGAACTCTAACAATTCATTTTTCAGAAGGACAGGAAGGTGCTGAGAAGTCACATAAATTGCTCAAGACCAAGCCTTGGCTGAGACTTCGCTCTCTTTGCCATTCAGCATCACTGTTAGAGCAGCTCTCCAGGACGAAATATATTATTTCATCAAACGAAGAAATCATTCCTTCCATATAATCATTATCAGCTTTTTCATCTTCATTTTTATGAGGAAAAAAAGGCAAGTGACATAAACTACTTCCAACTAATCATGCTGATAATGATCTGATAGTAAAGAATATTACAGTTAAATATTTATGTCACTCCAGTCTAATAATCAGGTACTATTTAAGCCAAAAGAACTCTAAAAAATTAGTTATCAATAAGTGAATACTAATAAAAGCTACGTATTTAATTTTAGAAATAATGTTCTCACAGGCAACGAATGTGGACAATACACACAAATGCACACACACAGGTTCCCCTAGAAATGAACACGAATGCTTAAAACAATTCGAGTGACAACCCAACAATGAAATGAAGTGGAAAGGCACACACATCACAATCTAACATTGGATAAAATTTAGGTCCTGCGGAAAGAGACAATAATTGTACCTGGAAGCACTTTTTTTTTTAATAGAATGCATTATGAAGAAAAGTGCTTGAGAAAGCTTAGTCACTTTATTTTGTGACTTAAAGCTTTTTACCCCTCTTTTATTCCAGGCTTAAACAAAGTTCAGTGGGGCATCAAACTGCCTGTTTTAAATTACAGTCTGTATTTTAAAATAGAATGCACGCACGGCATGTTCCTGAAGCTCGGGGGTGGGAGTGTTATTCACGGAAAATTGAAGGCTTGTTGAGTCAATAATCTTCTTTCACACAGTAACAATTTTCAGCTAAAATTTCTTGACCCAAACAAAGGAAAACAAGACCATTCAGTTATTTTACAACAATTTAGAGAAAGCAAAAGAAATAGATGAGAAAAAGAGAGACACTTCTAAAATCCCACATTGTGAGGGAAGAAAAGAAAATTTTGCTCTTAGTTAAGAACCTTATCTACATATATTTATTTCCTCTGCTAAAGCGACAGTTTTTTGTTTTTCAGAGTTGGTATCTGAAGGCACTCGGTATCTCATGCCTCTGTTAGAAAGAAACAACACAGAGAAGGCTCTGGTGGTAGCATTAATGATGTCTGGCATGCACTTCTAGCTCGCTGCCTACTCAGCACACAGTAGGACTGCACTTCCTGCACCCTTATGACTGGAAGGGCTTTGTGACTAATTCTGGCCAGTGAATCATGAGTAACGAATCACTTCCAGACCAGTAAAGACCCTCCAGAGTGCTGTTTTCTCTCTGGGACAGTGACTGCCAATGTTCCAGACAGCAGCTGCTCCATTACTCTGATCCCTTGAGTTAAACCCTTCTGCCAAGCTATGTTGTCCATGTAATGAGAACAAAGAATAGACTTTTGTTGTTTTAAGCCTCAGAGGTTGCAGGGCTCTTTGTTATTGTTAAATAACCTAACCTATCCTGACTGATACAACTCTAACAGATACCCTTAGGATGCCCCCATGTATACAGGTGTCTATGTCACACCCAGCAACTTGTCACAATTTTGACTACGTGAACCAGCAAATCTCTGTTGTATACAATACCACATCAATCTGATTGATGCCTCCACAGAGACCCTTGCCATTCATCATTAAATCAGAAATCAGGTCAGAAGAGGTGACACTATTGGAACTCTTGCTGAAGACCCAAGATATAGAAAATTAAGTATCCCCCAAATCTCCAACACAAGATTTTCAAAGCTATTTCAGGTGTAATTAAGCACATCACATCTTGGATTCAGATACTGTGACAGCAGCAGGAATAAATGTGTGTTCTGGGACTTTTCCTCCTAGAACCCCCTGCTTTATAGCATGCAGATCACTCCCTCTCTAGTTGGCTGTTATTTGATATTTCTATTTAAGAATAAAATTAGTGCATTTCTTTTTCCTCCTGGAGATACAGGTTAACGTGTTTCTTTCAAATAAAAGAGTATTTTAGTTAATCTACAAAACCACTTTTAAAGGATTCTGATTATAATTTAATGTCATCTTGTTTCATCAAACTTTAAGTTTATATATACATGTACGTGTGTATATACATACATAGATTTATATATAAATATGCATGTACACATATAAAGTAAACAAACACGAGTGGATATTTAATATTCTCATTACTTCTGCTTTTCTATTATAACTACTTCCACTTCTATTTTCTCTTTAATCTTTGACAATATGAAAACATATTTTACATGCTTGAATTTATACTACATATGGAATTTTTGTTCTTATTTTCACCCAACATTACTTCATGAATTCTTTTCTCCATTTCTGCATAGTCTTCACAGATTTTTTCCAATTTTCATTGGAATAACTTTCATTAGGTTGAAAGTCCATTGGGCTAAATGATGTGAAATTGCCATTTACGGGTCAAAAATGGTCAAACAGAATACTGAACCAACATAACAAAATTTTCTTAATTACTCTTCAGTGCTTGAACATACTACTGTTTATAGGTTTTAACCTCAGAATAAATCTGTTTTAAATATCTTCATGCATTTATTTAAAAACCTATTTTCTTAATATAAATTCCCAGATGTCTAATTGTTGCCTAAATTGTTCTTTCTCCCTTTTTTGACCCTCTCTGGTGAACTCCTGTGTATACTTTGAGATCCAACTCAAATGGTCCTCTATTTGGGAAGACATCTGGTATTCCCCCAGGCTCTCCATGTGACACTGTGCATATTCTGAAGCAGATTCACATTATGTTGAAAATTTTAGCCTACCAGTTTGGCTTTCGATGGCCTGTGAGCTCCTAAACTGATAGTTAATATTAAAAATGGTCCAAACTGACACTAAATGCAATTAGCCAGTCCGCACTGCTAATATGACCTCCCGCTGGTTCTCTCGTCATATAAAACAGATGTGTGCCTTCAGTTACCTACAAAGTGGAAATCTGTAAATTAAAATCTATTCCCCACCTAACTTGGATAATATGAAGGAAGATGCATCCAAGGCCTCATAATGACTACGTCTGCAGAACCCCGGGGAACCTCCCACCCCACTCACCCCCCGACAGCAGTGAAGAGGAGGAACAGCGAGGAAAGGAGGAAGGAGGCTTCCTAGCTCAACCTGCCGAGGACTGCTGCTTGTAGAAACAGACACAGCAGGTAAGAATGAGAAAAGGTGCCCCGAACATCGGTCGTTTTTTTTTTCATTCCAAAATAAAAAATTAAAACTCTGAAGAAGCCATGCTGATAACCAATTCTACCCAAGCTCCCACACCCACGTGTGAGAATCCTCACACACGCAACCCTGCGGATTACACTGAAGGTCCAACGCTACTGTCCTCCCCTTGATGTGCAGAGAGGGCCCCCTGGTCGGAGAGGCTCACGTCCAGGTGTGGATCTGCAGCGAGCTGCACACAGCCTGGCCAGCGGACCGCAGCCAAGGCTCCCGGGCCTCGCACAGGCCAGCCCAGGAGCTGCAAGCTGAGTCAAGACACCCAGTCTTCTGCTTGTTATGGCAAAACTTGTATGCTGACTTTCCTATTAGCCAAGGATATCTGCATTTATCATCCGTTACTTAATGAGCCTCATTTATCAACTATAGATCACAGTTATCCTTCTATTATCAAAACCAATATCCTGCAAATCAGTTATGTTTCAGCCTCTCTTCATCTCCGATTTTGTCTAGTGCCTATTTTTTAATAGTGCTCCTTCATTAATTTTTTTTTGGAATTGACAGTCCCATAAAATGGGTTGAAATTCATTTCCCCCACATTTTAAATGGAAATATTCAGAATATTATGTGAAAAAGTTTGCAGGTATATGCTTAATTCAAATATGTTTTTAAAACTAAATGAATTTTTAAAAAATAACACATGGCCACTAAGGAAATATCTCAGCTATAATGAATTTAGAATTATCCATTTATTTCAACAGGACTGAAAATCTTCAATTTAGAAACACTTTGCACACAAACATTTGACTTACTTAAAAGCAAACTACAGTTCTTTTTAAATATTAATTTATTCAAACTTTCCATTTATATAGCCTGCCTTTACCTGGAAGAAATCCAAACTGGTGAGGTTTCAGTGAATATTCATTTACAGAACAAATATCTAAGTGGAATTGTTTTGAAAGAGAAAGAAACGTACCTTCCAGCTTACTACTTTTTACTGTTTAAGTATTCTCTATTTTCAAAATGACTACCGATATCATAAAAATCCTCTAGGGGATAAAATTATAGGACATCACATCTAAAATAATCCATGTTGGAAAATAAATATTTGTCAGAATCACTATCACTTTTTCTAAACTAGGGCTTTTAAGTAAGGTCTTTCGGTATTTCTCTCAAACTTAATACAAAAAGAATTGACATCTTCATATAGAATAGACCAGTGATTAAAATTACATTTGAGAGTATGTATGGTAAATCCTAGGTACGAAATGGAAGTATAGTATGTTCCATTTAAAACTTCTCCAAGATATGAAAATGTGTCTGTACCTTCGGTTGCGAAACTATGACAGTGATTAACTATATCTGCAGACACACTATGTGACAAGAAGCTCCTGCTCCCTTCCACAGGGGTAGGGGTTTATGGTGTCTGTAATTCCAAAACTCACACTCTAACCACGTCTAGAGAACACTGATACAAATAGCTTATGTTTTCAGTTGCACACAGGGATTAATTAATGCTTGAACACTGAGATAAGGTGACAACTGATTAAATTTCTCTATTATTAACTTATAATTTTTTAAATGTTCAAAATGATTTGAGAAGGATCAATCAACAAAGACAGCTACATTCTTAACCTTTTAATGAGAACCATTTCAATCAAGTTCAAGATATAATTAAAACATAGTTTGGAAAAGGTTCACTTAGCAACCATACATCTAAGTTTTACCTGGCAAATTTTAACTTCTGCAAGGACCTACCAACTAACAGGTTAAGATCATCTAACAATTTGTAGTTCCAGTTGGGTTGAGAAATTAGTAAAAAGCAAAACCCAATTTAAAAACACTTCACCTAGCTTTTCTCAATAGTTTCTAATCGTTCACAGGAACTATATTACCAAATCTACACACTTAAAATGTCCCTATTAACATATCAATGTTCACATGTTTCCAAAGTGCATGACCTTCTACCCCTACCCAACACAAATATCACTGAACACTACAAAAAATAAAACACACACAGAGTATTCTTTTTCATTTAAGGAAGATCATCGTATGCTCTATTGCTAATACCTAATTCCCAAAGAATATTCTTGGTAATAACATTTTCCAATCATTCTCTTTCCGGCTTCCAAAATCTCATTTAACACCTTCTGTTTCAAAGAACAACCAGCATCTACTACCTCCCTCCATTCACATACAGACAAAAAACATGTTTTATCTAAACCTCAATATTTCCTTCTAATTGCAAACTCAGCAAAAGTGCCATAAGCACTATTCCACAGGACAGTTAGGTTTCTTTTTTGTTTTTTGTTTTTTTTAACTAAACTGGAAAAGATCAAAACTTTCTTATGTCAACCTCTTTATATAATTTCCTATTTAAGGACAAAAAGGTCACAAAGAGGTTTTTAATGACCCGATGGGCCTTTTCAAAGGCTATAAGAACATGACTGGTCATATTCTGTATCTTAGATAAACAGAATACTGAACCTGCTATCTGAAATACAACTGGGGGCAGGCCTCTCTGAAAAATAAAACAAATTAGTTATTTCTAAACTGATCAACTCTTCAGATTCCTAAAGAAAGCAAAATTTGCTTAGAACAAGAAAGAAAAAACCTTTTTGTTTACTTCCTTTTATACATGTTTATATTTTATTAATAACTTATCTATCTAGACTATATTTACTGAAATTATATTACTGTTTTTGTCTATTTATGTTTACAATTAAAAAATATACAGTAGTAAGAATGTTTTCATGCTCCTTTTAGCTTAATTACCCACAAATGCCCACACTTCTTTAAAGTTTAAGGTTACCAAGCTAAAACTCAAATGCAATTTTATTATAAAAGAAAATATCTAATAATAAAACCACCCTGAGAATACAGATCTACACTCTGATGATCCTTCCGTATCTGTAACACAGGCTCTCCTGATGTCAATTCAGTACCTTGAAAAAGACTCTCTAAGCAATTAAAAGAAAATTCTGAAACTGGGAGAAGAAAGTATTTAAAAGTTTTTACATAAATTCTATTAGGAAAACACTTACTGAAAAAAGCATAATAAATACTCTGAAAAGATCCTAGTCTAATGGGGGCTAAGACAGCTATAAAAATAATTGCAATTAAAGGGTAAATAGTAAATGCCACAAGAGATGAAAACATAACAAAAGATTCAGCAAAAAGCACATTAAATCATATTTTAGTGGTTATCTTAGAACGTAAATTAAGACATATTCAAGTTTATAAAATAAAGGATTTAAGTTTATAGCGTTTTTTTAGACCTCCCACTGTTTATTTTGTTTAAATGCTGGCTTCATTTCATATCAATATTAGAAGTATGAAAAAAATACAGAATGTGCTCTATTTTAAGTGATACTAATCCAGGGAGACAAGAGATTTTCAAACTAATTTTTATATCACATGCTATATGCTAAGATTTATTAGTAATGGTAATACAAAGATATGCAAACTCATGTATCTCAACAGTGAGAAAGCTGTATGATTAAGAGGTATAGAAAAAAGTGGACATTAAGGAAGATTTGTTCTGAGATTAGGTCTGAGTGAATTAAGTGAAGAGCAATATTACTGGTCATAACCCCAAGGCAACAAGAGGATAAGTATTAATTTATCAGTCATTTGCTTTATGTGGATGATCTGAAGATCTAAGTTCACTGGGAAAGATAACTGTATTAGCTAGTGAAGATCACCAAGAATTTAATGACATGCAAATATAGACAAATACCAGTTCAAACAATGGTGAGAGGACCACTCACTGAGAGATCAAATTATAGACCTAGCATAGGATATTGGGAAGGTCTTGACTACTTGTAATGGAAAGTTATCTGTGTATCAAATATATGCTAAATATCACACATGCAGAAAAACATTACAAAATCTCCCTCTTCAGCAAAAAGGTTAAGAAGTAATTATGTAAGAAGGTTCCTCCTTACAGTCACATACGTAATGGATAAAGACTTACTAATTATACATTAGAATCACCATACCACATTTTTAAAAATTTTCTTAGTTCCAAATTACAAAACTAGAGATTACCAGTATGATAGATTGTCTTAAACCTTAAGTACTAAGACAGTATTTACATCATTGACACTTGAAAAGGAAAAACGCAGCATAAATCTACAAAAGACCCAACAGCAAATTCGGATGTGGTAACAAATATAGCTTTGCATACCTATAGTATCAAATTAACCAAGTTCCAGAATTAAAATATTTAATAAAAGTAACACTAAAAATATGTGATGTTAGAGCCATACAGAATACCAACAAATCTTTCCCCAAACTAGCATAACCTTGTGTAAAACAAACCGATATAGCATCCATGTAAAGAAAAACATATTTATATAATTCATATAGAAACTTTCTACACGAACAAAGCCTGCTGAAAGAAAGTGGCACACTGAAATTCATTTAAATAAAGCCATTTTCATCTTAACACACTGGGGGCCGAGGGTTTGGGTGCCGGCTGCTCTATGGTTTGTCCTTCATTCAGCGACTGGAACTCTACGTACTCACCATAGAACCTGGAAACTTTGCCCTCTCAAAAAATATTACTGAAATGTTATTGAGCCAATTAGGGCATTTCTTTTTTTTTTTTTAATAGCTTCATAAGAAATTTTATATTATGAGCAAATCTAAATCTTCTGGGAAAGTAGCCTAGGTAAAGATTAAGGAAGAAAGTAAGCCATTATATGATATATATGTAAACAGAACAATTCTGGAAAATTTCAACTGCTGACAAATATATTGATTCACTTTTTCAAATACTTTTAGCCCCGTTACCAGTAATCAACCTAAAGAGCACTATCTCAGAGCTTTGTGGAACCACCACACTTCATTCTATCCCTAATTCTGCTGTAAAGTTCGCTGAACGTCAATTACCCATTCCAATGCAAAACCATGAAAAGACGCCCAGCCTAGTGGGCGATGGCCAAGTTCTAGGGGCTGTGAAGAAAGCGGTACACTGCAGACTACTCATGGAGCTACACAGAAAATCTGCATCAGTTCGTAACAATATTTCCAACCTGTATAACAGTACACATCACCAGCCAATGACAAACCAACAAAAATTGGTAGATGAAAAGTGGAATTCATTGTCCATCTGTTCACAGGAGTCAACTTAAATTCCTAAACTCATGAACCAATTTCCAAATACTCAGCAAAATGTTCCATTTATCAACAGTGTTTACATGTGTGTGCACATGCACACACGTGCACACACATACTACATGCTCACCAAAGCTGTGAATTACTCGGTAAAGAAAAAAATCTGATAGTGTAAAACATAGAATGATCAGCTTTTTCATTCCTTCAAAATCCAAGTAACTAGACAATAAATACTCCACTGTGATTAAAAACATGACCACAATAAATTTCACCCACCTTCCACCATAGAAATAAAAGCTGTAAAACTTAGAGTTTCAAAAACATGTGAATCAGATTCAAAAATAATGGCCATCCTGTAGCCATCACTTACCTTCTTCTCTAAGGCTACAGATAAGTTGAAAATGAGTATGGTTTGCATGCCAAATGTCATGTACAACATTCAGTACAAATGCTTATTCTCAAATGTTTACAAGTATAATACAATAAATCTCATTTAATGTAAACATATTTAATATCATGTTAATATCATGGTTAGCCTAAACTCTCACCTTAAATATAATTTCTTAATAGAGATTAAGCAATAACAATAATTCTTCAAATAAAGATATTTTAACAAGGAAATATAAAATTCTGTACAGATGTATTCTTTATAAAGAAAACCTCATTTAAATTAGCTGGCCTATTAAAAAGGCAAATTAAGCACAGATGAACTATTTATGGCCACAACATGATACCCTATAATACAATCAGCCACTACTCTAGTCAATATGCATTTCATTCACCATACAGTATCCACTGGTGGAAATATTTATAAGCTGTCTTTACAATTTTAAACTAAAATACTTTCTTTTGGATAAAAAAAGACTAGGTGATTTCTCATTACATAAAGTCCCAGAAAAAAATTCAAACTACCATAAGATGCTTTAACCTCATCATTTACATCGATTGCCAAATGGGAATTCCTTTTATGTTCAACTCTTTTATGGCGACCTCTAACCTGTAACACTACTAGAAAGCAACAAGCTAAACAAAGCACGACTGACCAACTGTACTACAGAAATGCCATTCTGCTACAAAACCCATCAGCCAAATAAAATCTTCCAACTGGACTCAGACACACCTACAAAAGCAATAAACTTATCTAAAACAAAGAATGAAGCCCTAAAAAATAATAAATCACAAACATATCTGAAATCTAGAAATATCTCTCCTAAGCATTAATATAACACAGAACAAACAAACGCAACACTTTTTAAAAATCTTTAACTCATTACATTTCCAAATCAGCACATTAATGTCTTACTGGTAAACTTGATGGTCTTTCTTGTTGTATCAAGTTCAAGTCTTCGTGGTTAGGTTTTCCAGGAGCCAAAGGAGGTTGAGACCTAGTTCCGTAGCCTTCCTGAGACATGTCCTAAACAAACACAAACATAAAGCACTTCATGAATATTTCAAAGAGTTATAAACTTCTTCAGTAATCAACATGAAGCAAAGGGTTATCAAAAACTATCAACTCACGTTACATTTAAACAGACATAAAAGAGTTATCTTTTAAAATTCTTTATTGAAAGCAAAAACAAGACAAAAAAAAGCAAATCGTCAAGAACAAAAACATATATATAATTAAGAACTAAATTTATTATGGGGCCATACAAAGATTGTACTTGAGTTTTGCAGGAAAAGATGGAGAAGGAAGTCAGCAATAATCAAACTCTCTTTCAACCCAAAGCAAACCAAAATCTCGTTTTATTGTTTAATTCTGATTTTGGTTGAACTGCCTTTAATATTACCTTGAAAATGTTAAAATAATTAATGAAAACTTTATTATCAACTGATTTTTAATATGCCCTCTCAGTAACCCACAAAACAACATAATTATTAAGCTCACAGTACCCCGGGGTTACTACAAACCCAATAAACACAAAGTATAGAATTCCACACGTTCACGTGGCATAGTTTCCAGAGAATCACAATAAAGAACAGAACAGCAGTGGAGAACAAAACACATCCAAAAATCCTGCTGAGGTACCAGAAACTTATCATTAACATGGCCTTTCTGGCCATGCAGTTGAACACTTCTCCAGGATGTATTCTGCATGGTTTCAGTATTGTGCTGAAATAATATTATATAAACCCAATACCACACCACACCAAACTCACTATATACCAGATCTCTAGCTGTTTAACTGTGTGTGCTCAGCTACGAAACACCCTACCAGCACTTACACCCGAGGTCAGACGGCAGGGCGGAACCTGAAATACTTATTACTGCATGTCTTAACTGGCACTCAAAGCTGAAGAACCAGTTTCTCATTGGAGAGAAAAAAAGAATGGAAAATATCACTTAAAAATATATCTCTCTCCCTTTCCCTGTCAGTTTAAATATGTGTTAAAATTAAAGAAACATGATATATACAGCTCTACTTCTGTTAAATCCTCAAAATGTTACTTTAAAAATTATTTTAAAAATTAACGTTTATTAGTTAAAACCCTGTAAAAAGTTTCTGCTGCCCCACCCCTTTCTCACACAGTATACACTTAAAATTACATGGCTTCTTAAGCCAAGAAACTTTGGACCAAGAAGTGGCACTACAAAGTGACAAGCCGTACAAACTAGATTTAACTAGCCTAGTGTGGGGTCAACCTGCCTTTAAACAGGCTCTGAAGTAGAGAGCGTGCCAACAATCGGCATTTCCCAAGCAACCCTCCTTCCCTTTACATAAATCTACACACACACAGCACCACCACCACCACAAACCTCTAACAGGACTGCATAATGCCCGGTCAGTAGTATACTTTTGTAAGAAAATTCAATTCCGATTGTCCAGGTTTTTATCTTAAAAGAGTTAGGTAAGGTCTCAGTGAGCACGTGCAATCGAAAGAGACTTGAAAGGGCAGCTCTTCAATCTGGCTGCCAGCAGCGGGTAACAATTAGGCTGTGGGCGACAAAAGCCGAGGCTGAAAGATCATTACCACTTTCACCGCCCTCCCCCCCCAAACACACACACACCAAGTTTCTTCCGGATCCCAGACTTCTACTTGTCGCCGGGACTTCCCGCTGGGTGCCCTGCAGGGTCTTTTAGATTAACGGTAAGAATATCAAATCAAGTAGGGCACAAGGCCTCCATTCAAGGGCCTTCACCCTGTTACAAAAAACCCACAAAGGTGCGGGACAGCCTCACAATAGGCACACAAATGAGCAGACCCTGCTTGCTCCTCAAACACACGTGTGCGCACACAGTTTGCAGGCGCGGTGCTCAGTTGCTCTTTTTTAGAAAACTTCAGTTAAGAAACGAACAGGCTCGTACGCCCTATGCTTATTGCTGGACTTTTAAATTTCTTTTTATTTTCTCTTTGTACCTAAATGAACTGATTTTTTAAGAGCTAAAAAGACCATTACGACTACAGTAAATACTGTATTTAGATACTGCCCCCTCTAAAATTAGCAACACTGAACAGACTATGAAAGTTATCAGGAAATTTTACTATGACTTTACAGTTCACATTTTTAAGGCTTTCAAAGTTCAAAGTAAGTATATTCCACCAAAGTCTCGAACACTATTCCTAACTACAAGAGGCTTTCAATTACTAAATACGGTTGAAAATTAAAACAGAATGTAGTGGGAATCACAAAAAAATGGAATTTGTTCTGCCTCAATTTACATTGGAACATAAGAATTAGTTTAACTGAGAGAACGTCCAGAAAAGTTACCAAGTTTTACCCTAAAACAATCATCATCCATATATTGCTTACAGTGGAACTATAAAATCTATGCTTGGCAGCTTTAATAAAGACATAAAAGTTATATTTCATAATGAACCTTAGCTTTTTCCCCTTCTGAGCTATATTTACTTTCTGATATGTATTTACTTTCACCTCAGGAAGAGTAAAATAGGAATAAGAAATTTAATAGATAATAAAGGGCCATGTCAGTATCAGAAAATAAAGAATATGTTCAACAACTTTTATAAACAAACAAACTAAGCACAGCCTCACATTTTTAAAACATCACTGCCATCTTTGGTTATCTATAAGTTTAAACTAGTGCACACAAACTGACACACTCATTTACAGACACAAACTACTATTACTGCATTCATCTGCAGTACACATACAAAGCCATGACTGTTTAAAAGAATATCATACTGTGATAATAAAGATATGCCCTGCTTTTCCAAAGTTGGCTTCACTTTTACAAAAGGCCAACATTAGTACCTGTTTTTGCTAACAATCGAAAAGTCCGAAGAGGATTTTTGCTCTTATGAATAAAAGTGAAGACGCATTCCACGTTGGTTTCGCAGTGAGCCAATACAGAGGCAGCACGTGCTCGGAGCAAGGAGAGAGGCCCCGCCATACTCCTCCTGGGGACCGACACTCAGCATCTCAGCATCACCCCCAGAACCTTAACTGTGTCTGTGAGAGTCTGCGCTTTTTCTCGATCAACTGTGCATCCATTAGTAAGATGTGTCCTAGGGTAATCGCTCCTTCACTTTCTGCTATTTCACCTTAGGAAAGGTTTCACAGGACAGCTTTGCTTTTGGATCGTGCGGTAAACCTGTACTGAGACACAGAACCACACAAAAGCAATGTGGTTCACCCCTTCCGAGATCCTTTATTAGTGTAATTTTTCTTCACCTCACCCACAAACTTTTAACCATTGATGGATTCTGGTTTTAACCTTAAGGGAGACTGACTCACAAATAACGAAAGTGTGCGAAGAGCCCGGGGAAGGGGCGTGCACACATCTGTTTCCCGCGCTCTCACTTCGGTGTTTGAGAAATGTCCTAGACATTTACTGAATGCTTGGCAAGGACCACTCCCGCGGCTGGGCACCACCGGAAAGGAGACCCTAGTGTCCCAGTTACACTGCGAAGAAGGGATGAGGTCAAAACTGTAGAACAGGGGCCGCATAAGGCCGACGGCACCAGTGCTTCTGCGGTCTTTTATGATGAAGGGAATTCAGCGCTAATGGCAACACGAGACTGACGAAAAAGCAGAATACAACGTCAAGGACACTTTTAAAAAATTAAAAGGGGAAAATAACCCCATGGTATGAGTCCGAAAGGTACAGAGATCGACGGTGAAGAGAAAGAGTGTCTCCTCCTTCGGAAGACCCCGCCCACCAAGGTTCTTCCAACAACTGCATGAGATACAGACGTGCGAGAGAGAGACAGCCACTAGACAGCCACTGACCACGGCTGCGATGGCCGGAGTGAGGGCTGAGGACCCGAGGAGCCTGACAGCGTCCCACGACATCTAGGTCGGAATAATTTCTGGCTCCTTTTCTCTCCTGGCTTTAGAAAACTCCTATCATCGACTGCAGCTACCAGGAGGGACTAGAAACGGTCCTGGCTGGCAGGATGCGTGGCACAGGAAGGGGACGGAGTCGCCGCCACAGACAGCGCCTGACGGCCGCACGGGTCTGCACGGTCTCGCGGGATCGTCACTCCGCTCAGGAAAGCTAGCGTGCTACTATTACCGCCCTCTCCATTTGTAGTTTGTAGCTAAATAGGTTGAAAATATCCTTCCAAAGAAAAGGAATATAAATCTGTAAAATATCCACTTCAAGAATGGCGCAATCACCCCGCTGCCACCTCGGAAATGCCCTAATAGAAACATTATTAAGAAGGACAGCTGACATTCGCAGGCAGGGCTCTGACATAAAGCCATGAGATGGTCCCCAGGTGCTTCTCACCACGAGGAAGCAAAACCCCCGGTACTGGCACAGCTGGTGTCTGGGGCTGTGCGAGCACCTCACGGGATGGGCCAACCTCACTGCCCCTCGCTGCACTACAGACACACCTGGAGGCTTCAAGCCCTATTACTAATAAAGACTTAATGGAATTTTAACTCTTTAAAGGCTTCCATATAGCCTCTTAAATTCCTTTCAAAAATTATGAATCTTAATATTTTATATGTGGGATACTTCCAAAACATTCAATTACAATACTATTTAAATAAGGAATATGTTTTAAAACTCTCACAAACTGGAATACAAAGCCACTCTCTCTAGCATTCATTATCATCAAATATTTATTTAAAGTCCACAGGCTGATGAAAAGCAAGATAAAGAGGCCTCTCTCGCCTTCTCAGGTTACGTTCATTTAAGGATCCTCTACTGGTTCCTCTTTCTGCCTGTCCCATGAAAACGTGTCCCTCGGACCTCTAGCCCGAGGACTCCTCACTGACCACCAGACGGTGATGACCCGGAATCTCTCTACTTTGCGTCGCGTGCACTTTACGCTCGGAACATCGCCACCTGGAGGTAGAGCTCCATGCGCTCGTCAAGAGATGACTCTTCTGTCCTCCTCAAACCTGCTCTTTCGTCATCCATACACGCCTGACATTTCGCCAAGCCCCAAATCACTGCCAAGTCCACCCCCTTCCTCTTTCTCACTGTGGCCTCTTTCCTCAAGCCACTTTACGCCACAGCCTCTTGCCCACGGTGCCACCAGAGCAGATGGCCAGGGTGCACTACTGCTTGGGCAGGCCTCCTCCTTGGTGACCACTGGGCGCCGTCCACAGTCCCTGGTCTGGCACAGACAGAAGGGCGCATCAAACATCCTCCAGCTGCCACTCCAGCTTCACCCTGGCCTTCCCCAGGTCCACTGCAAGTCCTCGGCTTCACCCACTCACCTGCTCGTGGGCTCCCACAGGGACACATGTCTGCACGTGCAGGTCTCAGCCTTGGTCCCAAGTGGATGTCCTTCCTTCTATGTCTGCAAAGCAACTGGCTGTCCTCAAGATACTGCTAGAAGTCAACTCCACCATCACACAAAACGACTATCTCACACCGACTGCAGACCGACTCCTCTTAAAGAATTTACAACACTGTATTTTAAATATCTGTTCATGTATCTCCTGAGCTAGATTCTTACTTCCCCTTGGCTTCCAGGGCCAAGCACTGACAGGTACTCAATAAGAGCCTGGTGAATGACTGAACGAATGGCTTCTAAGAGCTTACACTTAGAATTAGACACAGCAATACAAAAATAAATGTACGAGGACAAACACATAACTGAACAAAACTTGGGCTCATGTCCAAGAATATTTATCATGTTAACAGCTACACTGCCTGGTAGCAATGTGCTACAAAACACATTTTGCTGTTTGTTACTGGCAGTCTTAAGGCAAAAAGATGACTGAGAAAGACTGTAGTTAAAAAATATATCTACTGGGAATTAAGAGGGAGGGAAAAGACTATAGCGAGCATCGGTGCCATCAAAAAAGAGAAAAACCAAGACATTCTATACCTCCTCAACAAACCAGCGATGGAATATGCTTCCCCCAAAAAAACCAATAGTAAGTTTGATAAAGCCTGTATATCGACTACCGATTTGCACGAAATATAAAGGGCTGGGGAACACATTAAACCATAGCGAATCAATTAGCAAATCTCAAATTGCAGGGCTCTCTACTAGACAAGTGACCTAATTTCTTCAACAAATAAGTTGCAATAGAAAAAAAGAAGAGAGAAGAGGAAGAGAGGGAGACGGAGACAGGAAAACCCCAGCCATGAAAGGTGTACACCATTGTGAAGGCCGGACTTTATTGGGATCTTGATTCAAACTACCCTACGATATAAAGAAAATAAAAACATTTATTCCATTTGAAACTACTAGAAATCTGAAGACTGGATAACTGTATGAAAAAATCATATTTCAAATGAGATAACTGTATTATGCTTACATTTCTTTTTTAAAGCCCTTTATCTTTTTGAGATATATTAAAATGTTTATAGATCAAATGATACAAGTCTGGGATTTACTTTAAAATAGAATTGAGGCTGGGAGGTGAGGGAAGAGAGTGTAGATGCAACGAGACTGGCCATAGAACTGTTGAAAGCTGAGTGATGGGTACATGGGGATCCCATCTACTTCTGCTTATGTGTGGAAGTATTCATTAAACGAAAATGGGATATGGTATGAAGGACAAATTCAGGAACCCAGATGCAGGGCTGAGGCTGTGGCACTGACCCCAGCTGTCACCCGAGAGCCTACCAGAACCTCCTAACTGGACCGTCAGCTGGCATCTCCTCTCTCTCGAGAAAACCTGCTAAGCACAGATCATTTACTCTTTCAGTTTCTTAAACACCCATTTTATCTTGCAAATGTTTGCTGTCTATTTAATCCTAACACTTAGCTGTCTTAAAAAAAAAAAATAATCTCTCCATAATCTTAACTAAATTAACCTTACCAGTCTCATTTCTCCCTAGATCTCCAAGATAAAACCTGCCCTTACTGTTGACTCAGCGATCCTTTTTCAATCTCATCTCCTGATCAAACTGTCCTGATCACAGCTCCAGCTGCCATCCTTGCCTAAATCTGAAACTTTTACCCTTATCTGGGTCCTGCCTCTTAAAGGCCCAGCTTCCTATTTCACTGACTCCAACAAGCCTTTTCCAGACACAGATCTCTCTAAAGACCATGAATCTCTGAGTCAAACAAACTCAAGGTCAAATTCCAACTTCAAGACCATTCAGCAGCTGTGCAACCCTGAATAAGTTTTTCTGAGTTCAGTTTCCGACTCCAGACGTCATAGTGGAGTGAGCTCACCTGGGCAGGCTCAGTGTACGATGCCCTCCTCCACTCCCTGTGAGTGCATGCTTTAGGAACACAGTGCTCACAGCCCACAGGTTGAAAGGGTGCTTTATATCTATGATTAGTCTCTGTTTAGAATAATGGCAAATCACTTTAATTCTTCTTAGTCCATATCAATACTTTCCCCTGCATCTTACCCTTGGCTCCAAAAATATTTTATAGCTTTTTTAAAAATCATATAACCAAAGCTCAAATGTTTTTTTTATTGTTGCTTATTCCTTAGGCAGATTCTAAGCTTATATTAAAGCTATATTCCTTCTAATACACCATATATAGATGAGATTCATAATGTTATTTTCTATCAATTCAAAGGAATAATTATTTCCAGATTTTAAAAAACGATTCTAGAAAAGGAAAGGCTTACGCGGCTATTTTATGAGATTTTCTTACTGATGAGTCTCATTAGTACTAGCAACAGATTCTTCACTACAGCTGTCGTTTGCCATGAGCGGGAATGTCACTATGGCACAGGACTTACCAGTACATGAGGCTGCAGTAAAGATGAACCCTGAGAGGATTAGAGAACAGAGAGGCCACCACCACCAAGAGCAGCTATGTCCCCTACCCCTACCCGTACTGGAGGCCAAGTACGCTGGCACTCAAGAAAGGCTTTTGCTTTGTTTTCTCTTCATTTTCACAAGAACTTCCTACACAATGAAGGGGTCCAGAGTGAGAAGGGAAGCCTAAGATATCAAAGAGAAATATGAAGATACTCGAGAGCTAAGGACTGAAGTAATTAATATTTTTAAGACTATTTTAATAAACCCACAAACCTAAAATGAGCCACAGTAAATGTTCAGCTATGCTTTGTCACTCCAACACACACACACACACACACACACACACACACACACACACACACGCACACACACACACAGAATCCCAGCTTTGTAACTTATTACCTAAGAAATACTTGCCACATCCATAAAACCAAGATATAGGGACTTACCTCCAAAAGTTGTATAAACGATTAAAGGTGGGACTACCTTTAAGCAATGAGCACTGTGCCTGGCATATTTAACTATTCGATAAATTATCACCTATTTTACATATTTAAAATCACACTTAAGAATGAGAATCAAAAGTCTCATTGAACCACTGGGACTTGATCTTGTGGTCTTGATGCTGATGCTGATGGCAACAGCAGCTACGAATCAGACAGCATTTACTATTTGACAGGCAGTCTTCTAAGTGCTTGACTCACTGAATGAAGTCTTTTCATCTAAACATCAGCCCCATGGAATAAGTACCGTTTTACAGATGAAGAAATTGAGGCACTGAGGTTGAGTAACCTGCCCAAGGTCGCTCAATTGGCAAGTGGTGGACTTGGGATTAGAACCAGTGTGTACTTTTCCCAGAGTCTATGTATTTAACTACCTTCCCACTCCTCCTCCCGCTGGACGAGAACTATTCTCTGGACTCTACCCCATAGCTGGTGAATTTCAACCTGAGGCTGGGATCCAGGAATCTACATTTTTAATAAACTTCCCAAATTTGCTTATAAAGTTTGAGACCTGTTGCCTACAGATAGTGTAGTATTTTCATTAAAGTTTGATACCTAAGAGATTGCTTCCATGTAGGTTTTTGGTAACATGCCATTACCCAGGGTCTAAGAGTAAAATGTGACCGTGTCCATAACAAGGTCTGTTTGCCAGGCCCTCGACCCATCCTCCCGCAGTCAGGGGCGGCCTACACGTCTTACTGCAGCAGCAGCCCACGCAGCTCTGAAACGGAGTGGCGCTGGGACCTCACGCTCGCTGAAGAACGACTCCCCCGCCGAAACCTACACCCCTCCTTCCCCAGACCAGGGAGCTGACCGGCCCAGGCACGCCAGCCAGAGACCCGGGCTCCGGGCTGGAACTCAAATTTAGGGCCTAAATTCTTAACCTGGAGTGAAAGAGATTTGAAAACTCCCCTTAAATTAAAGCAAATTTTGTGTAATGCGTATATTTTTCTGAGAAGATCTTTAGTTTTTACTAAATGCTCAAGAACCCCCAAAAAGCTAATGGGCAGGAACCAGCAGGGATAATACCAAAAATGGGATTTACCAGAATTGAGAAGAGAGTAATTTCATAAATTTAAAAACCAGATTAGCTACAAAAATACTGCATTCGATCTTTATATAAAGATCATTATAATCTTTATATAAATAACTGAAATGAAAATATAATTACTAAAGAATTTCCAAATAATGTCAATGTACAAATCACATACATATTAAAAGCGCAGGTAATCTAATTCTAGTGTAAAAAGTTACCTAGACAGGACGCAGCTTGCATTTCTACACACATACTTTAATTAAAGGAACAGCATGAAGGACAAAAGTGGCATGAGAGCGACCAGCTTAAATAGAGCTGATGAAATCCATATGCTGGATAAACAGGTAAAGAGTTTGTTTTTGACCATGAGAGTGAAGTAAGGGGCCAGAAGGATCCTGCCTCAGGCCCATCTTGCCAACCCATCCCTAGATCTGCACGAGGAAACACTTCTAAAAAGTGGTCCGACTTCCCCATGAAATGCCTTTGAATGAAAGCTAAAAGAACCCAAGGAAAAAAGATGTTAAAAATAGTAACAGAAAAAGAAAAAAACATAACAAGACAACAAAAGATAGCCAACTATAGATTTTGTTGTTTTGCATTGTACCAACAATACTTTCAAAATGCAAAAAGTAAGAGATCTGTTAATTTTTTTTTACCATGAACATATATTACTTCAATAACTTTCAAAAAATGTTAAAATGTATAAGCTAATCTATGAAATTCTCTCATCTTCATTTCCAGAGTACAGAGTATGAGGAAAGAAATATACTTAAAAGAATTTAGCATTCAATCACTATCATCTTTAATAATCTTCAATGGAAGTAGGTAGGCCAGAGATATTTCTTCTCTAGTAACAGAAAATCTGAATTTTTCTGAGGTTCCCTTATAGTTTAAAAATATATATATTCCAGTGAAGTGTTACTATGACTATAGGAAATATTTTACCTTTAAAGAGTCAATTAAATTTCTATTTGGGGAAAAGGGAAGAAAAAAAAGACTCCAGAAATTTGAGGGTTGCCTTCGATTATATCAAAATTAAAGTAAAATTTATTTATTTAGCCATTTTCTCAAAATAAACTCTTCCAACTTCCCATGGACATTCTGAGGATAATCCTCCTCCTGCCTCTCCGTAGAAGGGAAGGTTGAGGACCACTGCTCTAAAGCAAGGAGGATGCTCCAGGTGGAAGGGTGAAGTCTGGGCCCTGGAGTCCCCTGCTGTGCAGGACACTAACTGTTTAGTTGTAGAACCCTGGTCCCAGGAGAGAGAAGGACTGCCCTCCAAGTGAGCTGGGCCAGGGACTCTAACCAGACAACTCAGAACGGCCAACGGGCAGTTCCTGGGTCAGCAGCAACAGCAGCATTACCCTGGAACCTGTTAGAAACGGAAATTATTGGCCATACTCCAATTTACAAAATCAGAAAGTCCGGGAGGAGGCTCAAGAATCTGTGTTTTAACAAGCCTTCCGGGTGATTCTAACAGACACTGAAGTTTGAAAAACACTAGGTTAACAAATGGAAAACAGCATATCAGTGACCTTAGGACTTGATCGGCCTATCTCTGGAGACAAATCCATCTCTATTATAAACAGTGACAAAGAAAACCATCAACCCGTTAGGTTAAAAGAGAACTGGGGTCAAACCTGCACCCCACATTTGGGCATAACGTGCTGTGTAACCTCTCAGGGTTATCACTAATAAATGAGGTAATAACCACGGTCCACGCTACAGTGAAAGGATGGAAAGCGCTGGCGGGTATTTCCGCACTCCAACGGCTCTCAAGCTTCGACACACGTCAGAATGGCCTGTAGTAAATGCAGACTCTCAGGTTCCCCAAGAAGAACAGTTTTAGCAAACACTCCAGGTGATTCTGATGCAGAAAATTCCCCCTCGTTTCCTTTTAGAAAACCACAGCTGTACACTTACCTACTGGCCCCTCCTTACCTCGTTTCTTGATCTATATCCTTCTCTTTCCCCTCCAAGGCTAATGCAAAGAATCCATGCCTCTCCCCAAAACACCAGCACTGGGAGGAAAATCAGTCAGTGAACTGGGGTTGGTTCTGTTAACCTTCCAGGAAAACAAAGGTGGTCATTGCCCACACTAGCAAATTCTAAAGGTAACCTTATGTTTCAAACAACTGCAGATAACCTTCTTCTGGAATACAATATATATAGAGCTTACTCTAAGAATTTTTAAAAGCAAAGAAACTGATGGAGAACTTTTCTGTTTTATATGTTATGTTTTACTTTATCTTCCATAGTTTAACAAATTGAAATGAGCATTTAAAGACAAATGAAGACAGCTGAGAGTAGCAAAAAATCCAGGAAAAAAAATTCCCCTGTGTCAGAATTTAAATATCAAGAAAGGAGGACTATATGAATAAGAATGAGCCTCGATACTCTTAATTTCTTATCCTGCTCTATCCTCAACCTCATTCCTCGATACCACTGGGGGCGGGGAATGGACTCAGAGGAGAGGAAGTGGAAGGGCACACTGAACCACACCCACATGCAGCCCCAGCCAGACAGACGCCCCGCCTACAAAGGGGGAGACTTGCTCCTCCCCCGCTGAGTCTGGGCAAGCAGGATGAAGAGCTAGAGAACAAGTCCCAAGTGCGCCCACGTGTCAGACACCTGGTTCAGTTCCATACCTGCACCTCTAGTGATGGAGACGGAGGAGAAAGGGGAGGGAAAGGAGAAAGAGGAAAAAACGTTCAAAGCTCACACATCACAACTGTGTTGTAAACACAGGGAGGGGTGCGGAGCTTAGCTCATTTTTACATGAAATCCTGCTCTTAAGTTGTTTTGAAGTTCTTCAGCTTTTAGTAAAAGATATCTTAAACAATGCAAGACTGTCCTCCACTGTCACCACAGTCGACGGTCACGGCCAGCTGACGTGACCTTCTGCACTTGTCTATACAGGCCCCACTCCACCAAGGGGACACCCCGCTGTCTGAGCGGGTGTCCCGCACCACGCCGGGGCGTGGCCTGGGGCCTCCAGGCGGCTCGTCCCAGGAGGAACTTTCCATCCCCTTTCCAAAGTAAATGAAATTAAGAACATTGTTATTACTACACAATCCCTCACTGCCTGGTGTTATTTTCCTCTGATTCTGGAACTTGAAAGAAAAAAATTTTTTTTTTAATATTTTAAACATGAAAATGAATAGCATTATCAAATATATTCCAATGCAGTTAGGTTCCTAATTATAATCCAAAACATAAAAACAATCACTGTTGGAAGTTCTCCACCAAAGAGCCAAAAATGCTTTATTACTGGAAGAGATCTGTATCAAATCTGAGGATTTTTCTCTTGCTTTTCTCCTCTTCTACAAAAGCAAAGGCCCAGGTGAACATGGTTGCAACTGCCCACAGGATCACCCCAATTTCTTCAGCAATTAGAAACAACAACAAAACATTCCTGTCGAATGACATTATAACATTCTCAAAATGTTTTCTTCATTCTTCATTAGTTTTTCTATCTACTTCCTCAAGAAGCTTCCAGGAATAACAAGAAGCAAAACATGAATACACAAAAGTGACCATTCTATATGAACTCAAACTGTTAGGGCAACAAATTATATCTATAGTCAAAATCAGTGCTGAGCTTTTAATATACTGTTGTCTCCCAAGAAAGAAAAAATCAAAAAGGAAAGTTGCCACTTTCTCATACCTGTCCCTCCTATAAACCCTGCCAATCCCAGCCTGAGCCCTCCCTAGATGGCTGAGCCAGCAGACCCTAACGCCACCTCTGAGCTCACAGGGGCGGCTGCAGCCCATATTCTAGAAGCAGTGAGCTAAGTGGATACCCAAGTCAATAACCAGAATCAGCCTAAAAGTGGCCTTGCTCAGATGCTAAAAGCTCTCTCCTTAGATGCTCATGTCTCTAAAAACTTAAAAGGAACTCCCTCCTCATGGTGGTTCACAGCCTGAGACAACTACAAACAAGGCCAGCAAGAGTGGAGGCTGAACACTCCACACCAACCAAGGCTTCGCTACTAATTTCCTCTGAAACAAAGAATAACTGTTATCAACCTACATTCCAGAAGTTTTTATTATCCAGTTAATTAACAGACTCCAGTGTTAGTATCCAAATATGAAGCAGTTAATGGAAATGAACTATAAGTGTTCCTGTCTTCACTCTTATAACCAATTTTATAAAACAAACGATATGAGCACTTCAGCGATTTAACACAGGTCTTCCATGGTCAATTCTCCCCAAAAGTTGTAAAATAATGAGCGGCTTAGAAATCAACATTCTGTCACATAAATAACATGAAGTATAGATTAGAATAAATAACAACAGCAATAAGGAAATGTTTATACCACAGTGATCGCCACCAACGTGTTTAACGTAACTTCTGAACTCCGTGACTGACTTATTCGAGTGGCAAGTTAAGTTTAAAGTATTTTACCCATATGCTCCAGTGCTATCCCCTTCTTTTCAAATAATGCCCATTTGCCAAATACTTTCGGTTTACTGCATCTTCTTCTGAAACTGCTGGCCAAGAAGATGACTAAAACAGTATTTTAGAGACTACAACTTAAATACTTGTGTCTAACAAGTCACAAATTTGTTGACAGAGTTCCTGCTTGGTTCAACTGAGTGATCCACTGATACAAGTAACCTGCCGAGCTACTATTCCCTGTTTTAAAAAATTATTAAACAATAATCTTTTATTTCATGTTCAATCATTGAGGAAAAGCAACATGTCACCAGTTCCAAGCATGTTATACATATTCCTTCTAAATGACCTTGACTATTTAACCAATTGGGGAGTCCAGTTCAGTATAATTCGGGGTTAAGCATTAACTCTATTTTCACTAACGAGGAATTGGTCCTACCCCAAGATCAGTTTTTCTTCTCCTGGCAGCAAACTCTTACTCATCCTTCAAGACCTCCTCCGAGACACTTTACCAACACCCAGTCACAGTGCAAAAACCCACCTCCTTCCACTGTTCTGTCATTATCTGCCCGTGTCGACCCGTCTATTAGGCTGGGAATTCCCTCAGGTCAGACACAGTCTTATTAATCACGGGTTTCCACCATATAAAACAGTTCCAAGCACAAAGAGGTTCAATAAATGGTTACGGTTTGCTTTTCCTAACCGTTCTATCTTCTGCAATGTTTCCAGTAAACCTAAGGCTCGAAGGATAAAAAGATAAAGTTATACCTTGAAAAGTATGCATTCATAATACCCAATATTTTTCTCAGAATCTGGGATAACTCTATCAGCTGGAAAAAAAAAAAAAAAAAAACTATATCTAAAAAGGCAAAGTTTGAAATTCTCTTGCTGCCTTACACTAGGGCTTTTTAAAAAATCCATCCTGCTATATCTTTCCTTCTTAAATAAATTGGGGCCTACATGTATGGAGTCACCTCCTACAAATCTTGTCTTAGGAAAGAAAGAGTTTTCTGGCTGTGAAAACAACAGCGCAATTTCAAGCCATGAAGAGAGAGAGATGGTTCTGCAATGTGGCCAAGTGTCGCAGCCCGGCAGTGGGGCCGAATCGGCCGCGGACCACTGTCAATACAGAAGGCAGTAACAGACAGTCTGGTCTCACACTAGGCAACTCCCGTCAGGTTACCTGATTCCGGGAACACTGCCCTTCGCACCTAACAGCTGCATCCGTTAGGAGGCAGTGGGGGAAGGTCCTGGAGAAACATGAGCCGCAGGAGAAAACAGGATCTCCTCTCCAGCATCTCATGAGAATGGGTCCAAAGCAGAACAGGAATTAGAGGTAGAAGGAAGATTATGAATCTAGAGGTATAGGGAGGAGAGAGGAAGGTGATGAGGGTTCGCTAAGAGGGGCAGTGAACAGGAAACAAATCTGCACATAATACTTTATGACCCAGAACTGGTGAAATGGAAGGCAAATGGAAACGAAAACAAAAAATAAAAACTTACAGCTTTAAAGGTTCTTCCTACTGTACAAAAATATTAAATATTTGGTGAAACAGTTTGAGGAAGTGAGCTAGGATGCAAAAACACTTTAAAATGGAAACAACTTCTTCAAATAGCTATTCTTTGCTTTAAAGTCTTAAAAAACTAAAACTTTTTTCAAGACGAAAATGTCAGGGTGCTGAGTAAATAAAAAACTTGATGAATGGGCAGTGCATTTCCCTGTTGTACTATAACAGGAAGAATAAGCCAGGCCGATTCTTATTCTGTAGTTCTATTTTTGCCCCCTAAATTCAGCAGTAGTGAAGAGAAACAAATGGTAATGAAGCAAACAATAAGAAACCATCATACTTAAGGAGCCTGTGAGTCCACAGTAAATCAAAAAGTATAAATGCCCAACTATGTACTCCTTCCTTTTGAAATCAAATTTCTGTTATCTGTTCAATCAACGACTGCAGGACTACATTAGGGAGAGTCTATAACTAATTCAGAATTGTGTGAGGTTTAACATTATTGGGGTACAAAAATCAATTACGTAGAATCTTTGTTAAAAATAACATAAAATATGAAACTTTGGAAAATATTAAAATGTATTTAAGTGAGCTGGTCGGGGTTATTATTTGCTAAAACATCTGGAGAAGAATTTGGAAAAATATACTAAGTCTTTAAAATGTACCTGTTTTATTACCCAGAAATTTCATTAGGGAGTTTCTAGAGGGTGGTAGCTTTTTCGTGTGTGGGCTCACACATAACATGCACACATAAGGCACAAAAGTGTCATCTGCAAGTTGTTTAACAAAGCACTGTCTGCAATATCAAAAGAAATCAAAAAATCTAAATAGCCGGCAGTAAACATTTCTCTTCTTCAACACTGTAAAGTTTGCTAACTATGTACCAAAGATAGTCACCCCACCCCCCTATCCATGAGCGGTACATTAAAGACCCCCAGCGAATGCCTGAAATTCTGGATGGTACCAAGCCCTCTATATATGCTACGTTTTCCCTAAGCATTCATACATACCTGTGATAAAATTTAATTTATAAATTAGTCACAGTAAGAGATTAACAATAATAATTTTAAAAATTCTAACAAAAAAGTTATGCAAATGTTTCTCAAATTATCTTTTTCTGCTACATTCATCTTGTCACTTAAAGCACTGTATGCCTTCTCCCTGTCACGTATGAGTTGCCAGCATCACTGCTCTTGCACTCTGGAGCCATTACAAGTAAAAGAAGGGCTACCTGAACACAGCAGCCAGTCTGATCGCCGACACGGCTGCTGGGTGACTGACGGGCAGGTAGCACACATAGCATGGAGGTGCCGGGTGAAGGGACGACTCACGATCTAGGTGGGACAGAGCAGGATGGTGGCAGATTTCATCCTGCTACTTGAAACCAATTTAAAACTGATGAATTATTTCTGGAATTTTCCATTTAATATTTTCAGATTGCAGTCTGACCACTGGTTAACTGAAACTGTGGAAAGTGGAACTGCGGGTAAGTGTAGGGCCACAGTAGAAAAGATTTTTTGAATGATTAAGTCAACAACAACATTCAGCATATTTACTGTTTCTATTTTGTGCCAAGCCTTGGTCTTGGTGCTGGAGACAATGATAACAAAAAGCCCTTCCTCTCATAAAGCTTATATTCTAATAGGCGGAGCCAGGGATAAGAAAAAAACTGTGTAATTTGTCACGTAGCAATTGGGGCTATGGAGAAAACGAAAGCACAGTAAAGTGCAGAGCGCAGGGAGACGGGACTGCGTGTCGTACACAGTGGGAAGAGCTATGTTTTCTATCAGGGAAGGTGTCCCTGAGTAAAGACCTCAAGGAAGTAAGTCTTTCTTCGAAGACTTCCAAGGACAAGTCCTGCAGACACCTGGGAGAAGAGTATTCCAAGGAGAGGGAAGAGTAAGTACAAATGCCCTGGGATGCATGTGATGTCTCAGAAACATCGAGGAGGCCAGTGCGAGAGGAGGGTGTGGGGGGAGGTGCCCGATGGGTACAGCGCAGGAGCCACTCTAAGGCATCTGGCTGCTAAATACCTGTAGTGGACAAGGGCATGGAAAGACCAATTAGGAGCCACTGGAACAGTGCAAAGAAGAGACCAGTAGGCCTTGACCCAAGGAGGAAGCAAAAGAACTAACAATATGTACTGAGATTCTGAATAGAATTTGGAGACAGAATGGGTTTGAAAAAACAAGAGTCAAGGAAGGAGCTGGCATCACCGCATCAGCTCCGCCTCAGACCATCGGGCCTCTGGTGCCAAAAAGGTTGGGGACCGCTGCACTATACTGTTGGAACTGGGAATTTCTTATATTTTATAATCAGTTAACCTGGCATCCGTTACCCAATACATTAAAATATACATTACACGTTTATTGTAATTTAGAAAATACAGTTAAGGCAAGAAAAGAAAAAGAAAGTTTCAATAGTACAGATAACATTCTTACTGGGTTTTCCCATGTATAAACTTTTATTTAAAAATTTAGGCTATTTCCATACTTTGGGGTAACTTACATTTTCTGCTAAACAACTCTGTGGACATGTTATTTTAAAAGCTCTGTGTTTTCATTTTATATATTTACTGCTGTATAAGTCCCATGGATTCGAATCTTGCTCACAATTTTGAGTTGTTCATGCAACAACGTATCTACATCACTCATTTGTGGAGTTCATGGTATTACGCATGCACGTAGGTGGCAAGCCTCTGACTATTTTGCCAGTCTTCTAACTGTAGACATTTACAATATTTTATTATAAATTACTTGTTGTCCTTCCCATTACATTTAGGGCAGTCTACTGATGTTATTTAAAAATTTTATATGTAATAGGTAACTCCTATTAGATATGAATTTTATTTCAAAAAAATTAGAAAGCACGTAAGTTATATGCACTGATAAGATTTCAAGGGGGCAGTTAGTTGACATAAGAAAATGCAATGAAACAGTGGGTTTAAGGTAGGAACACTAGATTGTCCTACAACATATGAGAGTGACTGACCAAACATATAAACATGTCCCACACTATTTTCAAAAATCCCAACATTCAGTTAGATTTAAAAATGAAATAATACAAAATGCTAATTAGTCTGAGTCTAGAACCCAATTTCATTTTGTACGTAAGAACAAAGCAGTCTTAAAAAAATTTTATTATATATTGAATTTTCCAGGAATGAAAATACTATATGTATTGAGGGAAGATTATATTTTGTTTTGTTCAGTCTTTGACCAAGAGTTGCATACTACCTTAAAAGATGATGTCACCACTGACAACCCTACTTATGATATGAGTTGCTAATATGACGCTCCTGTATCATTCTCATTTTGTAGCTGTCAAGTTCACGGTGATCCTACGTGTGTGTGTGTGTGTGTGTGTGTGTGTGTACACACACACACACACACACACATATATGTATATGTATACACACACATACATATATATGCAAACATCTATTTCACAAGTCTTCTAATGTAATCATGTCTGAGCATTTAATTAAATATTCAATATTTTATTATATGCTACTTTCACTTTTCCATATATAGTTAACGCATTATTCTGACTTGTTTGAAATTTCGTGTAGGTAACTGTGTATGAATTTTTATTTCAAAAGAATAAAGAAAACATTAGAAAAGTTCCATTACAAAATGGAAATGTATGTTCTAAATGATCTATTATGTTAATGTTTACATGTTTCAAACTATATAACGCATGACAAATTAACAACTAGAAAATATTAAGAGAGCACAGGTTCCAGTAGTATACTGATTGAAAGGTCTAAAATACTGGATTAAATGCCTTTTAAATGGATCACAGACTTGGTGTGAATTTGAGTAAAACCAGAAACATACAGAAAGTAAATCAAGAACATGGAAATAAGAGCAACAGGAGCTGCCTTGTGCTATGGACTTTAACCTTCCGCTGCCCACTGCACAGGGAACAGGGAAAAGGAGAAGTGTAGCGATTGCCAAAGGGAAGAAAAGCAAGAGACAGGACCTCTCCAATAAATGAGGGCCTGAGAAGGGCTACGCCCATCGCTTAAGAGCATGAAAACCCATTAAAGAGAAAAGAGAAATACCGGTCCTGAACGTAACACTCTGAAGTAGAAGGAATTTTAAAAACAGCTCCTTTGAGAATTAGCAACCACAGGGCTAACCATCACCAGGGTTTCTGGTCAAAGTTAACACTTATTGGTGTGGTCTGCAAAACCTCACGAAGAAAATTCCATTTAAAGTGGTCCCGGAGGCCATCAGCACCTGAATCCACTGATCAATCTTAACAACGCTTTTGTGGGACAAGGAAACATTACGTTTACCCTGACGTTACGCTCACAGCATCGCCTATGAAGAAGTATTCCAACCATGCTGGTCAGTAATGATGTGTAACAAAACACCCAAACTCAGTGGCCTAAAGCCACCAGCATGTGTTATGCTCACAGATTCTGTGGGTGAGGAATCCGGACAGAGTGCAAAGCCTAAGGCTTGTCTGCTGCACAATGCCTCTGCAGCCGGCGCTGGAAGGCAGCTGACGTCACCGGCGAGGCTGGGGCTAGGCCCATTTAGAGGCTTCTCCGCTCAAAGGGACGGTCACGGATCCCCCCTTTGAACAGGAACAGTACTGGGGACATAATCTGTAATCCCCAACCCCTCTCCGAGCCATCCAGCACACGTCCCAGCCCCATTTTCTCGCAGGGCCCGAGGCTCCCCGGAGTATGTCCTCCTGGCCTGGCCGGCACAACCTAAGCATAACGAAGCCGACGTGTTGACTATGACTGAGTTCCTGGTCGTGGTCAGCAGCTTCCACGCGGCAGACACTGTTCGATTGTGGTGCTTCTGTTTGTCCTACCTACTGTCATTCTTTTATAAGTATTATCTGTTTCACAGAAAAAGATATACTGAGAAAAAGACCCCATTATAATGACAACAAAAAAGACAAAATTCTTAGGAAAAAGCACGGTGAGAAACTAACAGTTTATATGAAAAAATAAGCAAACACAAACAGTCAAGAAAACCCTAAAAAGAAGACTAATGAGTATGTACCAACCCTACCAGATACCAAAGAATGATAAATAACAGTACAGTACTGGTGGGTGCACTAACAGAAGGATCAATAAAAAAGAACAAAATTCCCAGAATAATCCACGTACCGCACCTAAGGGAATTCAGCAACTAATCAAAGTGGCATCTCCAATCATTTGGGAAAAGACAACCGTAATGATTAATTTTATGTATCGTCTTGGAGTGTCTGGAGATGGAATTAACATTTAAATCAGTGACTTTAAATAAAGCAGACCGTTCTCCATAATGCAGGTTTACAGCTGAAGGCCTCCACAGTCCAAAAAGACCAGCCTCCCCAAGCAACGGGGAGTTCTCCAGCAGACTGCCCTTGAACTCCATCTTCACACGGGCCCTCCTGGTGCTCCAGCCTGCCAGCCTTTGGACAAGAACTGCAACACTGGCTCTCCCAGGTCACCAGCATGCCAGCGCACACTGTAGATTGTGGACTCGCCAGCTTCTTTAACTATGTGAGCCAATTCCTTAAAATAAATTTCTTCATCCTTACCAATCACATGTGTTTACCCAGACGGGGTGTGTAGACATATGCACATCCTACTGGTTCTGGTCCTCTGGAGAGCCCTAATAAAATAACCTGCACAAGGAAAGGTACTTAAACAACCAAGTGGATGGACATCTAGGAAAAGACAATTAAGGTGGATCGTACCTCCCTCCATAGATCAGAATGAGTAAGATGTAAAAAGAAATTCTATGAAAATTCTATAAAATAACATGAAGTGTTCTTTTGTAACTTTGAAGTATGCAGGCTCTCGTACTACCACTAAAAATAAAATCAAAAGATCATAAAAGATAACTGACTAAAAAATTTCTTTATTTAAAAGTCCCTCTGCATGACCAAACAAAAAATATACCATAATTAACATCAAAAGACAAATGACAAGATGAGTTAGTAACTCAAACCACCAAAGGTCCAGTCTCCCTAATATATAGTTTTATAAATCAATTTTTAAAAGACCAACTACACATAATTTTAAGATAAAAATATATGAGTTTACAGTCCAGGAAAAAAAAGGAAACACAAATACTTTTAAATAGAAGATGTTCAACCATCACTCACAACAAGATAAATGCAAACTGAAACTACATTATCAGATTGGCAAAAATCCAGAAGCGTCGTAAAACCATGCAACTGGCACATATGTAAGGAAACAGGTATTCTGACACATCAGTGGTGGGGATGCAAATTGGTACAACCCCATGAGAAACAATCTGGCAGTATTTACCAAAATTATAATTGCATATACGTGTCGATACTGTAGTGTCACTTCCAGGAATTTATCCTACAGATACAACCGCACACTTATGAAACGGCACATACTCAAAAATTATCATGGCAGTACCACTTAAACTGCAAGTAACTAAAAAAATATCTAAATGCCTACCAAAATATAGCTGGTTAAATATATTATGGCATATCCATAAAATGGAATAAAAATATGAAGAATTGCTTTATGTACTCCTTTGGAAAGAGCTACAAAAATATACGAGTGGGGGAGGGGTGACAAGAACATCAGAGGGCATATATGTTGGAGTATGCTACCATCGGGGTAAAAATTAATATACCGCATTTTGCTTCTTCGTATAAACAAACTCCAGAAAGACACACACTAAACTGATAAAGTAGTTTCTGGCAAAGGGTCAGGTGAGTGGTGAATCAGGCAGGAGAACTATGCTGGGAGACTCACCTATATCCTTTCCTTGTAATCTTTAATTTTTGAAACATATGAATGTATTGATTATTCAAAACATCACACATTTAAAAATGTTAAGGACACAAAGTGAGGTATATTCATGGAACCCTTAAATTACCTTCTGCATCAATCACATTGACAAAAGACACAAGGATATGCTGATTGATTGACTGATTGCCTTATATGAAATCTATGTATGCTCTGTCAGGAAACAAAAGGAAACTCTGCAAAAAGGAATGTTTTGTCTGTTATAAAAAACTATACTACATTAAATATAGTTGAGTTTCTTTGGTTTTTAAATGTATGTGAAATCAGTATTACAAATTCTTATTAAAATTCAGCTTGATTTTGAAAATATTCTACTGGTTATTTTTTACTTTGTTTTGGAATAGACTAGGGGGAATATTCTGTTTTTGGAGGTGCTAACTGTATCTAAAATACAAGATCTTATTTCTTAGAGAAACTTTCTAAATCAACCTGAACACCTAACTCCCTAAAAAACGAACCAGACCCTCTGATTAGGCTACCTAAAATGTCTTCAGCTTCCACTTTTTATTCCACAGGAGTTTAACGAAACTTAAAAAATAGACATTTTATAGTTAGGGAATATGAAAACAAGAAAATATTTCCAACATACTTTGAAGAATGTTTAGTTTTCCACAGAATATATAAAAAAAAATACTTATGTTAAAAATCATGGTTATATAGTATATCCTGCCATATTACTTATTGTATTCGAATCAATAAAATCACGGTAGTATCAATCAAATCATAGAACAGATCTAAACTAAGCCCATTAAAATACTATTCATTAAACTAAGATTTTACCTGTAGTATGCTTTAAATATTTAAATGTGAAGGATATTAAATAACTAATTGTGGTAGAAGTCATCAGTGACTGCTTCATAAAGGAAGTAAATTTTGAGCTTGGTCTTGAAGGAAATGATAGGCACTCAGAATCTTTAATCAAATTGGTTTTATAATCAGAGATTCATCTTAGCACACTAAAGTAAAATGAATAGTGTAATCTCTCTATTTAATCCTTAAATTTTGATCACATGACAAAACATTCTATGTCTACAGAAAAGTTCAATAAGGCTCCAAAAGCTCTTGAAAAGCCTATAATTACATATCACAAACCCAGATATCAGTCTCTCTCACTTAAAAAGAAATGAGAAAGGTGTTTTGATTTTCCCACATTTTAACAAGACTAGACCAAATAACTCAAATAATGTACATTCCTACCTCTATAAAGCCCTTTATATAATATCAAAATTTTGAAAACATATATGCAAAAGACAGGATTTAACATGTTTTGTTTAAAGTCATAAACTCCCTTTAGAACTCTTAATTAAAAGTCCCATGTGAAAAGACACCAATGATCTCAAGATAATATTTAAGATATCAGCAGAACTGGTAACATTAAGCTTCATATATTTATGTTTTACTTAGCATCAACAATCTCTTCAAAATGTCTAAGAAGCACTTTAAGAACTGAATTGTCAATTTCGTGGTCTTCCTACCTCTTCATCACCCCAAGCCACAAAACAGAAAGCAGAGGAAAACCTAAAATGGAACTTCACATAATGATGCTTATGACGGGAGGTGCTATGAAAGTTCCATTTGGATTCAAAGTACGAGTCCCTAGTCACAACGTCTTTCAATATCATTCAACAACAGTCTCTAAAACAAGATGAAATTGAATCATTTTACCAAATACATATGTGCTACTTTTCTGTAAGTCATGTATGCTGAAATATATAGCCCAATAACCTACAAGTTATTTAATGAGACTAATTTAAAGCAGAAACTGTTTAATATAAAGTACATGATTCCCTTTAGTATTTTAATATGTTGTAATTGAAGTGATTATCTGTTTATAAGCTAGTTTAAGAAAAATAACACTGCCAAAGGCAATGAAGTCTTGATATAGTGGCACTCAGCATTAAAACAAAATCCAAAAAAAAAAGCTCAAGATAAAAATATCATGAATGTGCCAACTAGCAAGATTAAATGATCAATAAAACCATTTTCCTGAATACGCCTCAAAGTGACAGAGCACTTTCTTGAAAGATTCAGAACACAAATGACAAAGAATATGAAAGGACTGACATTTTCTATCACTACCCAGTAGTGTAATAGTGTAAGAAGCTATTAAACTAGTCATTCTTCCCACTCTTCAATCTCAAATATCCATCCATAAACAAACAGTTTAGGTTATAGTTTTGCATTTTTCTCAAAGTACATGTTTTTCCCAATGAGAACAGCATTTCCAAAATGGCACAAGATGTCTCGAAGCCCTGTCTGGCCTTTGAACGCCGACTCGAGGACAGAACAGAGGCCCGGGGGGCAGGAGGGACTGGGGGGCAGGAGCTGAGCTCACCTGCTGCGGCGGGTACCTCTGCTGGGGCTGGGGTGGCAGGTACTGGGCCTGCGGAGGGAGGTGTGGAGGCTGTGGCTGCTGGTTGTAATAAGGCTGCTGGCCCTGCTGGCAGTAACCGCTCACACCTTGCTGTCCATACTGAGGTGGCATCTGTCAAAAAGTCGGGCAAAGAAAGCGAGAAAGTCAAAAAGTGCAATTCGATGAACTCAGATATGGTTTCCATTCAGCAACATGAAATGGGTTCTTTGCCAAGCAACTGAATTCAATATTTTCAATACTGTCTCCCTTACAAAATCCAACGCACTGCCTTCTGTTCACATACTATCAATTAAGTCAAAAGATAATTTGACTTTACTTAAAAAAATAACATTTTATCAGATACCAAATATTGATAACCACATAAAAATCCAGTGGGGAGAAAAAAGCTCTTAATACTGACATTAAAAAATAGCCTCTGCTAAGAAAGTCAAAGAAGCATTATGTTAATCCATACTAATATAACACTCAAAATGAAAATGAACTCCAGCAGCCCAAGTTCACTAATATTTTGTAGGATGCCTGTGGTTTGGGTGCATGCACAGGGTGCATGTTTGTTTCAACTAAGGTCAGATCTTCCCAATTACATTGCTAGCACATTCTGTATCAGCAATTCCACTGACGATTTTTGCTAAAAAGGAACTACATTGCTTTACAATCAAAAGAAATATTTTTAGAAGATAATACTGTGACTATCAAACAATATAACCATGAATATGAGTTCCTGAAAGAGAAATATTCATATCTAATACAAGGATACTATTTTACTATTTGATAAAACAGATAATAACGTAAAGCAAAGTGTACTGCACCGCAAAAACCAAGGATATAGACAAAAATATAGTCTAAAATGAGCCTTTTCCATCTCTAATTCACATGAGCTAAAAATCCTTGAAATCATTGTTCAAAGGCAAGTCCTTCCTGATGCAATAAATATACCATGGATGGTATTTTTTAATGTTTTTTTTCAAATGAGAAATCTACTGATTTTTTTTCTTTCTAATTGGGAGAGAGAGCAGGAGAGAAAAGGAAAAACAAGAAACCAGGATGGCAAAAAGCGCTCCAGAGACTAGAATGGTGAAGTCACTCTGTTAATACCACAATATGGTCCCCCTGAGAACTCCGAGAACTTGATCAAACCCCATAAGCCCACACATTTAACTCAGTGATTAGTTCCAGATACACACTTAAAAAACAAATCGAGTATAGGATATTGAATGAAAAAAAGGAGAAAATGGTAAAAGGAGGAAGATATTATTTTGCCTCTAAGTCCAATTAGCACAGCAATTCATAACACGTACAATGAAGGAAGAAATGCAAAAACTTATAAAGTTCATATTCTTTTTGACCCAACTGAGATTAATTTCAAGACATGTAATAAGCAATGATCACAAAATATTTGGCCATAATGGATCACAAGCACCTGTCATCACACAGACCCTTAGTTAGGAGAGCAGACAAGTTTGTACTGAAAACCATTTAACAGCACAGTTGAATTCTTTGCTTTTATTTATTTTACAGCTTGATATCTCATAATGAATGTATGTCCCTGCCATAAGCCAAGCCAAAGAATTTCCATAAAATACAACTCCACATGCTAGAATCCCATACTACCACAACACATATCCCTCTGTTCAACACCCATATGTTTGATTTGATATCTAATACTATATTTCACACAAGCATCTTTGCAGTTTGATTTGAAGCAGTTAGGATAACACTTTTGCCAGCGTTAAAATGACTGTAAAGCTCAGTCAACAGAGCCAGCAACTCCCCTCTGAATTGCACTTTAATATGTTGACTTTCTGGTTTACAGAAACCCTTGCACACAATATGGAAGTGTTGTTTGGGGAGGGGGTTCCTCAAGCAAGACGACAACAGAGACGACGAACACGAGAGCAGTCACAAATGCACCAGAATCCTTCGCTATCTACTGCAGCTCTGAAGAGTTTGGGGGCAGGTCAGGGTGCAGGGGAGGCAGATTGACAGGCAGGTGGGGGCGGGCGAGAGTATAAGCAAATCTTCGATGGAGCCAGAGCCACCATCTGCAGAACACGGCAACCTTCAGAGAGGAGACAATCACACGCACCTGCTTGGCAGATTTTACGACTGTCTTCCACAATTAAAAACCTGTTTGCTTTTAGATCTATGGTCTCATTCATTTGGTGCCCTCCTAGCTGTTACCTCAACTGCTCCATGAGCCTAGGATGAAATAACTCATAACGAAGCACAACCCAGCCCAGTGCGCATCTCCCGCCCACTGTCCTTACCTGGGAGCCACGACGGAGCAGAGATGACTCAAGTTCAGCCTAAGGATCTCAGGTTAGAAATGTATAAAATCTAAATCCAAGTCCTAATGTACCTCAGTTGCATGAATGTGGTCAATCACATGATGATATCTGTCCTACATCTCCATCTGTGAAATGGGGCCACCTTATCTATTAATTTGTATTAATATTATAGTCGGCAATATAACGATCCTACTTGAAAGTCTACAAGAATGCTATTACTACTTATTAAACTGTGTTAATATGAACTATATTAAACTACGAGTTATAGTGTCAACTCCAAAGTAGTCATTATTTCCTAAATTTTACCTTTAAAAACCAATTTTTAAATATAATACCTCAGCTGTCTGGAACTAAAGTCTAATTTTTTCATGATCGATACTGTTTTTGTTTTAATCAATTTAGAGGCAAGGCTTTCAAAGACCTATTATATGATTTTCTGAAATCTTAAACCAATCATCATTATTATGAAGCGTAAATTGACAGGCTGAGCCCTCAACACACTGCCGGCCCCAGAGCTACTGCCGCGAGCCGTCTGCACGAGCCCCGGAGGACAAGTCCGGCCTCCGCGCTGTGCTCTCACGTGCCGTCAAGGCGCCCGGCCACTGCTCGGCACCCTGACCTCGAGCCTCGATGGACTCCGCTGAGGGCTGAGAAACGCACTGCGCTGTTAAGACGATGAAGGCCCGGGCGCCGGTCCATGAGGAGGCGCATGTGCTTTTGCTGCCTCAAGTTTTGTAAGATCAATTTTGGCTACCGAGAGTCATTTTGTTTCTCTCTCAGTTCTCAACCATATTCGGGGTAAACAAGATTACCAGACTGTTTGATGCAGGTGCAACTTTACCAAGAGTTACGGCTGCTGCGTGCCAGGAAGCAAGCGCTCAGAGTTCAGGCTACGATGCCTTTCACAGGATCTGAGCGTTAATTTTCACATCTCTGTATCACGTTGAATGTACAGAACTCAAGGCCCTGTTTTTTATCTTCCTTGCCCTGAACTTTTTGCTCATATTTCAACACTGAAGAAACGATCAAGGTTTATCTTCTCCTCCTTTTTATTTCTAAAGAAGTTTTAGAAAGCAGTTTCCCTACTGTTTAAAGGTGCACTGACTTATGACGCAGCAACTTCCTTGTAAATACACAGCCACGAAACACTCACGTGTGTCCCCAGAAGGATGCTCAATGTAGTGCTGTTTACAAGAGCCAGAAAGGGGGCATAATCGAACTCTGAAGGCAGTAGGTAAGTGGAAAAGCTAGACGCTGCTATAGCCATACAATGGATTTCTACACAGTAATTCATAAGGCGAGAGTGAGACTCACGTATCAAATCTAAGGAATATAATGCTGAGTTTCAAAAGAAAGCCACAAAAGGTTAATGCAGTTTGGTACCATTTGTATTAATTTTAATAAATAAAACAGTGGTATATACTGTTTATAAACACACGCATATAGTAAAAGTACAAAAGCAGGCTTTGAAAAGGAAATATATGACATTCTGGGGAGGGGAGAAGGGGAAAGATGATGTACAGCTTCAGCCTTGCATTGTTTCCCTTTAAATAAAAAAGAGAGATGAAGCAAATATGGCAATGTTAACATCTATAATCCTGGTGTAGTTACACAAGTGCCCATTATATTTGTATCTGTACTTTTCTGCATGCCTAAATTATTTCATAATTTAAAATTCTAAAATAAGAATGTCACCTCCACCATATCTCACATTCCACCACCACCACCACCCCTTCCCTCAAATGGAAGAGGTACTAGGCAGGGGGCAGGAGGCAGGAGGAAGCCCCGGGAGAGGGTGGAGAGACCACGCCGGCTCTGCTGCTTTGTTTAAAGAGGCCCAGCCAAGACTCTGCTCCAGAGACCCTCTCCGGACTACTACGCCAGCTGTCCTCACCTGGGCCAGAACTTTCACCAGGGACAGCACGAAGCTGAAGACTTCATTACTGTTTTCTAAATTTCTGCAGACTGGTAAATCTCGGACAGGAAGGACTTTAATGCCAGTTCTCTATGGCTCCTACAGGAAACAGTAATCTGGCAAATTATTAATGCACAGAAATGAATTCTATAGTCAAAAATAAACATACTAAAGAAACATATTAGCAAATTAAAGGATCTGTGAAATGCTTAAAAAGTTAAGAAGCCCTTTTACCTTTAAATTTGGGATTTCTCAAATTTATCTGATAACAAACACATTGCCACCACACCCACTGGAATGTAAATTCCAAAGGAGTTGGAGCCTAGGCAGTTTAAGTTCATCATTGTACTCAGAACTCCTGGCCTGTAGTAAAAGCTCAATGAATATTGCTGACTAAACCTCCTGGAATAAGTATATAACTCACATTCTATAAATCACACACCACTGACATATAAATGTTAAGAGTTTTCTGCTTTGAGCTACACCCTGGTCCAGCCCAATGTTCTAGCTCCACAAAAGCTCATAAAAACACTTGGAACAGATATTAAACCCTCCCTGATGTGAGCTTGGAAGTCATGGTACAAAAATATACCTTAGTTTCCATATAGATCTGTCACCTTGGGATTATCTATATCTATTTATGTTAACAGTTGATCCCTCCTTTTGGAGAAAAACAATTTAAGATTAAAAATTAAGAAAAAAAAAAAAAAAAAAAAAACCTTTCCACTGGCCCCAACCTATCACAGGCATTTTTAATATAGGTAAAACTCCCCACTCTAAATTCTAACATACTAATTTTATGACATGGAATGGAATGAGCACTCCTCTCCGTATCTTCAACTTTCCAGATTAAATACCTACTGTTCTTTACTTATGGAGGTAAAATATACTCAAAAGGTACCATTTTAACTAATTTTAGACAGTTCGGTGGCATTACGTAGATTCACATTGCTGTGCGACCATTACCAATTCACCTCCAGAACCTCACCATCCCCAAATGAAACTCTACCCGTTACACAAACCCTCCATTCTCCCGCCCCCCCACCCCCAGCCCCCCGTGACTATTATTCTGCTTTTTTTCTGTCTCTCTGAATTTGGTTATTTGTAGGTACCTCACATATACATAATCATATCTGTCCTTCTGTGTCAGGCTTATTTCACTTAGCGTAATGCCCTTCAAGGTTCATTCATGTTACAGAATCAGAATTTCATTAATTTTTAAGGTTAAAAAGTATTCTATTGTAAGTATATACTTTTTTTTTTTTTATCTAGTCGTCTGTTGTGAACACTTGAGCTATTTCTACCTTTGACTGTTGTAAATAATGCTGCTATGTAAATGGGAATACGACTATCTGGCTCAACTCTACGCCTGCACTTTTTTAGTTATACTCCCAAAAGTGAAACTGCTGAAAAATATGGTAGTTCTGTTTAATTTTTGAGGAACTGCCATACTGTTTTTCACAGTACCTGTATCACTTTATATTCCTACCAGCAGTGAATAGGGTTCCAATTTCTCCCTTCTTGACAATTCTTAAAATTTTGTTTGTGTTTGTAGGAGCCACCCTGATGAGTATGAAGTGGTATCACAGTCATTGTGGGTTTGGTTTTCATTTCCCTAATGATTAATGCCTCTTTTCACATGCTGATCGGCCATTTGTTTATCTTACTTTGAAAGGTATACTCAAATCTTTTGTCCATTTTTTAATTTGGTTGTTTGGTTTTTGCTGTTGAGTTGTAGGAGTGCTTTATATATACTGGATATTAATCCCTTATGTTATATGTGATTTGCAAATATCTTCTATTCTGGTGGTAGCCTTTCTAGTCTCTTGATAATGTCTTTAATGCACTAAAGTTTTGAATTTTGATGTAGTCCAATTTATCTTTTCTTTTGTTGTAAGGACTGTATTAAATGTCTACAAATTCAACACACTATAATCTGTTTATATGAAGTTCAAAAACAGGCAAAACTAATTTATAGTAATAGAAATCACAACAGTGGTTGAGGAATATTGGGACTGGCTAGAAAGAGCCAAGAGAAACTTTCTGAGAGTGATGAAACTATTCTACATCTTAATTGGGGTGGTGGTCTCACGAATATACATATCTCAAAACTCATCAAACTGTGTACACTTGAGATCTAAGCATCTTATTGTATGTAAATAACAACTTTAAAAAACACTGACAGAATGTCTAGATACTTAATAACAAAGGTAGTACCTAAATTTCCACCTCGCATTTTTATGTTTATGTTAAAACCATTCCTGCCTTACTTATACCTAGATGTAAATTTCATGTTTGATAATTAAATGATTGTTCCTAAGTGCTTAACAGGGAGTTTTCATATTTTCACTTCAAATAATCCAAAATATTACACAGCAATTGAGCATATTGAAATAAGCATGGTGAGAATGTAAATTCACCTATCAAAGGCAAGTCACAATATGTATAGAAACAAGAGCCCTTTAACCAAGAATTCTACTTTTGAGAATTTATCTTAAGAAAAATATGAAACAAGTATGCAAAAGATATGTGTGGCAAAGAGTTCAGTGTGCCCCCATGACAGTACTCCCCACTTAAAAATATGAAATGGCCTACATGTCCATCAATAAAAATTGGTTTTAAAAAGGTGAAGTATTCAATAAAATGGCATGGAGTCATTAAAATTAATGAATCTCTTTGTAGATAATATGTATTTAATAGCAAGAAGGTCCATCCATGGATTCCTGAGGTGAGACTTAAGGGGTCGAGGGTATAAAACAATATATATAGTATGTGCTATTTTTTAATAAGAAAATCTGTTTACGTGTGGTATGTAAGGAATTAATAGCCTAGAGAAATACATAGCAAAATGTTATCTATGATTTCTTAAACAAACTCAGTATTTTTCACGAATCTAGAACGAAATACAATTTATTTTAGATTATTTATTGCTGTCTTTCTAAGCATTATTAAAAAGTATATTATAACAATTTATCTTTAAGAGCAGAAACCTCTTTAATTTTTATTTGTTTGTTTTTCATTGTAGGGTTGAGCCCCTCCAGGTAAATTCTATATATAAAAAAAAAAAAAAGGCAAAATATAAATAAATAAACATCTAAAAAATCATAAGATCACAATAGCTACATTTTTAGTCATTACTATGGCAAATTTTGCTGGCTTTCAATTTCATAGAAAGATCAAACACTATTTTTCATGTGTAAGAGACAGACTAAAAATTCCCCACAGCCAGGAATTCAGATGCTAAGCCAACGTGTGGCTGAACCAACTGCATGAGGAAATTTTATTATGTTAACATGTCCAGTCAAAAATAATGTGCTAGAAGGTAATAAATAAAGTTTACAAGGTCAAGATCTTACAACTGCTCTACAATCTACAGTCCCTTAAGCTAAGTTCCCAAATGAGGCTTATAAACGATTTAGGTGCTTTTTTTTTTTTTTCACTTTCTTGTTTTAAAAAAGGAAAAATCTTATCCTTAAGCTTGACTAACGAGAAAAAAAATCCACAATTTCCTGAAATTACTCCTTCATGCTTGAAAAATGAGAAACAGTATCAACAAGTGTATAACTGAGCACTACTGTATGCACTGTTACACTGAAGCTAAATTCCTTCAAATTCTGTCCAGCTTCCCCTGAGTAACAGAAAAAAGACAACTAGAGGTTGAAGAAGGAGTTGGCAAGGTATCCAAGGGTCAAACAGTATCGTAAACTCTAGAACAGGCCTATGACCAACAACAAAAACAAGCTAGATTATGCAGCGTGTGCTGCTAGGGAGCCCATTTACACCTCCGTCTATGCCCTTGTCCCTAACTTCTGGGCCACAAATATTGCTGTTATTCTATAGACGGAAAAGTAACCAACACATCTGGGCTACTTTAACCCTCTCCTTTAGCTTAAAAATTTTTTTTAAATTCATATTAAAAAGTAAATTTACTTTCTGATTTCGTGAACCAAAGTTGAAAAGTTCTCATTTGTCGTCAGAATTTTTTTTTTCATGAGAAATTTGTTTTCCAAAACTTCCTTAACAGGTACACACAATATAAGATCGTATAAACATAAATAACAGTGACAATACTGTACTTTTAATCTGTCAGATTTCTTTACAATAATTAATTGCTTACAAAAGTCCAACTGCTCTATTTTTAGTAGACCGCAGCTTACATGAATACTAGGTCAGACCAATGTTCAGAAGAGTGAATATTTTACATGACTGTGGGAACTAAATGGTAGTGCCTCTCATGACCTCAATTTCCAAAACTCAGGAAAACGTCCTGAACAGCCTTTATTCCCTTCTCATAATCATTATCAGTCCATTATCCATGAATTTATTTATACCCTTCTTAAATTAATTTATATTTCTAGTTCATGCTACACCTCTTGAGGGTTAACAAGTTGTGGAATATTATTATCCATTTTGTAAAGTGGTACAATCTTTAGTTTTCATAAAATTAACTCCAAGCTTCAATGAGTGCCCTTAACAGAATTTGATTAAGAAATGTGTAGTCAGCCAACCAATGCAAGCTGAAGCCTTTGTCCTACCAGATCAGATTCCTTGTCAATCGCTATCCATCTCACTCTGTCCCCTGATTATTTTCAGGGCTTATCTAAACTGCTTTCACCCTGCTAGTCTTTACTGTGGAACAGCAAATAAAATAGCATGAATGATTCCAAAGGTACGACAAGCATGGCTATGTACGAAAGTAGTAATATCACTTTTCTAGTTACTTAAAATGAAACCTCTAGTACACATTTTGTATTCTCCTCTACCTCCTAACTACAGATATTTTCACCTTTCCTTCCAGGTCAGCCAATTAGAGGAGATGTTGTTTAAGTATTCATAAAATGCAGACATTCCCTAGCAGTAAATGCTTCCTCTCATTTACAACCAGTGCTGAACTAAAGTCTTACTGTACACAAAATTAACACACAAGTGTATAATTGTAGTTTTACGCTCAAGTGCCTTAATTATGCACTTTAAAACACTTTCTTCCCAAGGATTCATCCAGGGCATTCAATATCACAGGTCTATAAAGTCTACAGTGTGTTTCTGGATAAAAGAGAAGCACTACAGGAAAAAATCTGCAGCTTCAGAGAGAAAGTATGTATATAATGAACAAGACAATAAATCTCATTCTAAAAATTTTAGCTAATAAAAGGAACATATTTCTAATGTATATAAATTTGGAGGGTGCTTAAGAGCAAAAGATTATTAATTCATACTGCCCATTCTTGAAGAGAATCAGTAAAAACAAGTGGTCTACCTTTCGTAAATCATCACAGGGGAGAAAACTTCACCTATAAATCTATTTGCCTTATTTATATAATAATATAAACAGGAAAAAAATTAACAGTAAAAAGAGCTATGTTCATTCTTAATGTGAAAGCTTTGACATCTAGGCTACCTGCATTTACATTTAAAACAAAACGAAAATTAAGAATTTTCCATGCTAAACAAATGCAGTCATTTATAAATCAGAGAACTCTAACTAGGAAATCCATCGGTATGACCAGCACAGTTTTACTTTGGTGGAGCTCACAGTATGTACAGAAAGGAACGTACGGCTCTGAGGGCGATCTATAGTAATAAATAGGTCAGTTCTGCTAACGGAAGTATCCTTTTCATAGAAAAAGCTACTTGAAAATAAAAAATAAAGAAAGGAAAAGGCCTGTGCTGCTTCACAAAGATTCCACTGTCGTCAAGAAAGTACTTTCCCAAGAAAAGAGGCTCATGATGTCATTTATTTGGTAATGAATACACCTCACTAGAAAACAATTTAAAGTTTCCACCTTCCTTGTTATGTGATTGCCCAAACTGCTACACAGGTAGTTCTGAATCAGAGAATGTAATCTTTGAGGTGTTTCAATTTTTAAAATATACGAAAACATTACAAAATAAAAATCAAAACAGTACGACAGCACCTCTCACATAGAGCAGCAGGGCTGTCTACTAGGCCTTTAAAGTAAGTGTCAGGCTACGATATTTTCATGTTTTAAAAAACCTCCTGCTTGATACCATTTGCTACAGGTAAATGGAAAATACTCGGCAAGTACCACTGATGGGAACTGTAGAGGAACTTCTGGCCTACCTGCCCTTCTGGCCAGAGACTTCTATTTTTACAAAGCACAGAAAGAGGAGCCAAGAGCTTTACCACTTTCCTATATAAACCCAGCTGCCAAAATGGATGTGCCAGAGGGGAATTTCAGAGAATTTTAAAGAAAGAACCTTTGCTGAGGCTGCAATGTCCACTTCGTGACCGCATGACTGGAACATGGGCAGGGAATGCTAGATGGAACAGACTTTCTATTTGAGATAACTATGGTGTAGGGGAAAACAGAGAAAACGGGGATTTACCAGAGTCTAAGACTAGAATTTTAAAACAGCCAACGGAGAGACCAGCGACTGGTGTTTTCTATGGCAGAGAACTCGATGGTGGAGAAATAGGAGGGGAGCGAGATCATTCACGGCAAGCTTCTTACCCTGGGGATTTTATATCACACACACACACACACACACACACACACACACACACACACACACAGACGTGTGTGTGTGTGTGTGTGTAAGATTTTTTAATACAGCTTTGAAGTTCTTTCTTTTTTTAATGAAAGAGTCAAAGGTGGACCGATAAGACTGTATTATCAACAGTACAGCTCACCCTTTGAGAGTGAGGGGGCTAGCTGCTTCTGCATCCTTTCCATATCTTTTTTTCTCTCCTGATGGATGGAAGGGAAACGAGGGAAGGACGGAGAGAGGAAATGATTTTGGTAATCTGAGTTGATGACAAAGTGAGTAAAAAACCACGAAGCCCCTCAAAAATGGTAATTTCAAAAAGCATATTTTCTTAAACATTATCCTTTAAAATTATACAGTCTAAGTGTTCCATAAGACACTTTTAAAAGGAGAAACGCGTACTCTCATGACTCCATCTACCCCTAGTTATAAAGGTGTGTGGTGACAAATGCATGAACAGGAAAAAATGACTGCGATGGCAACACAAAGGGGTCGGACTCCTCCGCACACCAGCCAGGACCCCAACCTGGCTATGAGCATCTTCCTCTGAGACCCTGAGAATCCAGGGGACTGCAGATCCGAAGAACAGACAGTCCCAGGGAAAGAACCAGTACGGGACCTTCACGGGCACCCTCCCTAAGTGGAGGCCTAGACGCTGGGCTGGCTCGGAGGACGAAGGTGGCTGCAGGCTTTGTCCTCTGCTATCCAGGGACAAAACAGGCTTCAAATGAGCATAAACTTTTTTTTTTTCTGCCCTGACTTTCAAATGTACTCATAACAAATCATGAGTGAGAATAAAGAAATTCTGCATTAGAAGATGTTTCTACTATCAATACCCTTTCTCTCACAAAGCAGTGATTTCTCCCTAAACCTGACATGCAAAGAAAGACCAGAGGAAATATAAATGCATGTCAGTGGCTGAAAAACTGACTCCTTACATTTTATTCCCTGGATCATAGAATGTGTATGTGTTGGGCGGGGCGGGGGGGGGGGACTCAAAAATATATCCAACCCATATCTGGATCAATAAGCTTTTGTTTGAAACTGAAAACATATACCCAATCCCCCATCCTTAGAAGGCTAAGCCTAATGACTCCGTGCTGTGAATTACTTTATCATGCGCTATTGGAACTGGTAGAGATTTCAGAGATCGCTGGTTCGGCCCTGTCAGTAAGATCAAGGGCTAGGAATTCTGTACGACTTCATGCAGCTGGAGTCACCAAGAAGACTCAACTCTGTGCACCCCCACCCCGTGCTCGCTCCGCTCTCCCACGACGCCTGGTCACTGAACAGAAGGACTGGGAGGCACGTGACGTGAAGCATGGAGGAGAGGCTGCAAACGACACTCAGGCTGGGACAGGAGGAGCAACGGACACTTTGGAGGCCTTGGTCTGTCCCGGACGAGAGCGGCGGTATAAGGACAGACCCGAGCGTACGGAGCCCAGGCAGCAGGCGTGAGAGGCAGGGAACGAAGGGAGACCGGCTAATAAAAAAGACAATGGCTACGAATGAAAACTACATTTTAACTTTTAAAAGCTGAAATTTTAAAAACCTAACAGGTTTAGATTAAATTAGAAAGTATTAGGCTAAAAAATTTCTACCAACACAGACACCAAACACCAAAGCAAGGAATAGAGGAGGAGTCTCTTCGAGTTACTTAGCACATAAATTTAACGTATATGATAAACTTGTGATACTGGGTAATAGTTCAAAGTGCAGTTCTATTTAAGGTGGAGGCAACATGAGGAAATGATGCTTTGGATAAACTATCAAAGCCGTGAAGTGTAAATATTTTTCAAAGCAAATGTTTATGTTAAAAAAAAGAGAGAGAAAAGGATTTCATTATTTCCCTTGAGAAAGAAGATCTGCAATTTTTTTATATCATGAGATGGAACAACATGTGCCAAATATTCCCAAAAGATTGGTCAGGAAAAAATATAGAACGTTGACGTTTTAAAATTATTAGCAGGACACCTAAGGGTGGGTGGGCAGAGGGCGGGTTCACTTAATGTAGAATTTTCAGCAAATTAAATGTTTCACTTCTTTATACTGTCTCCTCTATTAATATTAACAAACCACTAAAAAATCAGGTATTCTAACCCACTCATTATGAAAAATAAGTAATCATAAAATTATAATTATCTCCCACAAAACTATGCTTCAACACAGATGTAGTCTCAGATTGTCCATTCTAAGCACCTTTGTCAGTTAAGTCAGTACACTTCGGAAAAATACAAGTCATTTAACTATTTTGCTATGGTGTGAAGGGTTATAAAGTAATTGTCCTAAGGTACAGCCCTCTGATCCAATGACAAATAAGCATAACTGCACCAAAATATTTCTTATTAGACCATATTTTAACTCTAACTACAAGAAAACAATTTCTTACACACCATTAAAATAAAAAGGCCAGGTTATGAACAGGACCCCACAATGGTCTCCACTTCAAATCCTGCAAAGACGCACTGCCCTCTATGGGGGGGGAGGTGATTTCCAACCACTCACTTGACACGTTTAGTTTTCTTGCAAGAATATTGCTTCCGAGCCCAGTGGAAGTCCTTCAGAGCAGCAGTTAGACAAGAAAACACCAAGGTGAGGAAGGCTCTCCCTGGCTCAAGACAAGGTGTAAGGAATGGTGAAGGATGGTGATATTGTCTAACCAGAGATGCTACATTCAGTAATCATTTCAGACCTGGAGCTGTATCTTACTGCCAAAAAAAAAGAATTAGCAACACTAGTATCTGGTCACTTGGCGGTTCCTAAAACCTCATCCGATGTCCTCCACTCCCCACGCTGGTGGGAGCCCAATACACCTAACAATGCCGCCACCCTTCGTAGAGAATGATCACCTCATACGTCCGGGGCAAAGCAACCGTTAGGGTTTGGGCGCCCCATCCTTCACAGGTTCTACGCCTCCCACCCGCAACTCCCATCCACTGAGGAGCCTCCAGCCAGGTGGCTGCTTCACTGCAGGCTCCTTCTGGGGTTGGCAGGGACGCAGCGCTGCTGGGGTGGCCGTGCCACGTCGCACAGCCGACGGGGAGCGCAGGGGACTGCCGCGCAACTTAACCATCGGGCTGTCCCGCAAGCAGACTGTGTCCTGAGTCTACTTGATCCCAGCTACAAAAAAAAAAAAAAAAAAAAAAAAAAAAAACCACCAAATTTAAATTTTTAAATTTCCATTAGAAGGAAAAGAAGGTAGAGAATCAAAGAAACTTACAACTACTGAAGATCAATCAGAGCAATGGCTTTCAAATGTTTTGACTGAATCAAAAGAACTGTTTTATATCACATCCCTGAACACACGTGACACCCTCACTACATGTGATGCGTTCATACTTTCTGTTTACGGTCGAATCCTTTCCCTTTTAAAAGAAAAAATCTGGTTGCAGTCTAATACACTGCTTTCACGTTCCCACTAGCGAATCACATGAACAGTTTAAGACACACTGAATTTGGGGATGAGTTTTTCAGACTATCTCAGGAAAACTTTCACATGCTACTTTCACAGAATAATTAGTGTCCATGGACACTGGTCCCTGACGTCCTCTGCCCTGACCTGCAGCCGCCCTCGACACACAACGCCACGGCCAGAGGAGAGCAGCAGTGCCGGAGCCGCTCGACAGGAGCCGGCCGCAAACGGCAGCCGACTCCACAGAGCAGGCAACCGCCCGCCGACCGCCCCGCCACTCGGGACAGACCGGACAGACCGGCGCTCCTGCGGGGAAGCGGCAGTCGCCGCGCGAGAGGGCAGAGATGAGGCCGCGGTCGGTCAGGGCACCGCCCTGAGCCGAGAGCCAGGAGAGTGAAGTCACGCTACGGCGAGCAAGACGCGAGTGCCAGAGATGCCGCACGCCGACCTCACGGCCCGAGGAAAGAAACAAAATGAAAAGTGTGAAATGAACTGGGCTGCAGAGGAGACAAAGCCAGCAAAATGAGAAGGAAGAGTGTTACAAAACAGAATGAAGAGGAAGGGTTACGACTTCTTGTGATTTTCTGCACAGATCCCCCAAAACGGAAAAGTAACGCATCAGAGGGTTGGGGTGCCGTACTGGGGAGGGGCGGGTGGCGTAAGGAGGAATCCAGACCACCATCCCCGGGGACGCGCTGCGGCTTCCTTATCAGGTCGACATAAATGTTCGGGCAAACCATCTCTTTGAGAGAAATACTTGGAAAAAACTCCTTAGAACTTCTATCTGAAATGTGCGATAAATGCTAGTAAGAAGAGTAACGACAGCTAACATATCATGAGAGCCGGCTGCTTATGAGAAAGACCGCTGTAGGCAGAGAGGACCAGGGGAGACGCAGTGCCAACGGGGAGCCTGAAGGTGTCACGAATGCTCCCCACCGACCGACATGGGGAGCAGGAAATCGAAGGCAGTTGTGTCAACCGAATCTGCAGCCTTAGAAAACACAGAACGAGGCGACCCAGTCCACACGCCCTCGGCCCAGCTCCCGCTCGTCTCTCACCGTGACCTCACGCTGTCCCCCCCCCCGGAGGCCCCCACACACGACCACCGCGCCCCAAACTACAGCACAGGGCTCGTCGGCTCTGACTCCTCCCCAGAGTGAGTCACGACAGTAACTACCACACAGACCTCATCGTAAAAATTTTTCGTTGACATCAGCTACCCTCCAAAATAAGATTCATGACAATATCAATACTCACATTTACATAATACTTGTAAATTTTTAAACTACTTTCATATAGATGATCTCATTAAACTCTAGGACAATCTTATGAAAAGGGGTAAAATTAGTCTCTTTTCACACAGAAGAACCTTCCTAAGAGTATGTGGCCAGGTGCTGGTCTCTTGATTCAAACAGACCACAGAATTTAAAGAAAAAGGTATGGCAAGGCTCTTTTATATAGTTGGTATCTGTATCTATGCTTTGTTTTCCCAAGTGAATTTCCAATTTCTCTGCATTTTCATTATATCACAGGTATTGATTCAACATTTAACTGAACAATAAAAAATAAACAGAATCATCCCAGGCCCTGTAGAATATACAAATATGAATAAGACAAAAATCCCTGTACATAAGCAGCTTACAAGCAGAAAAGAGAGATAATGCATGTTTACAACTCAGAATAAACAGGGAGATTCTGAGCAGGAGCAGAGGAGGACAGCAGAAAGGGGAGCGGGTAAATGTCGTTTGAAGACTTGGGGAAACAAGTCCTCGACACGAGGAAGTGCTGTTCGCAGTCAAGGCGCTGGACCCCGGCCTGGGGGGAGGACAGCTATGGGGGAGGACGGCTCTGGGGGGAGGACGGCTCTGGGGGGAGGACGGCTCTGGGGGGAGGACACCTCTGGGGGAGGACAGCTCTGGGGGAGGACAGCTCTGGTGGAGGACGGCTCTGGGGGAGGACGGCTCTGGGGGAGGACAGTTCTGGAAGGAGGACGGCTCGTGACTGGCAGAGGAAGAGGAGAGGGGTCTCTGCTAGCAGCAGAAAGACAGGAACGCATCGCGGGAACGAGGACTACGCAGTCCAGTACAGCATGAGGTAAAGACAGATAGGGAAGAATTTTGACTAATTCACAAGGCTACACTATGCCTACAGCAGACGATTAAAAGAAAAATACTGACTGTATATAAACAGTTGATTCTGTATGAACCAGTATATTGTATTTTAAAACACAAACATATGAGTTACCACCCAAGTTAATTCTCAGATATCAACTGTGGATTGTGGTGAAAACATCTGAAAGCCCATTAAGACTTTCCCCCTTACCACACACACCTTCAGGATGCCACCTCGCATTACTATTCACACTAGCCCAGGTAAGCCACTGGCAGGGAGGTGAATGTTCTGTCCTCTGAAGACAAACACTGTATTTCAAAACCATGGGATTCTTAAGGAATATCTACTGTTTGGGATTTTTGCTGTAACTGCCCCTTCGATCAACATAAGCAAACACGGACATACCCTGACGTGGACCACTTAGACTAATGCTCCAACAATGACGAAGGAAGTAGTCCAGCGCCGAGGTACAGACCCGTGCAGTCCTCAGGCCCCCTGAAAAGTGAGTGATACGAAACTAGAGACAATGCGTCGCATGTGCAGATGGTAAGAGAAAGAACCTGAATACGTTACTGGTCATGTTACATATATGTATCTGTTTATATGTGTATATGTGTATACGTGTGTGTATGCATACATATACACACATATGAATGTACATGTACACATACATATTTATTTAAAAAGTAAAACTACTAAAAGATATCCAATGTCCTCACATTTCTTCTGGCATATCATAAATTTCACTTCTGGAATAGCAAAAATTTCAAATGCCATACACCAGCCCTCAATCTGGGTCCAGATAAGCAGCTCGAGGGGTGCCCCGGCACTACCTGAAATCAGCCCACTGAGGTGACGAGCGGGGCCCACAGAGAGGCTGTTCCAGACCTCGCCGACAGGGTGACTAGGAGGGGGGAGTGGGGGGCAGGCGGTGGCAGACTCGGCGAGCCACAAGTCACCAGAGCTGTGGGCGTCCTGCAGGCCCAGGTCAACGTGCTAGGACAGTGTGGCTGCACAAGCACAGGCTCTGTCAAGCCACAAGACCTGTCCGTACACACTTCCAAACGTTTCCCTTCAGCCTTTTTCTCTGCGTTAGAAGTATGAGAAAATGGCGACACGCACTGTTGTCAACCTAAAACTCATTCTCTATACAAAGTTAGCAAGTATTTTCTAAAATGACAAAAGCTCAATAACTACCACTCGCCAAAAGCCATCAGTGTTTTTCTTCTTATGTGAATCTTATATCTTTTTAAAGTAATTATAAAATTTTCTTAACACATAAAAAGCACTGCATTTGACACTCCTGACACTGCTCCGACGCACGGATTACCCGCCAAACGCTCAGCAGCTCTCGACGCGAGCGTAATCGAACCACCTTCTCCCTGTTCTCTTCCTGGGTTAGCAGCATTCCAGCCTCCTCCTCCTCCTCCCTCCCCTCTCCTTCAGCCTGACTCCCCCGCTCATGACAGGTCATTCTTCACTTGGAGATGTCTCCCTCCCCCAGAAAATACACCTCTGTTCATAGTTGCTTTCTTCTGTCACTTTCTAACTCCCAGCCACCCAGGCCCCCGCCTCACAGCTCAAATACACCAAGGGGGCAGCAGGGGACCTGGGCTCCCAGCAGCCCATGGCCTCCGGCAGAGCAGACTTCTAAAATCTCCTAATGTTGGAAGGTTTCTCTGCTGGCGACAGTTTGCCATCTGCTGCTGCAGAGAGGGTTTGAGATTTTCATATTGTTGCTGTTTTTGCTTTATTTTCCTTCCACCATCATGAAAAAGTTGACTCTTAGTTTTCCTACAAAATGTGCCGCTAGTCTGAAACACACAGGAAACACACACACACCGCTGCGTGCGCACACACGCATGCTATCATGTTTATATCCTCAGAGCAAGAGTTGATGTAACACTTCATAGAAATAGTTAAGATGTAAACCCTGTGTCCCTGCAACAGAAGAACTACCTAACACTCTTAAAATGTGTAAAAATTTGCTTGTGTTTAATACATGAAAAATTTCAACTAAAACACCTCTTATACCACTTGTGTTAAGGCAGTTAACTCCCAAAACACATTTCCCATTGACGGACTCTTTTAAGCTGCTCATCTCTCTGGTTTCTAAGCAATTTGCAAGTGTGACACAAATTTAGAGGAGAAAAAATGCAAAGACTTAACCTACTGTGCTTTCGCCTGCCAGAGTGCAGAGTTGGGGGGCACAGACACAAGAGCTTGTAAATTCCACTGGTCTAATGAATACATACAGTTCGCATAATTTTTATTGCTGTACTCCACAGATGAATGATTGTCAGGCTGATGCCAAAGTACAGGTTCCATTTGAATGACATATGGCTTCAGTCAACCAGAAAGATGTTACAGCATTAAACAACACAAGCAGACAGAACAAGAGTACAAAATGCCAAATGAGCTTCACGGCACCAGACAGGCTAGTGCGCATCTCTGTCCTTGGAACAGGTTCTGTGTGAGTGTGCAGTTGTGCCCGCACTGTTCTGAGCCCCTCGGTGCTATGGGGACAGGCTGTATGGCCTCTGGAGTCAAGCCTTGGGGTCAAGCTCAAGTTCTGCCTGCACCAGCTCCATGTCCCTCGTTGACCTGCATTACCTCTTTGCCCATCGGTTTAACTCTGCCCCTTATAAAATGGTGTCACAGTACTCCCTCCACCTCACTGAATGGGACGCTGTTGTGTATACAGTCACACAACAATAACACTTATCTCACCAATAAAAACTCCCAAGCACATGCAGACAGACCAAGCGGCAGTGCGGCCAACGCCTGTCCACCCTTCGGCCCAGGCTATGAGCTCTCTCCCGGTATTTGGATGATGCCCTGAAATCTATGAGTCTAATAGGAGCCTGTGAACTTATGATTTATAATAAATATATTTTATGTTATTTTTTATTAAGTTTATTGGGGTAACATTGGTTAATACAATTATATAATTTTCAGGTGTACATTATAATTTGATATCTATGTATTCCATTGTGTTTACTACCCAAAGTCCAGTTCCTTCAGCTACCATATATTTGATCCCCTTTAACCACTTCACCCCTCCCTTAACCCCTACATTTGACCCCCTTTACTCTGTCTACCTCCCCCCTCCTCCCCTACCTCCCACTCTCTGGTAAACACTAGTCCATTGTCCATGTCCGTGAGTCTCTGTTTGTCCTGTTCATTTGTTGTTTTTAGGTTTATATTCCACATACAAGTGATATCACGTGATTTTCAACTTTTTCTGTCTGACTTATTTTGCTTAGCATGATTATCTCGAGGTCCATTCACGTTGTCACAAATAGCAGTATATCATCTCTTCTTATGGCTTAGTAATTATCCGCTGTATATATGTCCCACAGTTTCTTTAGCCAACCATCTATCGTAGGACACTTCGGGTACAGGACAAGTAATAATAAATGTTGGAGAGGATGCAGAGAAAAAGGAATCCTCATACACTGCTGTTGGGATTGCAAACTGGTATGGCCACTATGGAAAATGGTATGGAGGTTCCTCAAAAAATAAGAATTGATCTACCATATGATCCATTAATCCCTCTACTGGGTATTTACCCCAAAGACTTGAAAACTCATATCCGAAAAGATATTTGCACCCCAATGTTCATAGCAGCATTATTCACAGTGGCCAGAACATGGAAGTAACCGAACGTCGAACACCCTACGATATATAATAAATATATTTTTGGTCTTTGCCCTCTAGCTTCTAAAACCCAGGGAATGTCTTCGCGAAGAAAGCCATAAAGGTGTCTTTTGTTATGTTAACGAAGTGACTTTCAGAAATCACCTAAGGACAGGGACTCCTGCCAGGAGAACCAACCTTGAGAGCAGAAGGTTTTAACTTTCAATCCCACACCCCTGTGCCCCAACCTGGGGAGGGGAGCGGATCTGGAGGTTGACTCAATGGCCGATGATTTAACCACTCATGCTTCTGTATGGAAGCCTCCTTAAAAAATACCAAAAGGAGGGGGTTCGGAGAACTCCAGGTTGGTGCACACAGATTCAGGGAGAGAGAGGGCATGGTAGCTCTCCATGCCTTCCCACATACGTTGCCCTGTGCACCTCTTCCCTCTGGTTGTTCCTCGCGTATCTTTTTATAATAGGTGACTTATTATGTAAAATGTTTCTCTGACTTCTGTGTGCTGTTCTAGCAAATTGAACTCAAGGAGTGGGCTGTTGAAAACTCTTGGTCTCTAGCTAGAAACACAGAGGACACATGACAACCTGGACTTATGCGTGGTATCTGAAGTGAGCCCTTAGCCTGTGAGATCAGATGCTATCTCCAGGTAGATAGTGTCAGAATCCACGTAAACTTTAGGCTACCCAATGAGTATCTGAGAATTGCTTCGTGGTGTGGAAAAAACACACACATTCTAACCAGTGTCAGAACTGTAGAGGCCTACTCTGCCTCCTAAGAGAAAGGCTGAAAATGCCAGGCACTTGCTTTTCCAAACTCACTAGCAACAAGGGTACTGAAATGGGACCCAGGTCAGCCACTCAAATGCACATGCCCTGGTCCTGGATTCGTCAAGTAAGACAAAGAAACAAGAACAGGAGGAATATTTCCTGGTAGTTAACATTCAGCTTCAGGTGTGTGTCACATGTGCATGGTACAGCAGAATACCAATAGGAGTGATGACGCAGGACAAACCGTGACATCACATGCTAAGTGACAGCAGATACCTTCTCTGTCCCTGTGACCTGGTTTGGGCATCCCCCTCGCAGAGTGGTCTCCCTTGTGCCTGCCTTTCTTGCTGGCCCAGTTTTTCAGCCTTCCTGGTAATTTCGTGAGCTTCCCAGTAGCCTGTCTATACTTCCATTTGTGCTTGAGCTGGCTGGACGTGGTTTTCATTGCTTACAACTAAGAATTCTGGCTGATACAAGCAGTTTCCGAAATGATAGGAAAGACAGAGAAACTACAGTGGAACTTCAAAATGTATAGCACAGCAGAGCAACAGCAGAAGACGGAACACGATATGCAAATGTCATGATACACATGACGAAGGACAGTGCTTGATCAAGTCTGTGAGACACGAGCAAGAAGAGAACCAAGTCCCTCAAAGATTTCAGGTGACTGATCAGAAGTCAAGAAAAAACATGGTATGTGAGAAGGTTCACAGGTCACATGTAACAAGATTTCAGAGACGGGCAGTTCTAATGCATTAAGTGAAGATCACAAGTTCGTAGTGGATGCATTCAACATCAACCAAGAATCGTAATACCTAACACCGGGAGACAAGTGTTAGGTTGAAGTTGACTAAATGTAGCTGGGGCCAGCGGGCAAAGAAGACTGCACAGAGAAAGGAACACCTGAAGCAAAGAGCGAAGGGGAAGGCAGAATGGGCATTTCAGACGCAGGGAACAGCGTGACGACGCACGGAGGGAGCTGCACGGTGCATTCTTAAACTGCAAACGCTTCAGGAAACGGATGCACAGACACAGGACGGAGGGCTGGCGGGAAGGGGATAAGCTCGGAGCGGAAGACAGGCGTCAGCTCTGAAGGGCTAGGCCATCAGGCTAACGAGTTTGGATTTTATTTTAAATAAGAATTCACTAAAGAACTGTATGCATGAGAGTAACATATCAGACGTACATCTTCTTTTATCAAGATTACTCTGAGAGCCCCATGTGAAGGGATTCACAGATCCTTTGCAAATATAATGACCAGAATAATGCATGAGGACACATATGTGAAATTCTTAATATCTCATTCCAAAGTGTCCACAGTCTCCTGAAGTCTATCTGTGAACACTCAGGGGTCTTTGGACCTCAAAGTGAGAATAATCTAGAAGCAGGAGAGAAACAAATGGCAAAGACACTAGTTGAAAGGATATGGCAACTGCCCACACCAGCGATGGCAAAGAACTCAAATAAGGTGAAGGCTATGAAAAAGAGAGAGAAGGAGAAGGTGGGACACGCTCTGCAGAAGCCAGCGATCAGCTGTGCGTGTGTGGTGCGGGAGCAACACCAAGGACGAGCTCCGGATGGATGGCTTACGTGACTGAGCAGCGCCAGGACTTTGTGGGAGCAAGGGAGGGACTGCGGGGAAGAAAAGCCAACGGGATACTCAGAACTGAGTTTCCAGGGACACATCCAGGTAGAGATGCCAAGCTGACAATCAGAAAGCAGAGTCTCAAGCTGACCAGGCCGTAGTCCAGGGTAGTCACTGGACCAACATGGGACAGCAGAGGCTATGTGAGACATCTGGCAGGGTCAAGAGGATGAGCCAGGCCACAGACAGCAAGAGGAATCCAGGACTAGCACGAAGGCCACGGGCCAGAGGGCCGTGGGGTCAGAGAGAACACCACCACAGCATAATTTTATAAATGCAAATACAAATGGGTTAGTCTGTGCATGTGATTCATCCGCATGGGCGCACCTACTGACTCTTAAAAAACATAGAACCTGGATAAATCTGTTTAAATGAATCTGTTCAGTGGCTAACAGGTACAATAAGGAAATCAACAGTATTAGGCAGAGATACAATTCTCAATCTTTTCAGACTTCGAAAAGGATAGCATGTACAAATAAAAAAAAATTTAAGTATGCTTTTAAAAAAGACCATAGAATTAGGAATATTCAACATTACACTTCAGTAACACTACAAGTCTAGGAAAGAACTTTCAATCTCCTTTTAGGAAAGCAATTGTTTCAAATGAAGTATTTACCATGTTATATAAACATGTTATTCAGAAAAATGTACAACATAGGATATTTTCATCACATTTACTACATTTGTTAGCCAAAATGTAGCACCCTCGTAATCGCCAACAGAGCTGCAGTAAAACCTTTGTAATACTAAACGACAACAAAACATGGCAGCCAGCCATCCTTCTATTACAAAGAAGAAAATGAAGAAAACATTCCCAATAAGTACAGCTTTCTTTGTGACATTTTCCCCCCAAAGGAACTCATTTTAAACAACGGTTCACTGGCAAAAGCATGACACGATCTAAATGTGGACAGAGTCTGGCATCTTTACTTTGAAGAGAAGCTGACAGGAGAAAAGCTATTTTAAGGTTCTATTATTCTCACACTAAAATAAAGAGTATGAAATAAAAATAAAACATTAATCCAGAATACGATTCATCTGGTCATTTATCTCCTGTTCACCTCTCAAGCTTTTACCATTGAGGATTATACGTGGAATTAATTTTGAATAAATGGCAAATGGCTCCATACTTTCCTAGGGAACAAAATACGGATGTCATTAACTGGACTGAAAGATGGACACAGATATGAAGGCAGCTTATGATGCTCAATTAACAATTTGCAAAGCTCTGAAATCTGAACATCCAGTACATACTCACAAGCATTTCCTAAGAAACTAAGGAATTCTTTCCTTCTACACATGAATTTTCTGCCACATAACATACTGTAGAGCAATGGTACTTAATGCCAACTTAATGAAGAAATGAGGGAACAATGAATAAATGGTTATCAGTCTCAAATATTTAATCTAGATACTACTCTTGATCTATATACTCAAATAGGCAATTTGAAACATGTACTTTCAAAGCACTGTAAATTTTGGCAGGCAAAAGGAGATATTATAAGTCAATTAAATTCAAGTATTTAATTGATCAGCTCCTACAAGTAGGCTCTTCTACTTTACGCCACAGAGATGAAGCCAAGCTGTGGCTCCTGCTCTCAAGAAGCCCATAGGAGCCAAGGGCCAGGGCTCAAAACTATCATACGTCAACACTTAACATGCTCTGACCAGGAACAAATACGCGTAACACAGATGAGCTCCACGAAGGAGAGTGAGGGTGAGCTCTGAGGAGAGGCCGGAGGATCAGCAGACAGAGAGAAATCGTAGAGAGATGAGAGCTTCCGAACCACAACCAACGGCAGCATCGAACGCACCAGGCATAGGTAAGAAGGCCGGGTTTGGGCAAGGGGGATGAGAGACAAGGACAGAGGGGCGTGAAAGGGCGAGAGGTCCCGGGAAAGGGAGAGGGGGCACTGAAAAGGGTATCGGAAGTCTCCAAGGATTATCTAACGAGTGACGGGGGCGGGGGAGGAAGAATGGAATTCCAGCGTGAAGGTCTACCACAGGCTGGTCACTGGACCGACGTGCCAGGCCTTGGGCCATGGTGCGTCGGTCTCTCAGCAGCCTGATGAGGCAGAGAGCATCGTCTCATCTCACCTCACAGTAGAGAAGACCAAGGCCACCCGGGTGGCCTTCCACATCATACACCGACAGGTAAACGAGTCACAAGGGGAATGTGGTACACCTGACACCAGTGCCCCTACTCTAATGCACGAAAATGAAACAAACTTGAGAAGTTCGCCAGTACAGGAAACAAAGGCGAAAATTAAGTATGACTCCGACATTGCCCACACAAGGCTGTGGATACCACTGTTAAGAGAACAGGCAAATCAGATGGAGGAGTAGCTGTTTCTAAAGAGGCCTGAGAAACTCCTTCGTGACAGGTGAAAAGGCAAGCCTGGAGCTGAGAGGAGACAAAGGTCCGGGAGGGCTGGCCTCAAGGAGATAGCTGAAGGTAGCCAAATGCCTGAGACCATCAATGGAGAGATTGTACAGAAACAGGAGGAGGACAGAAGACCAGGATACAATCCTGGTCTTATCCATCCGGATGCAATCAGAAAACACATCTAAGTTAAGAAAAATCCTCCAAGGGCTTGAAGTATCACAGTAAAGCACTGTACTAGATTCCGCTGCATTTGCTAAATAACTTGCATTGTGTATCATGGCTCTAATCTGCAAACCAACTGTAAAGACACAGACTGAACCAAACGAGAAGGTTTTTAGATTTTGATGTACAGTTCTAAATCTTCAGTGCTGTATATTCATATTTTCATTTATCCAGAAAATCACTGTTTCTCCCTTTCAAAAACCAATCTCTAATCTTTATACCAAAGTTCACAAAAATATTCATGCCTAAACAGACAAGTAGTAACTACCTTCTTCTCAAAGTATGATAATTTCTTCACAAGAAGAATGTTTTCTATGGGAAGAGAATCAAGTTCAAAGTAAAGTTCAACTCAAGACATTGATATAGTTTATAAGTTCCAGTTATGAAAAGTTCAAGTTACTCTTAACTTATAAACTATGTCAGCATCTGGAGTTGAACTATTATACAGTTATAGTGACAGAAAATTACATACAAGTGGCCCAATCCATAATAATCATTAATCTATAGGTTAGTTTTACAGATTTACCAAAATTTGTGCCCCAGCCCCACTGATTCAACACATTTTCCCTGAGGGTCTTCTATTTGTCATTGCATGCGGTGTCAGGACAAAGACATAAAAAACCTGGCTTCCAATGTGCTTAGGTCCAATAGGGAAAAAAATTCCAATCGCATTTTCCATAGAAATAGAAAAGACTATCTTAAAATCTACATGGAACTACCAAAGACTCCAAATAGCCACAGCAATCTTAAAGAAAAAACAAAGCAGGGGGTATCACATTTCGCGATTTCAAACTATATTATAGAGCTATAGTTATCAAAACAGCATGGTACTGGCATAAAACAGGACCATAAACTAGCAGAACAGAATGGAAAGCCCAGAAATAAACCCATGCATATACAGTCAACTAATTTTGACAAAGGCACCAAGAGCCCACAATAGGGAAAGAATAGTCGTAAAATCTTAGAAGAAATCAAAGAGAAGACACTGGTCTTGGTAATCATTTCCTGGATGAGACACCAAAAACAAAGGCAACAAAATCAAAAATAAACAGCTGGGGCTACATCAAACTGAAGAGCTCCTGCACTGCAAAGGAAACAAGTAAAAAAGCAACCTACAGAATAGGAGGAAAATATGTGCAAACCATGTAGCTGATAAAGGGTTAATATCCAAATATATAAACAATGCATACTAGTCCCTATTAGTCAATAGCAAACAAAAAGTAAATAATCCAATGAAAAAATGGACAAAGGACCTGAGTAGACATTTTTCCAATGAGGATATACAAATGGCCAATAGCAACATCACAAAGCATCATGGAAACGCAAATCAAAACCACAATGAGATGTCACCTTACACCAGTAAGGATAGCTATTACCATAAAGGTAACAACTGCTGGGAGGGCATGAGAAAATAAACCCGATACACTGTTGATGGGAATGTAAACTGGTGCACTATTACAAAAACCAGGATGGCAGTTCCTCAAAAAATTAAAACTGGAACCACCATGTGGTCCAGCAATCCCACTCCTGCGTGCATATCCAAAGGAAATGAAATTGGGATCTTCAAGAAATATCTGTACCCCCCATGGCCACTGCAGCTTTATTTTCATAGTAGCCAAGATATGAGAACAGCCTAAATGTCCTTTGATGGAGGAACAAAGAAAACTAAACACACACACACACAGATATTTTTCTGCCATTAAAAAATATATATATATATATATGAAATTCTGCTATCTGACAACATGGATGAGCCTGGAAGTGAAATAAGACAGAGAAAGAGAAATGCTGTATGATATCACTTATATGTGAAATCTAAAAAAGAAAACAAAAAGCCAATGTCACAGAAACCGAGAACAGAAAAATGCATGCTAGGAGTTAGGAGAGGGGGAAGTGAGGAGACGTACAAAAGGCACAAACTTGACGTTATGAGAAGTAGTTCTGCGGATCTAACGTACAGCACAGTTCATGATACGGTGCTGTATCCTGAAAGCTGCTGAGAGATCTCAGGCCCACTTAGCAGCCTGGTGGAGCAGGAGGAGCCCAGACAGCAGAGTCAGAATGGGTAGATGGGTGGCAGTTCCAGGCAGAAACACAGTAGAAAAACAAAGCACCAAGAAACAAAAGAATGTGTAAGGATGACCACACACACAGGTTCGTGGACCACCACCAAGGATGACCACACACGCAGGTTCGTGGACCACCACCAACAGCACAGCGATGGCATCTGAGGAGGGAGGCCTAAGCGGCCTTCTTATTTCCCAAATACTACTTCCCCTTACTCAGTCTCCCAGAAGGCTGTCTGCTGAATGGAAATGATCAATGAACATTTATCAAGCCATGAAGCAAGACAGACCAGGAAGAGATGGGTTAAACTGATTAGTTATGATTCCAAGAAAGGATGAAACAGGGGAAGGAGCATTTACGGAGCACTTAGCACCAGGTCCTAGGCTACCTGCTTTTACACATGAATCTCATTTAGTAATCACAGCTCTCTTAATAAGAAGGAAATTATACAGACTGCTTAAGTAGCTTAGCTTGTTCAAGATCACTCACCTTGAGAAGTAGCTGCTTGAGTCATGTTATTCCACAAAGAGTCTACTCCACCTTCCTCCTAATACAGGACTTGATGATTATACATCTTCGTACCACACTATATAAGTATATATTTATTTGTTATTTTTTAAACCTAAGAATATAAGAAAATCTAAGTTTTCAAGTATACATATACCATTCAAACACTGAAAAGCCATCAGAAAAAAAAAAGCATACTGTGGCTCTTCAAAGAGAGGAAAAAAGAACTGTTCCGATAACTTTTAATGAGCCCAGTCCCACGTGGCCTGGAAGGCGCTGGCATCATCATACATGGGACACGACACCTGCGCAATGATGCTCCCATAAGCTCACGTCACAGAGATGAGACAACAGGTGCATGCTGGCTATCCCTGTAGTCACACAGTGTCCCGAAGGGTATAAGCAAGCAAGAACATGTAATAAGAAAAAGATTCTCAGACCAGAAAATGTCCTTCCACATGGCACCTCCCAAACAATCACAAAAGTAGGACAGAACAGTAATTAAGAACAACAGTGTTGGAGTCAGTCAGATCAGGATTCTCATCTTGGCTATCACTTAATTATGTGACCTTGAGCAACTTAACCACTCTAAGGAAGTCTCAGTTCCCCATCGTAGTCACGCTTTCTCCACTCCGCCCCACGTAATGCTCTAGAGGGTTGTCCAGGAGACCTGACCTCCATCCCACCAGACACTTTACACTGTCCAATGCAGTTTCAACAAGGCCCTTCGGGGGCTCCCTCAACATTCGTCACTGCCTTCATTAATACCTCCTACCTGCCAGGCACACTGCCAGCAAGGTGTTGGCAAATACAAGAATAAAAAAGCCATATTCTTAAAAAACTTCACTTTCTACATCACAGACTATAGTTCAGTGGGTGTATATATATATGAAACCCAGACTGCATAATAAAGAAGAAACTATGACTACAGTCTCAGTTTCAAACACATTTGTATATATCTTCATTAATGAACAGTCTTCCTAGATAATGACAAGAAAGGGAAAAAATCACTTAGGTTCTAATTACAAAGCTTAAAGAGATGAGCACTAAAGCCCTTTCAGGCATAATGCTAGGGAATCCAATGGTTCTACAAATCACAAACATAAAACACGTTCAGACTTTACGATGGTTGTTTGTTATGTGTTATTAGGGAAATTTTGAGTAGAGAATCATCACTAAATATTGTTATAAGATAGCTAAGGTTTGGTAAAATATTCTAACTTTGATTAGGTCTAGAGACCAATGTGACAATTTAAAAAAATATTTAAACATATACATAATGTTCAAATACAATATCCTTAGCAGCTTTTTTCTCTATTTATGGGGATACAAGCTACCATTTTAAGTATTGCTTAAAAAGCATTTCTATTTTCCCAGCAAAACCCAAATTCCACATTTTTCCACCAGAAGTTGTAAGTTACCACACAGATTCAGTCTTTGACTGGACTTAATTCAAAGCAAGCTCTTCAATAATTGAAAGCAAGCTCTTCAATATACAGCCACTAAAGCATAAAAAACTTTTTAAATTAGATCTATAGAAGACAATGAATTTCACCCCAGATAATCTGTTAAATGGCAAATCTACTGACTCCATGTTATCCGAACCCCTAACATCAGGACATTTCCAGGTGTCCCTGGCCTCTGGCACCAGGTTGGATGCATTGCGTTCAAGGTCAGGCAGGGCCTGTCTATAAACAGCCATCAGAATGCCCCCTGGAGTCCCTGCCACGGTCCCGTCTCTTAACACAATCCAGAAGAGGGGCTCAGATCTGAGACTTGCTACATACTACAAACGTATCTAGCTAGGGGACGGGCGGGATGGGGGTGGGCGATTTACTGAAATTCCCCGTGAATCAGAGCTCTCTCCAGCCTCTCACTGTCACCCAGCAGAATGCAGGGCGATCATTTTCACTAACGAGGCAAGGCAGGAAGTGAGCATTTCAGCCACTGGCTTTCCAACTACGTCAAAAACACTTATCCACGTGTGACGAGAGCAAGTAGGAGTGACAGAGGTGTCCTGACCCAACCAGACCAGCCCGATGATGACGCCTGTGAAGGCAGACGACACCCCGGCCAGCCCACCCCTGTTCCAACTTGCACGCTCCCGCTGCATGGGGAACGTCCGCCAGGGAGACCAATAATATCCGTAATTATCAACTGCTCTACCTGATTACTCTGAATATTAAAACATTATTGGAAAAGATATCTAAATATGCATTTTGAACAGATGTCTAAAGTTCTTAAGTGTAATTTTACTACTAGTTCTCTGAACCAATTTCCCCCATAGGAATGCATCATTTTTTTTTGAAGAAATCTCAATGGGCACATAAAATGTGATATAAAGGAATTCACTTTATAGCTCACTATCTCTTCACATATTATCTGTATTAACTCTTGGTAGCTTCCACTTGCAAGCTTACAAGCCTATTACATTAGTGAGAAGAAAAATATCACAAAATTAAGTTTAAAGGTCTCAACCCTTTAGATACAGTAGTTAATATGTCACTGACACTTTCCTACTTTAATTCTCTATTTTCAGATAAATTAAATTTGTGTAGACTAACGGCTTACAATGAATTTGAGTATAAAATTTCATTAATATTTATAAGACAGTTATACTCAATGTTTATCTTCAAGTGATAGATTTTTCATCTAAAAATGTACAAATTTCAAATAATTACTATTATTCACTTTTTACAAACAGATGCTGAAGGAAGGGAATATGAATGAATTATAATAAAAAAAGATGTGAGAAACACAAAAAAAAAAATAGTTTTCAGTCTCTTGTTTTTGTAAGAATTATCAAGGGGAAAAATAGCTAAACTCATTAAATCTGAGAATTTGGCCACTTCTGACAAATTTGAATGCAGATTTCCAAATCTTTAAGTTCTTGAAAAAATACATATGGATTACACACACAGCACATCGATTAAAATAAAGTGAAAAGTTTCAACTGCTAACATAATTTAATGCATTCAAGGAGAAAGACCAAATTCATTTTTTAAATCAGAAATGTTTTATAAACCATCAAATGTCTCTTCCCTCAATCACTTAAAATTAGATACCCCAAGTAAAATTACAAATCCCAATAATTACTATTTTTCACTAGTCTGTCATCTTTTATTTTATAATAATTTTGCTGAATTCCCCTTCAAGATCTTTCAATTTCACAATGATAAAACAGAAAATAACATATTTAAAAACTGACAATTAAAAATGTCTCTAAATCCTAGTTCTATAGAGACATCATTTATAGTTCTGAATGGTTTTGTGAGTATCTCATCTATTTTGTTTTGTCTTAAAGCCTTTCAGCATGTTTTCTAAAGTTGTTTCTTCATTGCATTATGTTTAGATCCTTAATATTTATCCTACTGTTATACAACAGAAGCACTCAGTACTTCTGTGATAAAAACTAAAGAAATACCATTTTCTCTGGGGAGAAATAAGAGTTATTGAGTACATTTTTTTTTAAGTTATAATTTATCCAATACCCCAACAAACAGTAAAGAACGTGTGGAAAACTGTCCCAAAGTAATAAATCAGATATTCAATCATGGTCTGGTATTAACACAAGCAGTCATTCAGCAGCTCGTTACAATTTTCTCAGACAGAACTTAGGATTTAAAGGACCCACTGACCTCAGCTGCTATGAAGAATACTAGTGACTACGAAGCACTGTGACAACCTGGACTAGAGCAGCAATGCTCAGTAATAGTGAATACTGTATCACTACTGATACAGCAACGTGCTGCGATATTAATTTCTGAAACAAACATCTGTGCTTTTTTCATCCGTCTGTTTATAAAAGATTATTCGATTGGTAGAGCAATTGTATTTTGAGGAGGACAAGTGGAGAGGAGTCAGCTGCTGTACTACCTCTGAGATGAAATGTATTCGTAAAAGTCACACTAAAAGTAGATAGACCCTCTTTCTCATTCTTAATCTGAAAAGGTATTTTAAAGACCTAAAGGAAAAATAAAAGTATTCCAAAGCATTGTTTTTAAACTTCAAAATAATATTATATTCACATACTTTTCATATATAACCAAAATGGAAAAAACAAAAGTACTTCTGATAATGACATTGTCTAGCAACTTGTTAGCACACTCAGTGAAGAACCAAACGTTCCAACAGAACAACCAGACCGGCTTTGCACAGGAAGCCGTGCGCTCACACCTCTCGCACCATTTAGGGAGCAAGCACGTTCTTCACAGTTACACCCACGGAAATGAATTCCCAGCGAACACTGTTCCACACGTTTTGGGTCCCTCGAACAGTGAGGACTCGTGTCTGACATTCACGTGACTGCTGGCCAGGCTCGTGGGCAGCAGGGCTTGCTGGCAACACAGGATTCCTACCACGGCACATGCAAACGCTTTCCACGGAGGCCGGAGACCACCTGAAAACTTGCATATGAACATCCACCAAGGTAATCAATCCCCTTTGTTACTTTTTAGTTGGTCCAGAAATGTCATTTGTATACCTTGTGTTGGTCATCAAAGATCAAAGCCGTCCATCAGAGTGTGCAGTAAGTAGCAGGACAGAGGCCACAGAAAACTGCAATGCAACCTACAGACCTAAGGACGGCAAGGTGGCTGACAGCATCCGCAGGGCGGTGCTGAGGCTCGTGGGCCAGGACTGCAGCCTCGCACTCTCCCTCTCTCGGACCCTCTCGCGGACCAAGAGCACGCTGTACCCTCGGAGCACGGAAGACACAGCAAGACTGCCGCGGTGGATTACTTACATGTGCACGGACCCATTCTTATGAGCGCACACGCGTGTTTTTAAAGGAAAACATTTCTGAAACAAATACCATCGTAACAAGTCAGGGCTGAGCCAGACCACGCTGAATGGGGAATCCACATACAGGGAAAGACTGGTCTCAAGTCATTTCAGACATCTATACAGAAAACAGAATGTGCTGTGATCACATCTAAGTGAACGAACTTCCAGCACACTGAAAATCGACTGTGTTTTCAAGCTGTGAACCACATAAACAACTCAGAAGACTTCGCAGAGTGAAGACGGTTCTTGTAGCTGCTAGTTACATTTTAATGTCTGTGACAATTCTGTTTATATCTTAGACAAACTGTAACTCGGTTATTTACATATTCACATAAATTACATATGCATTTATAAAGTAGCACACATGGGTCAGACCTACAATTGTAGAAAATGAAGCCAAACTGTTTAATTTTATGGCATATATTTATAACCTAAAGAGAGACTGTGGATAAACATGGCAGATTCAAAGCTTACGTCTAGTATCATTCTCTCCTAAAAAAAAAAAAAAAACAATACAGTTTGCTTTTCATTTGCTTTTTGCTTGTTTGTTTTTTCAAACAAACCCACAAGAACAAGAACAACAACAGCAACGAAATTTTGGATGCTAGAAATAGATGGACAAGTAGTAACTAACAGCCAACACAGCCGAAAAGGCAGAATCTCAAAAGGCTCAGAAATTGGTGGAACCAGATACCTCTGGGAATGGTGCTGGCGGATGTGTGCGTGTGCTGGGGGAATGAGCTGGTGCCTAAAACAAGAAAGGATGGTTAAAAGCTGGCTAAGAAGCAGCATCTCTCCCACGAAGCACAGCGCCTCGGTCAACAGGGCAGAAACAGTGGTCCTCGGCCAGACCACGGCTGCAGAAGGCGCACAGCACCGCCCACACCGCGCTGAGCTGAGGCTCCTCCGACAAGCCCGTCCCAGCCCTCTTCCCGTAGTGAGGCTGAGGATGGCCCAATCAGAAAGATCTAAACGTACACTGGGGTAGGAATGGGGGTGTCCCAAATTCCCCTAAACAGCCCACCCAGGTACCCCACAGCAGACCTGGTGATCAGCAAGCCCTGCTAAGGCATCCAGACAAACAAAGATTGCTGTTTTCAGGTTGAGGAAAGCCTTCGACATGAAGAGAGAGACCAAAACAAGCAGAAAAAGACAAACTGGATGACAGTGAAACGATACAAAACTGAGCACAGACATTAATATCTCAAAGAGATAAAACAATGCACCCTGAAACAAGAACAGAATTCTATTAAAATTAAAAAGAATTAAGAAAAAGAAAAAAAAGGAAGGAGGTGGAAGAAGATAGGAAGGGGCGGGGATGGGACGGAAAGGAAGGGACTTCTTAGAAGACTAGAAAGAGCACAGGAAATAAAAGTGTAGTAGAAAGAACTCTTCTGGAAATGGGAACAATAAAATGACACAGAAAACCGTAGAGAAAGGTAAGAAAGTTAGAAGTCCAGTGTCACAGAAGTTCTAGAAAGGGAGAAGAGTAAAACTGAGGGGAGATGGGACATCAAAGAAATAAATAATTCAAGAGATTTCCCATGATTGAAAGAGTGCACCAGGCTGCGGATAAAGGGGCCCAACGTGAGAGTTAGGGCACCTGGGGAAGAGGGCCCCACAAACATTAGGGAGCAGAGAGGGAGCAGAGAGGTCGCACGCAGAGGATCAGGAAGCAACGCCAGTGGCTAAACTACAGCAACTGCTTTGAAATTCTGAAGGATCTAAAACTTAATGTCATTAACCAATGTTACCCCGATAAATTTTTTTTTTTTAATTCTGAAGGAAGATGATTTCCAGAATTCTACTCTTCGTCAAACTTTAAGTTGTCTGAGGATAAAATAAAGACATTTTCAGATATGCAAGATCTTAAAATTTTACTTTTCTGCACCATTCCTGAGAAAGCTACTGGAGGATGGGCTGCACCAAAATGGGAGAGCCTCAGAATCCAGGAAACCAAAGATCCAATCCCAAAGAGGAAAGAGGCGGAGTGAAACACCAAGCTGCCCGCAACGGGAGGCGCCCAGGTGACAGGAGCGCATCAGATGCAGGCTATGCAGAGATCCCAGTAAAAACCAGAGGCTCCAACAGAGATTCCTCCAGCAGATAAAACTGATAAAAAGAGAGATGAAGATGGACAGTTATAACTGATAAAAATAATCTAAAGTATGGTGAGTGATAAGTACATGTAGACAACTAACGAAACAATAATTATTAACTCCAAGAAAAACAACTGTGTAGGAAAGGAAAATAGCAGCTTACTACATGGCTCATTTCTGAAGTGTCTCCCCACCTCGATAATGTAAATGCAACGGTGGTCAAACCAAATATCACAACAAATCTCTACTGGGAGGCCGAGCAGATAGGAAGGGTTCACGCTTGTGGTGAGGACAGGGTGAACAAGGGAGAATTAAATCGTCATCTTCCAGGAGAAATCAGCAGTCAAGCTTAAAAATAATAATACAAGTTTATTATTCAAATACATGAAGGCACCCTCAAAGAACCAGCCAAGTTCAAAGTGGCTGCCTGTGGGGAAGGGAAACGGCAGGAGAAGGGCAGGGACTACTGCTTCTAAGGGCAAATCCTGCAGAACCACTGACTTTGTGCACCATTTACAGCTATAACCTCAATGCAAAAAAAAAAAAAAAAAAAAAAAAAACTTTTTTTAAAAACTAGGCTAAAAGATTAAAGACACTAGTGGAAAAGAATTACAGTATTATAAGCCAAAAAAATTTTCAGCCATACCTTATATATTACCATTACTTAGAATCAAGCTCAAAGCCCAAGGGAGGCATTGAGGGCCTATTCACTGCTCAAAGCACACTTCTGAAAGACAAGATAACAATTTGTCAGAGAGCTTCCTCTCCTTATCTCCCTCAGAGGGCTGCAAGATTATTAATCTTCACAACACAAAGAAGTAGAAAACTACAATTCCCAGTATACCCTGCAGCCCATTCAATTACTTTAAGTACATGAGGCTTTGCTATGAGGAAGAAGATTAATTTTAAGAAAATATAGAACTAGTTCTCACAAGCTATTTCTAGCCTGTGTTCTATAGACATAATTTTTCTATTCTCTACTTGAAGAAAAAAGGATAGAAAACAGATTATCTGGTAAGGTTTGAACACTATTTTTTACTTACCTCAAAGAACAATTCCAAGACGATGGCGCTGAAAGTCTAGAAACAGAATGTTAAGCCACAAAGGAACTAAGAGGTCACAGAATCTCTTCTCCCCTTGACATGCCCCATGCATCCAAGTTTGCAGAGGAAGAACCTAGAGCTCAACCAAAATGCTCAGAAGCTGTGTGTAGCCTCACAGAGACCAGAATAATTCACTTATTCAGCCAACAACTGAAAACACATTTTTGGCAACTACTATATGTGATCAGAACAGAGAACTGGCATATTCATAAACCTAGGTCCCACTTCCTGTTTTATACTTTTGGTAAGTCGCTTAATATTTTAATGACTTCAGTTTCTCCATCTATAAAATAAGGACACGACTATTCTGTATTTCATAAGACAGTTTACAAAAATGGAGTAAGTTTCATTAAGATTCTTAAAGGAAAAAAAAATACAAAATACTCCTCTCTACTATCCTCAAGTATACACAACTAACACAATCACCTGTCCTTCTATATTCAGGCTTCATTAATGGACCCAAAATCTTCTCTCCCATTCTAAACCACAAGATCTGGAGTTGTCCAAGGTTCCTCCTCCTCACCCGTCCCGCACCCCACCCCAATCCAACCAGCCTCTATGCCCTGTGTAGTTTTCCTTCTACACAGACTTAAAGCTACCATCTTAGTTCCTTCCAGTTATAACGCCAATACCATAAACTGGGCGGCTTGTAAACAACAGAAACTTATTTGCCACAGTTCTGGAGGCTGGGAAGTCCAAGATCGAGGCACCAGCAGATCTGTAAACCGGTGAGAGCCCACTTCCTGACTCACAGTCTTCTCGCTGCATCCTCACGTGGCAGAAGGGGCAAAGGAGCTCCCTGGGGTCTTCTTTATAAGAGTGCCAATTCCATTCATACAGGTTCTGCCCTTATGACCTAATCACCTCGCAAAGGCCAGACCTCCTAACGCCATCACACTGGGGTTAGGTTTCAATACATGAGTCTTGGGGAAACAAAAATTCAGTCCCAACACCCCTTTCCTTTTCAATCTGAGCACCACTGTACTCATCCACTAGGTCCTACTTTATTCTGGTCTGTGTGGCTAGCCTCAGCACAAGTCGTCCTATCTCTAGGTTCTTTCCCTTTAAATACTTCTTTCCCACCAAGCAGAAGCAGAATACGACCTACCTAAATGCAAATTTCAAAGGGCTACTACCCCCCACCCCACTTAGAACTAGAGAGGCTCCACACTGCTTACAGAATGCCAAGTCAGGCTTCCCAATCTGGCAGAGTTCCCCATGACCCACACCTCCTCCAGGATCATCTCAAGCAAGCTGCTTGCTTGGAACTAAGTGCGGATCCCTACAATAAGCAAGAATGGCGGACACCATACACCACTCACTCCCCACAGCCAGACCCCAATGTTACTCTTTTTGCCTGAGACACAAGCCACACCTTTTTTTATAAAATGACTCTTACTCACCTTATGAAATTCAATTTATCATCTGATCTATGTTATCATATGCTCACCTATCTTCTCCCAAGATTACTAGCTCCTAGGGGTAAGGAAATAATTTAGTTGTAATTTTACACTGCCAGGGTCCAGCAAACCAGGTGGGCACAAAGCAGGCATTCAGTAATGCAGAAGCACTCATGAATCTTCTAAAACAAAAACATGCAGATTCAAAGAGCAGTCTACATGCACTGCCTCCTTTCATTTCCTCATTAACTCCTCAGCTTTTACTATCGAATCATAACAAAAAGAAATCTCTCTGGTCACTTCTCAATCCTTTATTCTGGATGTCTGTGTAGCACATGGTATCGCTGGCCACTGCATACTCCCTCGTAAGGGCTCCATACCCATCTCATTCACGAGATCATTCTTTTCTGGTATTCCTTTGTTATTGCAGTGACCTACTGTCTCCCCTTTCACCATTCACCTTGTCAGTGCTTGGGCTCCAAAGTCTGTCCTCAGCCTCCCTCTCTTCCCTACTCCTCAGGCAATGCACATCCTTTCCTATGGCTTCTACTATGGACCTACAATTGTGATTTTCAACCCAGGTTACACAGGGTCCAGGACCCACCACAGACCAGTCAAAATAAACTTTTGGGGATTGGGTTCACATGGACACTTAAAGCTCTCCAGTCAATTATAAAGAGACGCCAGGACTTAGTTACTGAGCCACACAGTAACTTTAGAACAGAACCTCAAAATTTCTATCTTCGAAACTTCCACCTCCCCTGACCCATATAGGCAACCACAAACCGAACACTTCCATTCCCTAAAGGCTTCCACCATAAAACTGGTCACCATCTCCCCTCAGATCTGCTCCTCCTCCCGGATTCCTTCTGGTGCCCAAGGTACACACCTGAGGAGCTGCTTAAGGGCCCCTCCCCCACCCCTTGCCTTGCTTGATATTCCATTAGTAAGATCCATGTATTCAACCTGTTAAATGCACCTGAGGCCAGCCCATCCCCCTCAAGCTCTAGCAAAATAACATGTCATTCATCCTCCTTCCAGGCTCCTGTCCAGTCTACCCCTCACATCTCCAGCAAACGCCTTTCTAGAACACCAAATTCATCATTTCTCTTTGGTCTAAAGCTTCCTATAAAAACAGAAAGCGCTCCTGGTCAGACACGGCACAGTTCAAGTTCCTTGGAATGGTACATAAGCCCATGCACACTCACAACCTTTCTCCAATCTGCTTTTCAAACACAAATTTCGATCACATTCTCTAACATCTTTAGCCCTGTGAGAATCAGATTACTCTTCATCAACATACTCCCTTCGCCTGTGATTCCCACAGCTCTTCCTGCAGACCTCTGTTACAGTAATTACCACGCTCTGTTATGTATTGACATACCTGCTCTCTGGCTCTCCAATTGTTCTCTGAAGGCCTATATATATATTATATATATTATATTTTTTTTCCAAAGCAAGTTTTTGTTCCATTAGAGAAATTATAAAATGTTAGTTGCACAAAAGGCAAATACCCTAGCATAAAGGGGGTGTTTAAAGAGACCAAAGGCTTTTTCTAAAGATACTCAGATTGTCATGGGCTAGAAAATAGGAAAAAAAAAAAAAGAAATTTCTGTTTTAAGTTCTCTGTTCCAATTATGACAAGTATAGAATGCTGATCCACAAAAATCGATTATTGGCATCTTAAACTAAATATCTTTTGTGGGAATTACTGAAGACTCAATTAAATGGAAGTTAGAACCATCATTTTGCCAACTGAAAACTGAAGTTCTCTTACAATCATCTCTAAGTAAATGAAAGGGTAAAACTATTGCCTTCAGCTTGGTGTGGATGTTAGATAATTAACTTACAGGGAGATTAAAATTTACAGCTCTGGACTATAATAATACTATCATTTTATCTTACTATCTTTTTATTGGCATAAATCCCATTTTTTAATGGTCTTCTTATTCCTGACTATTAGAAGTTATTGGCAGTTTACACTAACAAGCTTCCGTCATGTTTCATTTCCAAATTCTATTGTGGCTACTCATTCCAATCAAAATCAAAATAGATCAATTTTTAAGATTAAAAAAAGGGACATTAAAAATAAATTATGCAAGCAATCCAAAATCCTTCCTATATCATCTATAATAAATTCTGAACATCAACTAAGATTGTAAAGAACTATTAAATCGTTATATTTATGCTATATCAACTTTGGAAAATGAAATTTGAGAATACAGCATTAAAAATTTGTAAGAAAGCAAAAGCAAAAGTATCCATAAAAATAGGTGTTTTTATTCATCTTCATCTCACTTATGCAATGGACTTAGCCACTAATTTACTGAGCAGGGAGGTTAAATTCTAAATGCTCTCATGGTTTATCAGATTCTCAAATTTGCATTAGTACTGTGCCCCTGCTCTTAAAATTAACATCTCTCCCTGCGGCCCCCTGCCCCGCTTTAAAAATTAGGATACGACCAAATGGCTGAAGCAGCTCCTGCTGCATGCAATTATGTAACCAGACAAGGAGGGTGTGAAAGTCTGAATGAAAATATTAGAAGTGACAGCTTTCCACCTTAGTCTTTCTGTGCCCTCTCCAAACTGCAGGGAGCAGATGGTAATTTTCAAGCACATTTAGACCAGGCTTGGAAGGACAACTCAGTGATAAAGAAATAACTGCACATGCAAAAAAAACTCACATGTTTTGCAACCTACAGTTTTTAATCTAGAAAAGCTTTAGTACCAGTTAACACAAATGGAAAAGCTGCCATACACATGGCTCCACATAAAATGCTGGTGTATAAATTACAAAATAAATTTTTAACAGTTTCCTTTTCACGTTTGCACTACAGCATGCCAGTAAACATTGGAATGTTTAAGAAAAAAAAAAACCCTAAAATCTAAATATTATGTATGTAAGTCAACCAACAAGAAATACTAACTCTCGGGGAAAGAACTGTTCCCTGCTCTCAGTCGCTTCTTGGCCCAAAAATCAGGCAATGGGTGGCAACGCCAATGGCATCAATACCAGTTTTTCTTGCCAACATAACACCACATCAGGTTTAAGGCCGAAAGTTTAAGGACAATAGAAAAGAAATAAACTAGACACTCTGATTCACTTATATTTTAAATGCAGAACTGACTACTACACTGAGTAAGTATTTGCCTCTTCTCCTCTTCAAACCAAACTAAAAAAGAAAAATGAAAATGAAAGAAAGCAGTTCCAGAACAAGTGACCAGAGCCTCTGTCATGGCATTTTTGCCCTTCTCCCAACTCCAGCTCCAACATGAATTTCCAGTTCAAGCAGAAATTGCAGGAAAAAGCCTTTCTTCACACAGACAGCCCACGGAGGCAAACAAATGACAGTGCTCCCAAGCAGGAGGCCTGGCGGAACCCCCACACCAGAAGTTTGGACCAAGACCAAGGCCATGCCAGGGCCTCCGCTTCTACCCACTGGGCCACCTGTCCTTTAATTTCAAGTGGCTTATGTCTGGCATTTAAGCTTCACAGGGGCTGCAGGCTGCCTCTGTGTGGGGAGGAGACCAGGGTTCTGACACGCTCCTGAAACCGTGGGTCACACAAAGAATGTGGTTTTGTCCTCAGAAAACCTAAGTTCAGCTTTTGACACTTCAAAACTGTATAACCCTGGGAATGTTACTTAACCTAAGCCTCCATTTCCTCATCTAGAAAATGGTAATACTCCCAGTACTATTGAGAGGGTTATTATGAGATTCATGTGAGACTACTGACTTAAAAGCACTAAGCAAACCATACAAATCTTACTAAGCTGATGTTCTAGTTATTGTGATTCTTCAAAAAAGCCCAGGGGAGAACTATGTTTTCTCAATCAGACCTGCTCCCACCGGACACCATAAATCCAACCACAGGCCTTTCTGGGCCATTACAACCTTGGAGTAAAGGAATGACGTCAGAGACCCCATCCAACCCCGCATCACCGAACACCACTGCAGTGATCCTTGGAGTAAAGGAGTGACGTCAGAGACGCCATCCAGGGTTGGATGTCATGCTGGAGAGGCAGCATAGCTTAATGGTTAGGGGTCAGGCAGCACTGACCGGATTCAATTCCAGCTTCACCACTGATAAGCACTAGGTAAAGTTACTTAATCACCCTGTGCCTCAGTTTCATCATCTGGAGAATGAAGTAACAGTATGCACCTCACAGAACTGCTATGAAATCAAGTCAATTACTATACATAAAATGCTAAAACCAGCATGTGGTACACAGTGGAGGATTGTAACTGTTTACATTATCATTTAATGTGTCCTAAAAATGTAGATTATATGGTCATCATGTATACGTGTATATGTGGTTCTCTGCATTCACAGAGTTGAAGGTATTTATTTAAGCATACGGGCAATAAGCTCATTTGCGCGAACATTAGACAACACATGCTGAGTGTCCACCCCGTGCCAGGCACTGTTCTACGCGTTCAACACATAAGAACACACTTAACCCTTACAACAACGCTGCAAAGAAACAGGTCCAGGAGTCCAGAACCTGCCATTTTAACCACTAGCTACAACCAGTTTACATGAACAGTTATAATTACAATACATGAAAATAGGTTACGTAACCTAAAGTTTTCCTTATAATTTGATACTAGAAAACAAACCACTATATTCATTACCTTTATATTAGCAGTTTCAACAATTGTCTTTTTCATAAAAGTGCTATAGCATCTCTAAGGATCCCATGAACAAGAAAGTAACCAGCTGGTTCCTATCTTCCAGAGCTAATTTCTCTGATATAAATCAATGGATTAGATAGTCCCATCTCTAACTGTGGGATTGTAAACAGAACAGCACACACACATCAAATTCAGGGCTCCATTCAAAATGATGGACTGTTTTGATGAACTTATGATTTCATTGTTTTAACCAGTTTTCTTACAGCTAACTTACTGCTTGGCTTGATTATTACTATCTTAATGTAATTATAAAATGATTATTTTATAACTTTTACGAGAAACACTGCCTAAAACATGCGATATTTTGTCAAAACAGAGAAACTAAAAGTAAACATTCATTTGTGAAATAAATACCAGTTAAACCAGGACAACATGTGAAACACCAAAGTGAAGAAATGGGCCTGCTGTATTTTGTGTAACATAATTACATGCTTCTATTTTAACACACAGGTTCCATAAAAGAAAAAGCCTAATATCCTACCAAATGCAAACTTGTAGGCACTTGTATACAAAATATTTTTGTAGCTGAAGTTCACTCTCAGGGTAAATTCTGGTTAAATTCCCAGCTTTTGAAAACCAGACAGCAATTTGCTCATTAACTTGCTTTTGAAGTATCACCCACGTCCTCTGAAAATTTATTGCTAATTCTTAATAATTCAAATAATATTACGAAAGCTGGTTCTTCCAAAACTGGACATTATTCCCAATCTCTCTGACCTATGTTCAGACATCCCTTAGCGTTAAATTAAGCTGACACCAGTGACGTGATTTCAGCTTGGGTTCTACCTTTAACACATATTCCATTCTGTACAAGAGCATCCACCCCACCCCAACTGCCCTGAGTCAGTAGTTTAGCACAAAAGCCTTATCGACAGGCCCAAGTAGACAAACACTATCAGTTAAGCAGAAGTTAACGGGACGAAGCAATGAAAGAAACAGAGGCCTGTGTTACCACCTAACACATTTTGTTCAATTATTCTGATGATCATGTTTTTGTTTTAATTATTTATGGTAATTACAGAGGTTAATGTGCTGTAACATTTTCGCAAAAGAAATGAACTCTCAATATAATATAACTTTCCCAAATTTTTCAGTTTCTTCTGCGCCCAACACACTCAAACACAACAACCAGACACACGAGTTGATTTCCAGGGTCTGAAGCAATCCCACCTCAATGGGACCATGAGGGGAGGAGGCTGTAAGATCTAAAGCAAAGGAATAGTCCAGATTTCCTTAGTTCTGAGGCAATTTTGTTAGTGCTGGAATCTGCCTCCAATTCCTGCCTTGGGTCCGAAGAGGCTATTTAATAAGCATGGAGGGATGAAAAAGACACTTAAATCTTCAGCAGGCTCTGCTACTCCAGCACTCCCAACCCAGCTCCCACCCTCCCAAAGGGGCCCCGCTAAACTGCCTCAAGCATAGGTGGCAAAGATCCTTAATGTTCTGAATTTCATAGAAAACTCTCCCAAATAAAAATCAGTCATCACTCGACCCCAAACAAAATAGCTGTTTTCAAGTTCATTTTAGCTCACCAGAGCGATCGTGTTCAATCCTTAGCAGAAAAAAAAAAAAAAAAAAAAAAAAAAAGTCATAGAAGGGAGGGGAAATTGGGTGTAAGTTAGCTAGCTTTGGTTCGTAAAATTACTAATGTCATAATTCACAACTCAGTGAAGAATCCATGTTTTTTGAAAACATTCATAACAAGTTTTTCACACAAAAAATATGGTTTTCAATGAGTTCTACTGGAAAATTCTTTACAAGTATCATCTCATTTAACCTCACAGAAACCTGTTGAGGCAGGCGATACTCTCAGGCCCATCTTACTAATGCGGAAACCATCTCTCAGAGGGTAAGGCTGAGCTCTGAGCACTCAAAAGCAAGCAAGAGGGAGTATCTATCCATGTCAGAGTGACACAACACAGGACCAGCAGCTGTGCTGGCAGGCTTCCAGCAGGCTCCAGATGTGCCCTACCCCAAACCACGGGGTGGCCCGGAGGTTAAACCAAGGCCTTCCCGGGAAGGAAGCTTGGGCCCCAAATTGACCAACTTAGGGATCTACCATTAGGGTCCATTCTCATACACAGAGTGAAAATAAAGCTCGTCTTTAGGACAATCCTAGGACTCTGAATAAATAAATGACAAAACTGTCCTAAAGAGTATATCAAAGTACTTCGAATCGCTTACAGCCAGTGGTCAGTCCCTAACTTTTTTGGCATCGGGGACCAGTTCGCTTGCTTGCCCACCGCTCAGTTCCTGCTGTGCGGCCCGGTTCCTAACAGGCCACCAACCAGTACCAGTCTGTGGCCTGGGGGTTGGGGACCTCGACTTACACACAGACTTTGATTTGGTCTCACAACACATTATGACATGGGCTGATTTAAGGGCTATAAGTCCAATGTGTTAATTAAGACTTAAAGCACGGGCTAAACCTGGAATTCTCAAATTCTAATTCCTAATCCAGTCCTTAAACTCTGTAAGATTATAAAGTACCAGCCTATACCATGGTCCTGGTAATTCCATCCGTCAAACGGATTGCCTGTGTACAAATGATGCACACAGTACATTCCTCAAGGTAACATTTTAAGTCTCTGAGCATTATCCCTCCTATCAGCATTATAACAGGGTTCTAATGCATTTTACAGAAAGCTCACAAAGGCATAAAGAAGGTTTGGGGTTTAAAGCTTAAGTGTATTTGGTAAACCTCTCTTCCTCTGCTCTCCCAATTAAATGGCAGAGGAAGAAACATTAAGCATAAAAATGAACCATAGGTGAAAAGAAAGAATCTTGTCTCTGGGAACACTAATGACGATATCTGAAAGCTCTAAAACACAGTAAAGCATAGCGCACAGGCACAGGAAAGTGTAAGTCATCAGCTATTAATAGAGCCAGAGAGTCCATTGTTGTAATTAAATCATAGTTTAATCTTCTATATGATCCTCTGACTTAGTCTGAACATGTTTCCTTGTGGTCAGTTTTGGAAAAACATCTGCTAATTGTGGGGGAAATTACATTCTACTGGTTGGAAAAGAGGCACAGTCATACGGAACTAATTTTTATGAAAATACTGTATTAATGAAACCCAATCACTGACTCTTAAATTTTGTTAAACACAGAAACGAACTAAATTTATGAAGGCTACTGCAAATTAAAATATTCGGATTCTAAGTCCATACATGTGTATGCCATAAAGAAGAGAAATGTAACTTTCCCCAATTAGGAAGGAAATATGTAAATAACATGTATCTATTTGCAGAACTGAAAGTGTTCCTTTTCCAGACCAACCTAACACTGAGAGATAACACCTCCATAATACCTTTAAAGAATAAGAGGCTGATTCCAAGCCCATTGGGATCCACTGACTGCCAGTTTTGCTAAAGACCCATTAAGCTAGCTATATTCAAGCCTATAATTTTTTTTTTTTAAAGCCAAATCAGCTCTGAACATGTGCTGGGCTATTTCATTATTTTAGTGTTCTACATAAAGCACTTGATCAATAAATATTTGAATAAATTAACCGAATAAGAAGTTTACAGTATTTAGTCATTTGAATGCTGAAACTGTAACAATCTTTGCAAAATTCCATGTTACACTGTGTAGGTCCAAATCAAACACACTCCTGACACCCTACAGCTATAAATTATCTCTGGAGCTTGAAAGTGGAAGATGGGCCAGGTCTGAAATAGCCTAACAGTTGGACAGTTCCAGCTTAGAGAAGGCAAACCCTGCAATAACCTAGATGCAGAGCCTTTAGAAAGTTTAATTCACTGTCCAAAAAAGAGGAAACACTCCTATCCAAAAAAGATTCTTCTTCAAAAAATATACTTTATTGTTATTTCTTAAATACAGGAATGTCAAAAGCAAACCAGAAAACAGAAGCTGCAAAATAACAAGGAACAAGCTGAACCCTTAATGACTGGAAGCCATTTGGAGAACGAAGAGGGCGTTATTTCCTCCTCCAGGTAGGAAGTTCTCCATTCCCTTTCTAGGCTGCACGATGACGTATGGAGAGAGCACAGGTAATCAGCCTTTCCATACGGAGTAGAAATGAAAAAGCCAGAGCTTGTTCACTCCAACATGGTGGTAAATAATATGACCACACAGAATATGCACAAGAGTGTGCCGAGTGTTGCTCATAAATATTTCTTGAACAAATATGCAAAGTTCTATACATTCAAACAACACCTTGCTAACCAGCTGTCATCTCTGGGTGGAAGGATTATAGGGAAATTTTTATGTCCGTATGCTCTGTTACCTTATCTGGACATTTAACAAAAACAACTATCGTTTCTCCTGCCAAAAAAAAAAATTAAACCATTTTCCTTTTTTAATTTTTTTAATTCAGTGAGGCTTCAAAGAAGTGGTAAGTTCAGTATCTTCAGCCAGGTCAGTGGCCTTCAAACATGCCCACCAAGTCCCAAACCATTGGGAAAAAAGACAATGACCAGCTGCAAAGACTGTGGCAAACGCCTTACCTGTTGTGTGCCGTGAGAGAGCAACGTAGGTGAAATTTAAGTAACACAATTCTTTCTATCCACAAGAAATTCTGAAATATTAGGTCTAACTTTAATTTTCAGAGAAAAAAATACTTAAACTTCTTGTGCATTAAATATTTAACTGTGGAAGTAAACTAATTACTATGAGGAGTCACTCGGTGATTATTAGAAGTGACTACACTTTAAATTTAGTATAAAGAATTATTATAGGGTTTTAATTTACCCTACTCTACTTATATTACCTTTCACCCTCTAAGGCATGTAAATCCCCACCTGCCTGAGGACAAAAACTTTCTCCCACTTTATGGGGCCCTGCATGGGAACAGTGTTCAAGAAATTACTGGCCATAATGATGGAAATTATCTACTTTCTAGACTTTGAGCTATTGTTTTTGGCACAAAACCAAAAAGAACCCAAAGATAAAGAATAAGCCCAAAGAAGTTTCCCAATATTACTGTATACAGTATAGGTCATAAAACAGAAAACATACTGTTCACACCAAAGAGACCATGTTTATCATTTTATTAATCATCTATTATAAAATGCAAGCAAAATTTTAAAACTGTACAACATAGTTCATGTTTCAACTGCAGATCAAAGACTAAATGATATAAATGGCAAAAAAAATCCACTTCCAAACAAAAATAAATCCTGAGAGATTTTCCCTAAAAATTGTTTACTTAAAATATCATTTTTAAAATACTCTTTAAAAAGCAGAAGACCAGCCACAGTTGAATTCTTAGGTGTTTCCTCCTGTTAGAGAAAAAGTAACCCTGATTCTTTGGACCTCCAACTTTACTTCTAGGAATTTATCTGTAAAAAAATACTGTCACAGGAAACAACTGTGAGAGAGCATCTTTGCAGCATCGTTTGTCACCGGTAAATACTGGAACCATCTCAAATAATTCTCCATCAGCAATCTGACTAAATGAATGACGACATATCCATACAAAAGGACACTGTGCAGTATTATCTAAATATGGATAATGAAAATATGTAGAAAACAGCCAAGGTATATTAAGCAAAGAAAGCAAGATAAAGAATATGTATAATATTACACCATTTTTAAACTTTTCTTAGAAGTTCCTTTACCAGACTTATCTCTGAGTGAGATTTCAGAGCACTTTTAGTCTTTAACTTTCTGTATTAATCATTCTAAAAAGTTTTTAATCTTTTACACATAGTACTTTGTAATCAGAAAAAAAAAAAAAACAGAATGATTCTCCCATTACCCCTAAAATGTGAAGTTCCTTGTTTCTCTAAAAATAAAGCAGACCCATCTGTAGTTACATGTACTTCATTTATTAAAATATTACATGCTACAAGTTTTGGAAATGGTCCTTATTCATTCAACCTACTAACTCCCTTGAAGATATGAATACAAAGGACATTAAAAATGGAATTGTTTTTATGGATTCCCATCCTACAAAATTAGAAACTCTTAATATGAATTTACAAAAGCCATTTGCATTTTAGAAAGAGTTCCACCAGATGAAAAACATTTACGCCATTTCTTGTGAGAATTTAGTCCCAAATAAGAATGGAGTCCAAAATCACCACAACTGCTATAAAATAAATATGGAAGTTCATGCTGACCAGTAAAAAAAGGTCTCCAATCTAATTATAAAAAACTGTTCTAGCATTCTCAAGATTTCCCACCATTGGGTCCCATCTTTTCTACTTTCAGAAAAAAGTGACGATTCAAAATGCGAGTATGATAATTATGTACAGTGTGCAGTATGTAAACTGGTAGTTCTTTGCCCACCAACTTAGATACAGGTAGGCAAGATATTATCTCCCAGTGATAGGCGGCCCTGTGCTGAGTAACTCTGTGCTAAAATGTGTCCAGTGCTACCTGTTCAAAGACAACTGTGAAAGCTTCAAGTTCTGACAGAATCCACCTTGTGCAAAACATCTACACAGGAGTATCACAAAGACAGCAGTGATGTTGCAGCAAACTGGATGTCAAAAACGTGTTCTCCTGATTTTTTAATCCACAAGAGAAAGTGAACAACTGTCCTTCAGTCATCAGTGTCAAGGCCAATGACAGTTTCCCTTCCTGTCCACACACACTGTTACAAGTGGCTTACCAACTACGCTCTTTAAGAGCTTTAAAAGAAAAAGAAAAGAAAAGAAACGTCCCCATTCCCAAAACCCACACAAATATCTGTCTTCTTCCTTTTTTTGTCCTTCCACCAGTGGTGAGTAAGCGAGGGAGAAAATTAATGTGATTGTTTGCTCTTCAAGGCAGAAAAACATACAAAGACAGTAAGACTTTACAGAAAGAGGAGTTTAAATTTTGAGTCTTCTAAACTACAGAAACGCAGACACTTCTATGAATTAACATTCCACTATTTAATATGTTTAAGTCATCATACTAAATCACATATCGTGACAAAAGGGTATGACTTGAAAATTATTTTTAACGAAAATTCTATATCATTCCTCACTTCAAATTCCTTACCAGTGTTTAATTACAAAACAAAGCAATGTGTCTATGGTTTTTTATTGCTTGAACCCTATGGTTTTGGTGTATAAAACAGCATCCAGGAAAGATGACAGGGAGAAATATGGCTTTCTAGGTATTATTAGGGAGAAGGGGAGAAAAAAAATCTGAAAATAAGTGAAATCTTAGGAAACTAAGCAATTTAGAATAAAAAGTAGCATGCATAATGCCAAAGAAATTCTGGACATAATTTAGGAAAAATGCCACTGGACACAGAAGACCAAAAATGAAAACTAAATGTCCCCAAATTGTTGACATTTAATAAACATGTTTCTCTAGGAACCTGGTGCTCAGTCAATTAGTTCAAATCTATGTACTTAGGCAGTGAAGTTTCTCCCTAGCAGATGGTACAACAGGCTTCAAAAATAACGGGAAAATTTACTTCCAGTTGTCTCCTTGGTTAGTTTAACAAACATCTTACCGAAAGATATCAAGGAGGGGGTTGGCGACAGATTATGCTTGTATTTTATTCAGGATAACAGAGCTAAGACAGGACGGCAGCAGGGACTCTCCAGGCAGCGAAGGCCCCACCCCCAGGGTCCCTGGTGCACCTCCCCCAGAGCTCAGCTCCACTCCCAGGCCAGACCTGGCTATAAAAAGCCTGGCCTCCCGCCAGCTGGCAAGACCACACACTGGGTATTTTTAACTTAAGGGGCCCAAGGATGAGGCCAACACCAGGGCACCAGAATGATCAGGGAAGAATAACGACCCTCAGCCAGGATTGGTGGTCTATATGTAAGTTTCTGCCTGAGGTATCCTAATCACCAATCCCTGTCTTAACAGTGAGGGACACATTAAAAAAATGACATTCGTGAAAGCTGATAAAAATGGGCAGAGATTTCATCGTGAAAGAGCACGATCACTTTAAAAGACCATATGTATAGTTACATAAACAACAATGTGAACACCAAACACTGGCCAAATAAATTGGACTCCTATTTTTTATTCCTGACAGATAAGCTACAAACTTGACTTTTGTTATAATTACTCTAACAGTTTGCTGTTGTTGTTCTTAGTTTCACACTGGTGTTGGCACTGGGCCACACACACATACAGGCACCATGAAGCTGTTCCCTCAGATCAAACTCAAATACAGCGAGATTACAATTGAACGCCAAGTGCTCAACAATTATGCTACTATGGTTAATGTAATTTTCTGGCTAAATAAGAATTAATCAGAAAGTTCTTTTAGTTTCATCTCTATTGTTAAAAAATTACATGTTAACAGAGACATCAGTGAAAATGTGTGCCTTAAAAAAAAAAATGAAATGGTGTTCATTTGAGTACTGAAAGTTCTCCGAAGTCTTTGTCATGATTCTCACTATCGATTTTGAAAACAGAATTGTCCAGTGACAGACGAGGTAGAGGCAGACAGGTGGGGCTTCCACGTACAGGTGGAGGACAAGGGCTGCTCTCAGCATTTGGAAAACCACTGGTAAAGGGCACACGGAATCTGTACAGAGTCAAGTCAGAAATTTCTTTTCTGACTAAAAATGTAAGCTTAAAATATTTTACTTAACTTGCCCTTTTCTCATCCTAAGGGCAACCAGAAAAATGTTATCTACTTACAGATTTGCGGTAACGATTTTATTACAGTGCAACCACACTCAGTGTAGCCTTAAAATTTAAAACACTAGGATTGTCTCTGATGTAAATGTCATTAAAATGTCTGCTCTCACATGCAATTAACCTCCAATTTTTTTCCCTTCATATCCTTTTACTCAAGTGGACTCTCCTCTCAGTTCCCCTTCGGCTGGAGAACTTTCAACCACACAGGCACTGATTTCTCCTCCGGACAGTAAGAGCGCCCCACTGGCCTTCCTCCTTCCGGCCTCCCCTTCTCTGTCCTAAACACAGCTGGGGAGATCGTCTTCCCCTGAGCACACTTCCTGCGCTCCATGAGGCTTTTCCTGGCTGATCTAAACAAAGGCCGCCCCCGCCTCACACAGCCTCCTCAGGCCAGGCTCCCGCCAACCAGAGGACACTCCAGTGCTGTTCACTGCATTTATTCTTAGGTTTACTCTCAATCTACAAATGCCTTGAGTCATTTAAAAGTCTAGTGTGTTACCAAATATCACACTCTGAAAACCTGGTAAGCAGGCAAGAGGTTGGTTAGAAAAACTACTTTATCTCTACTCCCTCCTAGAACACCAGTAAAATAATGGTAAAGGGTTTTCTTAAAAGTATAAACCCATAAGGACAAAGAAAACACGAGATGATAGCAGATAAGAGAGGTCAAAAAAATTTTGGAAGGGAAAAAGATAGACAAGTGATAATTAAAGTTTTAATTTGTTCTAGGTGAGAGGATATAAGAAGCAAGCTAATTAAAGCTCAGAACCCCAAAGACTTAGGAATCAGAGGGTGGTCGGGGCTGGGTGAAAAATCTGCAAGGAGTAATTCAGAGCCCCCCCTTCCTACTTCTACTCCCCAGTCCTGCCAGAAGTCAAGAGACTGCCATCTGGAGAGGCTGGCAGTAGAGAGGAGTCAATGGAAAGAGTGAGTAAATGGAAATATAAATACACACATACACATTCCCATTTAGACCCCAGATTCCCCGATTTCTTCTCTGGATAAGTTACTGGTGTGGGGTGAGGGGATGTAGATAACAACATCTGAGGTTCCTCAAACAAAATGGCCTAATCCCCTCCCCATCATCCAGGCCCACCTGGGGACACACCTGTCCAAGTACACAGAACTATGAGTTCCCAGTTTTGTGTTCATATGTACCTGTTACATATCAACAGAAAGCTAAAACTCCCCAGATACTCCAGGAGAGCCTCCAAAAGGAAAACAGTGACAGGCTAAGGACAGCAAGACTCAAAGGGAACACAGTAACACTGCGAAGCAAATCTTCAAAAACAAAGATCCCAAAATGATCTTCAGGGAGATAAACTATTATACCCACGAAAAAAGGATAAAATGGCATAAAAAAGAATTTAGCGAACAGAAATAAGTCCGTGAAAAGTGATACTACGAAAACAGAAATAAAAAATTCACCAGAACAGCTGGAAAACAAACTACCAAAAAAGAGAACAAAAAAAAAAGAAAAAAAGAAATAAAAAAAGGATAAAGAGATGAAAAAGGGATAGAAGAAAAGGTTTAAAAAATAAAAAAAATTAATCTAGGATTTCTAGCATCCAATTAGTAAGAATTTAAGATAGTAAAATCAAAGAAAGTCAACATGAGGAAATTATCAAAGAAATGATACCCCTCCTTTTGAAAAAAGTCCCAGAACTGAGTTCCACACTAGATGGGCCCAGCAAAATAGAAAAATACCAACTCCGAGGTTCATTAATATTTTAGAAATCAGAGAAATAAAAATGTCACCAGAGAGAAAAATCTAGGTGACATATAAAGAATGAGGCACGAGACTTCTCAACAGAAAGAGCTGAGCTTAGAGAGCAACGGGACAGCAGCTTCTGAGAGAAAATCATTCCCTGTTTACACTCGGTCAAACAACCAATCAAGTGTAAGGGAAGAAACGGTGTCTTTCTGATGTGCAGGGAAACTTACCTGTCCTTTATCCTTCCTAAGAAACTACTGGAGATTGTGCTCCACCAGAACAAGGAAGTGCATACAGACAGAGACAGGGATTCAAAAAACTGAGAATGAGACCAAATTAATTCCAAGAATGATGGTTAAGTAAAGCTTTACTACACATGTGCAGCAAGTTAGGAGAGTATGCAAAGCAGAATATAGAGAATGAGTGACAGGGATTCCAACTCTGACCAGGGAAGGACTCGATCATGGCTCCAAAAGCCATAGAAATTTGGAAACTAGCAAGAAGCAGAATGGTTCATTCCAGTCAAAATCTGCTATGGCCAGTCTAACTGGAAGAACTGAAATCATCTGAATGCATCCTAGCTGCAAGGGAGGCAGTGAATTTGAGTTCCGAATTCTAAATGGTAGAGGCAGAGCTTTTAAACGTGCGCCTTCCCCCAAACACAGTAAGGCTATTTAAAAGATGGCAGGCATCTTTGAACACGAAAAAGGTTCACTAGAGTTTGACTAACTGATGTGTTCGACCTTATTGAGAGGAAACGTACAGTTCTATCAGAGGATGAGGATAAACGGGTCAAAAGTAAAACAATGAGGCAATTATCAATAAAATGTTGCATATTAAGGAAACATATTCACAGTTCATGTCTCAACTACAGACAGTTATTTTCTAGTATTCATGTTAACACTGAAAGCTGATTTAACCTCAGTCTGTGATCTAACGGGCATGACAGGGAGGGAACTGCAGGGCAGGGCAGAATAAGGGAGTTAACTTTTATACAGTGCAGTTAACAGTCTAAATTTGGAAAATGATAAAATAGCCACAAATCACACGTCATTTAAAATATAAATTTAAGTACCAGAATAACCATTAAGAGTTGAAAATGGATGCCTCTAGGGAACAGAACTCATGGGCAAGGAGAGATGGAGAGGGACTTGGTACTTTGCACAAGAAGCCTTGTAATACTATTTTTTTCACTGTGTACACATAATATTAAGGAAACTTTTTGAAACTTTTCAATATCTTTGTCTCCTCACCGGACTGTGAGTCCCTCGATGGCAAGTCCTTCACACTGCGTGACAGGCCTCTTCAGCACTGGTCAGCGGCAGCCACATGTCCAACCAACGTCACCTACCTGTGCCTTTTTACAGCATATAGATTTTTTTTACCTTTTTCAAGAGTGAAAAAGGTAACGATTCATCAAGAAGAGAGCGCTGGGCCAATCAGACTAACCCCGCAGTCCGTGCATGAGAACCGACCTAAGCAGAGCAGGACAGCAAGGGCAAAAAGGGGAAATGTGCTAATAGTGACACTGGCATCCTTTTACATATAATCTTCTAAACGCTTTGCTTGATTGCACCATACATTATCTGTTGGGGTGTTTAAGCGTGGATACTTGACAAAGCAATCAAAACATAAGTTCATATTCAGTTTTCCAAATGGCTAGTGATACTAGCGTTCACTAGAACTTGTAACCTTCCCTTCTCATCTTAGAGTGAGGATGAGGCGATCATCTTAAAACAATTCAGCCCTTGCCTCTTTCCTTTTAAAAGAAATCATTTGACTTGATTCATGTGTGCCTCTAGATTTTCAAATAACTAATTTTTAATAATCATATAATACTACTCTTAAATCTTGCCCTTAACATAAGAACAATAATGAATACTGATAAAAATGCTTCAAAAATGGGGGAAAAACATGAAGAGAAAAATCTTATTCACATGTAGTGAATTTAACAGATCTGATTAAGAGAAATAAGTACTTACTTCATCCTTTTTAATTTGAAGAGATGTGTAGTAATTGCATGCAACTTTGTATAACAAGAAACAATGCCCTAACATCAGCAGAGGCAATAATAATAGATAAAACTGGCAAGAATCAGAAAAACTGGTAAGAGGCACAGCTTTTTACATTCCTGTTTATAAAAGCAGAGGTCAGAGACAAACATAAAAGTCAACTAGCAAGCTCATTTAAGGGGGAAAATAAACAATGTTTAGGTTTCTATTCAAAATTTAACTTCTTTACATATTTCCATATCATCATTCACTCAAACACACCAGGATAAAAGCTTAGAGTACTGATTATATTATCTGAATATTACTTTAGATTTTTGGCAGGTTCCTATTTCTAAATGCAAAACTCATGAGCAGTGTAGACTGCAAAAGTAAATATTCATTCTTTAGGTACAAATGTTAACTGCTGTAGAAGTGTAACTGTACGATGCAGGAACAGTTATTGCATAATCTCTAATGTTAATAGAAATCGCAGGCCACTTTAACAGGGTCTACTTATTAAAACAATGTTTATAGACTCACTACATTTCTGCCCCCTCTGGATGCATGATTAGTAATTTCCTCCATTCTGGAAGCCCAAGCATGAAGAGACAGTTTCTCTGCTTAAAAATCAAACAAGATCCGCCTAGCCTTCAAGGAACAGCCAGCCCTGTTCCTTTCTGAACTGATCCATCAAAGCACTAAAACGGGCAGAGATGAAAAGAAAATTTAGAGGCACAAGAAGGAAAATAAAAACGATTCTATGCTTGTGCAAACTTAAAATGTGAAAAATCCTATAAAATTTATCAATAAAAAATTTAAAGCCCAATTGAACTGAAAAGCACCCCCACTTTCTTCTCCCAGACCCAGCAAACTCCTACTCCGAGGTCCAGGTCTAAAGTCACTTATTCCAGGAAGCCACCTCCCATCTCCCATGCACCCGTAGTTGTTCCCAGAACACATTCTACAAGTCTTTCCTACAGCACTCAGCACACCACCTGCTAAGCACCTACACACGTCCTCCCACGGGAATGCACACTGAGTTCCCCTACAGTGAACAACCCATGAAAGACCTTAATAATATTCTCTTAATTCAATAAACCAAAAATAAGAGCAGATCAAATGGATAGATGAGATAATGGTATTTATCTGAACACACACACACACACACACACACACACACACACAAAACAATAAATTCAGTAGGGATCTGCTATACTTAGAATCAGTCTAAATTCACAAATACAGTCTAACATTCCCTCCCACTTCCCCCTCCCACCCACCTAGGGAAGTGTCCTCCACGCTGCCCTGGCACCAGGGTAAACTGATACCTGCACTCACTACCTGCTGCTCAATTTACCTCTTTGCATAGTACCTTGGGAACAGAGATCTGGTTATTGTCACCTCTATATTCTCCAGTGACTAGTACAGGAAAACATATAGCAAACATTCGATCAATGTATGCGAAGGTGAACTAGAAGTGAGTTACAGTATGGACTATTTTTCTTTGAAGTGAATCACTTTCAAATAATTTTATTTTAAAAGAAAACTATATTTACTCCCATAAATAGAAAACCAGTAGTACTTGCCATAAATAGAAGATAATCACAAAAACAAATACTATGAAGACAGTACAGTATGATTACATTCCAACTGGATACTGATGCTTACCCCAGGCTCTTAGACTGAGGCCTGTTCTTTAGAAAATGGAGAAAGGGTAGGAGGGGCTATGAAGTATTAGAATGGTGTTAGAGCAAACCTCAGTTCCTAAGAGAGACAAAATGCAAGAGAATTCTTATTATACGATTCAATGTTATTTAAAGGTATGTCTGTGCGGCATCCAAAACGATCTTGCCTAACCCCAGTGGACAGTGCAGACTGGATGTCTTTAACACTGCACTACCTGAAGGAAAAATAGAATCCTCTACCACTGCTTACTACGGTCTCAGGCAAGCTACCTAACCAGTCTGCCCTCGCAAAGTAAGTAGCATTACCTACCTCATAGATCTGGTGAGAATTACATAAGACGGTGTAAGTAAGGGGCTGACTGATGGGATGCCCTGGCACTTAGCGGAATCTCAATAGATACCAGACCAATGTTAAAAGTTCTGTGAGTCTAATGTAAAATGGTACGTCTGCCGTGGAAAACAGTTTGGCAGCTCCTTCAAGAGTTAAAACATAGACTTACCATCAATTCCACTCCTAGGTATCAAAAACAAGCATTCCAACAAATACTCGTACACAAATGTTGATGACAGCACTATTCACATTAGCTAAAAAGTGGAAACAACACAAATGTCCATCAACAGACAAATGGACAAACAAAACGTGGTCTACCCACAGAGGGACGGTATTCAGCCAGAGAAAGGGATGGAGCACTGACACCTGCTACCACAGGGCCAAACCCTGGAAACAGTACACTGAGTGAAGAACCCAAACCCTAAAGGTCGTGTATCACACGACTCCGTTTACATGAAATATCCACAATAGTTAAATCCACAGAGAAAAAAAAGCAGATTAGTGACTGCCAGGGGCTGGAGGGAGGAGAAAATAAGAAGTGAGTGCTTAATGAGTTCAGGGCTCTCATTTGGGGGTAATAAAAATGTTTTGGAACGAGACAGAGGTAATTGTTGCACAATACTATCAAAGCACTAAATGTCACTAAATTGTACACTTTAACTGGTTAATTTTATGTTATATGAATTTCACCTCAATTAAAAAAACTGCTCTAATTTTAAGTTCAACAAACATAGTAACATTCAATTTTCAACTTAGTAAAGGTCACTAAGGACTTCCCATGAAACTAGTATTCAATGTCAGAATGAGGCTACCTTAATTATAATCAGTCTTATTATTCAAAAACTCAGATGAGTTCTAGTCTCAGTGATGGAAAGCACTCCAGCTTCCGCAGAACCGCAGTCTAGTGCTGGCAGGGGCCCAGCGCTGCAGCGCAGAGGAAGTGAATTCCTTGCTCTGCCCCTTGGTGCACGTGTAGCTCTGAACAACTCGAGGAGCCTAACCTCTCCTGTCTAAGTTCCCTCACCTATAAACAAGAGCGTAACACCTACTTCAGAAGACCCTCAGGAGGACCGAGCAAGTTAGTACTTATAAAGGAAGTAAAAAGGTGCCTGACCAGAATAAACCCTTAATAAAAATGCTAGCTGCTACTATTAGTCATAAAATGGAGATAAATAAAAGCGTGGCAAGGCTTAGATGAGAATATCCATGTAAAGGTACTTAGTATAATATTTTGCACAACTGTTACTATTATTATCCAGTGTCAACCTCTCATATTTTACAAATAAGAAAATGGGCCCAGGAAAATGGTGATGGTAATGATGAGGAAGAGGAAGACAATGAGGCAACATCCATGCTGAGGCACTAAATTCCTACAGTTCCTTAAAAGTGAAAATTACTTATCTATCATACATCTTCAACTAGAATAAAGCACGTAGGAATAGTTGTTTTTAAATTCTATCTAAATTACATTTCTTTACGACTAGGTGTAACTTTCACGATCTCTTCTTCTGGAAACAAGCTGCGTTATGGTGCAACAGCGCCAAGTGTGCCTACCGCGCACCCTTCCTGAGAGCTAAGCTTAACATAGGTGCGCTGGCCCCACAAAGCATGTGAAAATGCCTGCTGAGAACGGCGGGTTCAACTTATCAGTTTCACTTATGGAGAACTAAAATGTCACATTTAAGAGCTTTTTTCTCCAAAATAAATGCCAACTTTTACACAATCCCAGGATGAGTTTGAATGTAAAATATTTCTGCATCAGAGAGGGCTTTAGCCCACGCCACAGCCCTCACGTTCCCACCAGGTGTGGCAGAGCTCCGCCTCCCCCTGAAGGGGTGCTCTCCCCTGCGGCAGCAAATCCCCATCGGAAAACGTGTTTTCTGTGAACGGCATCCTGACCATGGAAGTTTCCTCAGTAAGCATCGTCAAATGAATGCACTGGATGAAAACTTGAGTTCATCACACTTATGCCAGATACAATCTAGCTACAATCCAGAATCTCTGCTCACCTCCCCTACTTAATGTATTACGTGCAACATAAGAGAATTCAAAGAAACATTACCAGCCACGAAACAAAGTAACAGCTGTCTCCGATTTACTCAATGGGGTGAGTATCAGAGAGTAGGCATGGAGGCCCCTAACACTACATACACTGAAATAAGCAACGACAATCTCTCAGGTACCAGAAATCCCTTAGGAATCTGAAAGGGTTACAAGGCCAGTCGAGAGGCTGTCAGCGGCTTTTTCCTACCGGATCAGCAGAGGCGCTGCGCACCAGAGTCCAATGGAAACCGTGAGAGCAGGGGTGAGCCGGCGGCTCTCAGCAGACACAGGTGGCAGGCACGGACCCGCCTGCGCTGGGAGCCCAGATTTCACTGGCCATTCCACCGTCCTGCAAGCTCTTCCCTTCACTTGTTTGGATATGTCTACGAAGTGCCATGTGCTGTTCTAGATGGGCTACGGCAGGGCAAACCAAGTCCCTGGGGTCTGGAGCTTCTGTCCTAATAGGAGCAGAAACCTCGGGTGATGAGTGCGACGGAGAAAGCAAGCAGGGCAAGGGATGGGGGGCGGTTTTGCGTGAATGAGTCAGGGAAGACATCGCACGGTCACAAGTGAACAGAAACCTAGAAAGCGGAGAGAGCACGCGCTACGAGGCCGGGCCGGGCGCCGTGCAGGCGGAGGGAAGAACACGAAGGGACGGGGGGTGGGGGGGTGGCGCGAGGGGTGCGGGGGTAAGAGTGGTGCCCCAGGGGCTGGGAGTGAAGTGGGGAACCACAGGAGCAGCGCCCCGGCTTGACTTACATCCTATAAAGCAGGGGTCCCCAGCCCCTGGGGCTGCCAACCTGAACCGGGCCGCACAGCAGGAGGCGAGCAGCAGGTGTGGGAGCGAAGCTTCATCTGAGTTCACAGCCGCTCCCCCGCGCCAGCATCACCGCCTCGGCTCCGCCTCAGAGCCTCAGGCATCAGATGCTCATAGGAGCACCGGTCCCTGGGGCCACAAAGGTTGGGGACCGCTGCTCTACGAGGACCATTCTGGGTGCACAGCTGGAAAGAGACTGTGGGGCAGCGGACGTCAGGACTCCACGTGGTAACCGGAAGGGGAGACGGTGGGGCTGGGCGCAGGGCCCAGCAGCCGAGGGGGTGAGATCTACTCAGTTTCTGGATGTAATTCTGAAGGAAAAGGAAAAGGGGTCATCAAACAGACTGAAAAGCTGAGGAAAAAAGGACTGTGAAGTTATGGCCTGGGCAAACCGTAGATGGTGCTGCCATTCATGGAGACCGGATCACCACACGTGGAGAGGTTAGGGAGAAAGAAACTCTGGAACTGTCAGGAATAATTCTGTGTTCTCTACAAAGATTCATCACCAAAGAGCTCTACGTCCACAATTTAGAATTCACAACTCAATCCACAGCCACCCTTGCAGCTAGGATGCATTCAGATAACTCCGATTCTCAGACCAGCCACAGCCAACTCTTGATTTTGGAACTAAGCGCCACTGCATGCTGCTTAGTGCCCGTTTTCTGTGGCTCTGGGAGGCAGCGGCCGAGTCCCTGGATCCTCTGCTCCGTTCTCTATTCTGTATGTTATGACTCTCGTGACCTGCTGCATGTGTATTAAGACGTCGCTGAACTGTCATCCCGGGAATTACTCTACGTGTGCTGTGATACACCTGATGTCATGAAGACAGGACCAATGATGTCACCGGGTTGTCAGGCTTTCTGCAGCTCAACCACAGACGGCAGTGGAGGAGGAAGACAGTGCTGCCTGGCAGCCCAAGGCGCTTGGAGGGAATCTGGACTTTCCTCTTCTCTCCAACTATAAAAATGTGGCCAATTAATGGGGAATAAGAGCCTCTCATCTCCAAGTCCCCTGATGAGAAAGGCACATGGCTGACAAGTAGGAAGTAGAGAAGGAAAGTCTTACATCTGTATGAAGCCCAGAATAATGAGAACCTCAAAAGATATAAAACACTTAAAATATCTTGATAATACGGACATATCTGAAAATCTAATGAGAAATTTCAAGATAATATAGTAATTAAAGGAAAAGGAAGTCTCCTTTTTGGCTGACCCTTTTAAGGAAGAATTCTGAGGTCACAGAGCCCACATGCCAACAATGATTCTGACCCTTTCCTTTTCCCCTGTTCTCTCTGGAAGCAGTGATGATGTCGATTACAAAGGAACACGGAACCCTTACTTGTAGTGCTGGGGAACCGTCCCTACTTGGCTGTCGCACGCGTGCGTGCGTGCGTGCGTGTGTGTGTGTGTGGTGTGCATCTCACATTGCAGTTCCCCTCCCAGCAGACATTTCTCCACAGTCCTCCCTGGGACCAGCTATTACAACTATCTGGCTAGTTTTCCTTGGTCTCAAGACCCGTAAGTAAATATTACCTCAGCAGTAATAATTTTTTGCATTTTACTTCCAATACTTCTCATTTTCTGCTACTGATATTAGTCTCGCTCTTTGATGTTTTACAGAACTTGAACCTGGGTCCTTGCCTTTGACTAACCCTGAAGAGCCAAGTCCACTGGTTTGCAGAATTTTTTTTTTAAGTATGCTCTTAATCAATCAATACCAATAAAGGGAAACTAATGTGGTTAATTCTTAGAATACAGTCTGTTTTCTAGATTACACATAGTTCTTCCTAGGAAATGAGAAGCTGGGTAACTCATGCTGTTGTAAACAATTACAAAATTTTGGTCTGGGGCTACGTTTAAGGAAAGGGATATTTGTGTTATACATACACAGTAAACACTCAGGTCTCGGCCTCAGAATTTCCAGGAAATTTCTGACACCTGGCTCCACGTGGGGACTTCCTCTTGAGGCAGGAAAATCCCTGGCTGAGCAAGCTCCCCACCGCCGGTGAGGCACCCACACAGCTCCCCTGGAGAGAAGCGAGGCTGCGGCGTCCTGGTTTCCCCGTCTTGGACTCCCCTTCTTCCTTCATGCTTCCACCCACCTTCTTTCTCTTCTCCCTCTCTGCTAAAGTGTCTTTCTGATCCCATTCACAACTACAGATTTAATTTTTCAAGTTACTTTAAAATTATAAGGGCAAAGAGCCTTAATATATCTGTTGCATGTAAAAACAATCAATCTGCCATAAAGAACATTTAACCGTAAAGAGTTTAACTTACTTCTAACATTAAAAAACAATCTTCCTTTACCCTTAGAAAAGACCTGGTTTAAAATCAAAAACAAAGCCATCCAACCTGCCTTCGTGGGGTTAAAGAGGAATGGAAGTAATGGCATGAACGTAAATCTTAAAACGCTTCCATTCAGAATCACTGCACACAGTTTATCCCAACGTTATGCAGTATATACTTATTTTCAGAGCAACTTAGAAAGTAATAATGTCTAAAATGAGTAAGTAATTACTGGATCTCTTTGCTTCCTTTTGTGACTCCCAGTTAGCATCTGAACCTGAAGATTTTCAACATGCTAAAAAGGAGAGACTACATTCTAGATATCTAACAAACACCAGGAATTCAGAAGGTTATCAGAGCAAACTTTCACTTTAAAAATAATAAAATTAAGTTAGAAAATAATTTATTGCATTTATTGCAACAATTTGCTAACCTTTGAAGGAGACATAGCTTTTTCCCCTTTAAAAGAATTTTAAAGAATTTGGGTTAGTAGCTGTAGTAATGCAACCTGTTAAGCATCAACCCATAAAATTTCAGGAGACTATATTTGAAACGACAAGACTCTAAAATCTGAAACTAAAACGAAAAGACATTAACTTACTATTATTTTAAAGGGAAAATCCAAGCCAGGAGACCATGTGGTCAAATTCCCTTGAGTGGCAGATGAACACAGTGAGGTCCAGATTTTTCCACTATCACACACAGTTTAAACATTAATTGGCAAGGACTAAACTGTCCCAACTCCTGTTTCTGGGCACCTTTCATCCCTCTAGGGCAGAGGTGAGTTTCTGACTCACTAAGGAGGGCCCAGAACCCACTGCCAGCAGGTGCAACTCTGCTGGTTAGGAACCTGCCCTCAGGTTCTATCTCTGACACCTGGTTGTTAACTCAAAGAGCACAGGGGGTGGAGCTCAGAAAAAGAAGGCCTTTCCATTCAGATGCCACTGATACGGGCATCCATCCCAGAGTTTTCAAAGCGCCCTAGGAGATTCTAACATTCAGCAAAGCTTGACAACCATTGGCCTAAGATACACCACTTGGTCACTTGAACTTGCAATTTATCTTCTGGAATTTTTGTTGTTTTTTTTAAGGAATACTAAAGGTATATGGTTAGCTGATTTTACTGTTAGCTTATTGAATTGTTTAAATTTTAACATAAATATCATACTTAATGTTTCTTAGGTGAAAGCAAATAAACCAAATTTATTTAAAATACATTCAAGTAATTCTAATGCTACCTAAAACATATACTTGAGATTTATGTCTCAAAAATAAAAATAACAGCGCTGAACAGATATTCTGGATTAAAAGTCTACATATGTAAAATGAATTCATATGTAAATGAAAAAAATAGTATAAGCTACCAGCAGAGAACAGGCATTGTACACCATATATGATCTTTAGAATATCTAAATAATGTAAATGTTCAAATAATATATATCAATATAAACTTCCAAACCTAAAAGTAACTTTCCAAACCAAAAGAAAAATCATCTCACATTTTCTCATTAAACTTTCAAATATAAAATCTTGCCTTCTTTCATTTTTAGGAATAAAGGCTAAAAATTTTTAAGTTTATATTTAACTTGAAATGTGATCTCTTCTAATACACCTCCACTAAGAATGTCATGTTGAATGACTCAAAATGTTTAAATCCAACTACAATATAAAAAGTAAATAAAACCACTTAAGTAGTCCAGAAATTTAAATTCCAAGGAGCAAATAAAAATTATCATATCTACAAATCTTTTCAAAAACATTTTCTTGGTACAAAACTCCATCTACAGGGAACTCTGGCATCAAAGACGGCAGCATCTGCCACCTCCTTGGAAGCAGAAACATGAGGTATAAATGTATTTTGCTGGGAAACCATAAATATCTTCATGTTCACTGATGAAGAACAACTGAGGAAATCAAACAAAATGTGGCCAACAAAAGGCCATTATTTATACAAATCTGCACCTGCTGAAAGGACTCTGAACGTTTCAGGTATACAAGCAAAGCAGCCTGGCTCCAAGTCTCTTGGTTCAGAACATTCATATATAACAATGCTATAAATTAACGGTGAGAGAAATCTCACGGCATTCACTATTTTACAGGTCAAAATGTTTGCCTTCATTTCACTGATTTGTTCATATGTGTATGCATATCTATACACAGGTAAAATATATGTCCAATACATTTATATACATATGCAGACACTTTTCATTACACTAGGAGACCACTGTCACACAAATGTTCCGTTTTATATTCTTTGTGTGAGCAAGAGCATGCATGCATACACACTGGTACAGGTGGGTGTCTTTGAGTGAATATAAACTATCAAAAAATTAAGTCTGAATGTAAAACAGAACTAGGAGCCTATTCCTCTCCATTATGTTAGGTCAAGACTTCTTTCTCATCCTGTCGCACCCAATCACGCTCCTTAAAAACAGGAAGTTTAAGCTCTTTTTAGAGAAAAGCGAAATTAAGCCCTGATTTTTAGATTCATATTTAGGATGAACAGTCTTAAGTCTAAACATACATTTCATGCCAAAAAAACTAGAATTTTTAAGTCTTTAACCAGTCTTCCCCTCCCCAGTGACTTTTCAGAGACCTATTCAAACTACATCAAAACATAATTTTAATTACAAAAGTAACACAGGTGGGAATCCTAGAACTTGCCTTAATAACCCCAAAGAAAACATTTATTTTAGCCAAACAATTGTAATGTTTGTCTCCTTTTAGAAATATCTGCTGCCAAAATAAATGTTTGCACTGAAAGAAGTGTTTTGGCTGTTAAGATAGTACCAAATAAAATGCTTATATTCTGAAATACTTTACTCAAAAAACACAAAGCAAAATAGACATATCCAAAAGGTATAGAAGACAAAGACAAATTAAAACACCTATTGATTTTTAAAGTCTTTTTCAAAAGAACCTGTTTTAAATTCAATTTTATTTAGATTGAAAGTGATAAGTTCAGATGGATTGCCTTAACAAAAATAACTACTTTCTATTTAATTTTTCATGCTATCTTTTAAAACAACAATTGTATTCCATGCTCTTATTGTTGTAAGGTCTTCACAATATAGAAGTGCTTTTAAAAACCAAAGAACTCATAAAACAATCTGATTAAAAAATGGATAGAGGACCCGAATAGGCATTTCTCCAAAGAGGACATACAGATGGCCAATAGACATATGAAAAGATGTTCAATGTTACTAATCAGGGAAATGCAAAAACCATGAGCTATCACGTCACACCTGTCAGAATGGGTATCGTCAATGAATCAAAAAACAAGGGGTTGGCAAGGATGTGGTAAAAAGGGAACCTTCCTGAACTCCTGATGGGGTTGCAAATCGGTACAGCCACTATGGAAAACAGTTTGGAAGTTCCTCAAAAAAATCAAAAATAGAACTACCTTATGACGCAGCAATACCACTCCTGGGTATTTATCCAAAGAAAACCAAAACATTAATTAGAAAAGATATATGCACCCCTATGTTCACTGCAGCATTATTTACAATAGCCAAGATAGGGAAGCAACCTAAAGGCCCATCAATAGACAACTGGATAAAGAAGACGTGGTACATACATACAACAGAATATTAGCCAGAAAGGAAATGAAATCTTACTATTTGTGACAACATGGATGGACCTAGAGGGTATTATGCTAAGTGAAATAAGTCAGAGAAAGACAAATATCATATGATCTCACTTACTTGTGGAATCTAAAGAACAAAATAAACAAATGAAACGCAAATAGACTCACAGATACAAAGAACAAACTGATGGCTGCGAGATGGAAGGAACTTTGGGGGACTGGATGCAAAAGGTAAAGGGATTAATTAGTACAAATTGGTAGTTACAAAATAGTCACAGGGATATTAAGTACAGTATAGGGAATGTAGTCAATAATATTGCGATACCTATGTATCGTGCCAGGTGGCTTCTAGACTAATGGGGGAATCACTCATCAATTATATGAAATGTCTAACCACTACGCTGTGCACCTGAAACTAATAAAACTGAATGTCAACTATAACTAAATAATAAAAATTTAAAAAATAATAGAGTAGAAGTGGACCTTAAAAAAAACTACAAAAGTCATGTTTTCCCATTATAAAAGCACTCATGAACTTAAATATCTCACTTTGTCCTCCTTCCCTTTCCCTGGTTTTATAATCCCAACAGGCATCAGATTATACAGACATTTGCAAAAAGGTAAGGCTAGTTAAAATATCAAGCCAATAACCCTTGATAACTCAAGCAAAATCTCAGACTACATAATCTGCTTGACACGAATAAATATATCTTTGCTTCTGTAGCCTATTTCTCCTGGGTGCTATTTTGTTTTTGTGAAAAATCTTTTTTTTTTTTTTTTTTAAAGAGTTGGCACAGACCTACATATACATCTATGATCACAAAAGACAAGAAAAATGAAACAAAACATCTGGTCACCCACATCCTTGATCCCGTAGAGGATACCTTGGTGTCTTAAGTTTTTTAAAATATTCAAAAAACTCAGAAAAAGTCAGATGCTAGTGACCTGAAAGATCAGACATCCTCTGTGCAGCTCTATACTAGATCAAATCAACCAATGCACTGTTAACCATCCCCAGGTTTGAATTCCAGGAGCCGACAGGCAGAGCATTCTCCACGGAGGCATAGAAAATTCATTTCCCCTCTCAGCTCAATAAAAACCCAAGTAGACTAGTTTTTAGGGCACCGTGCAAAACTAATCTGTTTAGCCATGTGTCTGCCTGATGATGTAGGAGAATCAGCACGTGAAAAGACCACAAATCTAGTTCCAGTTAATAAATACTAAAATGATGTACTATTATCACATTATGCTTCAAAGACCCAGTCGTGAATATATTTCAAAAAAAATTATCACCATACAAATCAAGAATCACCAGGTTAATACACTCTGTGGCCAGTTCCTCCTGACCCTCAGACAAAAGGTCAGCAGTGAGCCTCTCCATGTTACAGTTCACATAAGCACTGCAGTCCCTTCATAATACTCACTTCAAATTCCCCTCCCAGGAGTGGAACGCTAGCCAGGAATCAGACTGTGACCCGAGCCAAAGACAACTTACCACTCAGCTGGTAAGTGGGCAACTCAATTTACAAACTGGAATTCCTGCATTTTAATCCTTTGCAGAAATATACGAGCAATATTAAATGAACTGGATTCAGCTCATTAGAGGTTCACAAACCAAACACAGAAAGCTTTGGAGGCTGTCCAAAGCAAAGTCATGCCTAGGTGGTGATGTCCACTCAATAAAAACTCAATGTCATCATTATCTTTCAACTTTTTCCCTGAAGAACATTAGTAGCCATGACTACGACAAGGCTCAGCCAATTACATCAATACTAGAAGAAGATGGCTAAGACCCGCAGCCAATAACTGTGCCAGGATGTTGTATGTAGACAAATTTATAATTATCCAAAAATCAGGAACAAGGCCATTCACTGAAAATTCCTCCTCACCAATGAATACAGACTAAAGCTAACAATATAAATGTGCTCTAATAACCTTTAGCTTCATTTCTTTTTCCATTTCAAAGCTATAAATTAGAATATACCTAACTGATCACATGAACTTGCTATGATAAAAGCTGTGTGTCGCCTTTAAAATGTTACGCATGTTCAAAAATGCATTCATTTATGTTCAGCCTCTTAGATTTCAAAACAAGATACTATATTCAAAGCTGTGTTATAGCTAATGAAAAGGAGAAAAGGCAACACAGAATATTTAGAACTCTTGATTATGATGAACTCAGTAAGAAAGTTTGACGTATTACAGCCAGGAGATTCTGTTTCTAACCAGATACGCGATTTCCCTTTTATTATCAGAAAGATCTGTGCTTAATTAGAATCAGGCATTTCTCTTAGTTTGCAGTAACACACCTAAAACACCTAATCTAAAACCTTAATTAAAAATCTGCTGAAATACTTGGTGGGTAATCTTCACGAATCTGTCCCTTCAAATAAACCCAAGAGTTACTGGATTTCAAAAGTTTATAAGAGCTGCAGGGATTAAATAAAACCAAAAAGCTAGAAATTAAAGTTATTCTATTATTTATACTATGTCTTCTAATGTTAGCCTTAGATGGGTGGGGAAGAAAATAATTTAAAAAAATTTCCGGACAATCATTCTCCACACATCTTTTCCGTTTGTTAGATTCCCACTTTGGGATTACAAACTAAGCCAATGTCAAAAACTTCTAATTAGAAGACTTTGGCTCATTCAGGGAAAAAGATAAAGGAGCGTCCAGCCACTTGCCATAAGCAGCATCTTTTGAAATGACTTTCAAATTTCACATTAGGAAAATATGGTGGAAAGGAAAGTGCAGAAACAAGGAATGATTAGCATCTACTTCTCTCCACTAGTCCTGCTATTTCTTACCACCTTTCTGCCTCTATGCTCTTCCTGCGGCCAGAACTATGAGCCTCCAAGTGAAATAAGCTATATAGTTACGGCTTCAGGAGCTGTCCCGGCCTTCTTCCCCTCAATTAAAAGCATCTTAGTTTTAAAACTGAAAATAAGAGAGAAAATCACAACTCTCACCTTACTCTTCAATACTTTACAAATTATCTCCCTCTCACAATTAGCAGCCTCAAATAACAATTTTTACTCTATGTAGGAAAATACTGCTGGAAAAAAGAAGTAATGTTGAAAAAAATAAGAGAACAATTATGTATGCAACTGCTAGATTTCTGAGTGGCCAATCTTTAATAAAAGGGGTAAGAACTTGCAACAATAACAAAGGCCATGTAAGGAACCAAAAGCAAGGATCCAAAGGCTGAGCTACTTCTATCTTTCCCTACAACCACCTGAAAATAAAAATACCACCAGCGGAGGAACAAAGATAAAGAGGAAAGACAATATCCAGTCTCTAAAAGAAAAGGCCCAGATGCCATTTATTCATGAACTTTTAGTGCATAACTATGCAGCATGGAAAGCATGACGTATTCTCCACATTCACTTTAGAGAGAAAGTTGTATCCATTTTTTTCTTATTTCCATAAGTGATTTTTGTTCAAACAGGGAAGAATTTCCTGCGAGGAAGTACTGTGAAACCGTGGAATGGGCAACGCGATGGAAACACCCCCTGGAGCCCAAGGACCGTCCAGGGCATGAGCCTGATGTCCCTGGGGTTAAAGTACCAGGTGGGAATTTATACGTGAGACTTTCTGGTGTTCCTAGTAACTAAATACGCTAACAAATCTGAACGTAATCCACATTTTATGCTTTCTCAGGCCAACATAACAAGGATACTCTCTCCAGTAGCCAAGAGACTGTAGGTTTACTACTGTTAGAGGTAGATGGTCATTTAAGGTAACTCCAACTATTTGATTCTAGAGGAAAATACTGGGTCTTTTATTTTTTATTCTTTAAATAACAAAAGTCTTTTTTGTTTAAGTAAAAAATCTAAGAAAACATACACATCAGACCCTCTTATATGAAATACAGAAAGCTTTTTCAAAATGTACAGGAGAAATAATATGTTAAGAAATAAAAGCAAATTAACTTCTTGGGTGACTAAAAAAATTTTTAAGTTGATGCCATCTTCATGAAAAAGACCTTTAAATAACTTAAAACTTCACCCTTAAGAAATCTATTCACAGCTCAAAATGTGACACAGTCTGACACCAGAAATGCTAGAAAACCAAATTTACTTTAGGGCTTGGATCTATATAATTCACTGCAAAATGATGACACAGTACACCTTTCAAATACAGCTGGTAACACTGGCCTTCTACCAAACAGGTATTTTGTCCGCTTTGTTCTAAGAAGCTCACTTTTCTTTAAAAGAAAGGGAGAAACAACTGTACCTGTGATTATTTTTTAAAAAACTATGACAATTAAAAAGCAGAAAATCTGTGAAACGCCCCTAATTCTCTCAAAGCCAATCTTAGGTTGACGTGAAAGACAAACTATGACCAATGGAAGGAAGAAGATGGAAAGGATGAAAACAAGCACAAACCTGCTGCTGTGGGTACTGCATTCCTCCCATGGCCCCTGGGGTCCGGCCTTGGATGCCAATAGGATACCGCTGTGGACCTGGGGGACCGTAGGAACCTCCCGGGTAAGGGCTGCTCTGCTGAGGCTGAGAATGAGGGTTACTGCCCATCCCGTACAACTGAGGTCTCTTCATCACCATGGGATCCATTGGGCTGCCCTGTGAAGGAACAGATGAAGAAGTTTATTAAGTCATCATTTACTACAAAGGCAGAAAGTCTGTTATGCCGACACATAAACAAAAAACACAACTATTCTTTCGAAAGTATTAAAAACAAATGATCTAACAAATATAATAAACCCAGAACGTTAAGAAAAAACCTAGATGAATACAAGACATTTTATTTTTTAACTTTTAGTAGGTTTTAACAATTACGGAACCAGGGTAAGCAACATAAGGAAAGATCTTGCATGTAAGAGAGAAAACATTTGCATCTAAAATTCTACTATGCACACAGGAAATGAGGCCAGCTTCTTCTAGCTTACTACTAACAAAGGAGTATACTGAGGTTAGGAGCACTTTCTGACTTCAAAGTATTCTTGGAACAACTACTTTATTTTAGACCTGAGTCTGCAAGTCCTTATCAAACATTAATGCATCTGAGTGCTCATTAGAAAGTGAAAGGATAGATTTTAGATAATACACAATGTCTGGGTAAAACTTTTCAAAGATCACTAGTGTGCATGAATAAGCACCCAGACTGTGAGTCACAAGCCACCTTCCCTGTGTAAGTAAGCATCTTACCAACATAACCAATTCGAAACTAGACCTTGAGTTTTACTTATGGCTTAGTGAGTCAGCCCATGGGCCTCAGGGCCAAGGCCACTAGGGAGAGCCAGAACTGGAGCCTCAGCCTGGGCCGTCATGCCCTGGGTGCTTCCAAGGAGCAAAGCAGTGTGGGGAAGTCCCTCGCCACCGCTGCAAAGGACCCGCAAGCACTCATCCAACAGGTGAGTCGGCTCCTTCCAAAACCATGTAATGATCCCCACTGTGTGCCAGACTCTATGCTTACAGTGAGTACATGGGGACTCTCAGGAAGGCTCGAGGAGTCACAGGATAAACAGGAGGAAGCCAGGTTCAAGATGGGGAGGGGGAGTATAGGAGACCACAAAGCAGACAAACAGCATAAAGCACTTGCTCAGGGGAGATGAGCTGCCTGGTGTGTATGAGGGAACATAAGCGGTTTAGATCCAAATGAAGCAGGAATTTGCAAAGAGAAGTTGAAGGAGGCAGAAGCCAGTACGTGAGTGAGCCTTAAATGTCATTTTAAAGGCCTCGCATTGTACCCTGGGTATAAACCACTGGGTGCTTTAACAGAGCTATAGTCAGATCCACCTCTCAGAAAGCTGGTCTCTCAGGCAGCTGACTGGAGCCACGGTGGGTTGCCAGAGCAGGCAGGTGAGCTGAGGTCCTGAGCTGGGAGCAAAGGTAGAAGCAAGCCAGCCCAAATTCAAGGAACAGGACTGAAACACAACACAACTCGGAGACTGAGCAATGGAAGATGGGAGTCAAGGGTGGCTTAACAGGTGGTGAGACACCAACTGAGACAGAGCAGGCAGGGGATACAAGCAGATGAGCCCTCTCTCAAGAAGTGGGAGCCTTCAGTATTCACATAATAAATTTGAGGTTCCTATAGGAAAGCCAGGTGAAAATATCCAGAAGGAAGAGACACAATGAGTTTCCAGCTTGGGGAGTCAGGTCTGACCTAGAATAATAAATAGGGAAGTCAGCATACAGAGGATATATGCTCCTGGAGGGCAGCGACTTTTTTTGTTTTACTATTATATCTCTGGAACTTAAGTCAAACAGTGCACATGGCACATAGTAAACGCTCAATAAATGCTGGATGAATTGATAGGAAGCATGTCAAAAATTTAAGAATTTTATCCAGCAAGAATATGAAGTGAGAACATGAGGACAAAATTCTAGAAAAGATCACCGTTTAAGAGAAAAGAGAAAAAAGGAGCTCACGAAAAGCCAAAAAAGTCAGAACATGCAGTGAGCGAGTCCAGAGTGTGGCGTATGGGAGAGAAGGCGTACGGCAAGCAAACGGGCATGCCGAATGCAGCCCGGGGTCCAGCGGGCGAGGGCTAAAAGCTGCTGCTAAGCTTGATGACTAGGAGGGCACTGCTGAGCCTGGCAATGGCAGTCTCGTCACAGAGGTCGGGGTAGAAACTGGAAGCCTAGGAACTGGGGCATGAATGGGAGGCGAGAGAGGGGAGCCAGGAGTGTGGGCCCCGAACCCACGCTGGGGAACCCGCAAGAACCTCCAGTCCTCCCTCTCGCCTACACCTCCCCCCGCCCCACGGCTGCATGGAGTGTCTGCTCATCCTTCTCCCTAGGGATACCCTGGTGCTCATTTTAATGGCTTGATTAATCCACTCACCACACATTTACTAAGTATATCTACCGTTTGCACTGTGCCAGGCACTGGAGGCACAAAAATAAATAAGTGCCCGTGGCTGTCCTGGGGAAGTGAACAACTCATTGGAAGAGACAGGATGAGCAAAGCTTACAAAGCTGTCAGTAGACATCCTGACTGGTCACACAAGGCACAGTGAGAGGGAGCATCTCACTGGGTCTGTGATGGGTTCTGACAAAGCCTTCCTGCAGGAAATACCTGAGCTCAGTCCTGAGGGATCTGGGGGACTCTGCCAGGAATTGATCTCACCTCAATGAAAATATGTGCAAGCCAAACGGTTCTGCTTGAAATTCACAATTCCGTGACATTTTAACTGTTACTTTCACCAGTCAAAAATATTTTGTACTTAACCATGACAGAAATTGCTCAAAAAATATAATGATGTTATGTAACATATGCTGACTTAACCATTTAACATACAAACATATATGTTGATAAACATGTTGAAATGAAATTGAGGACTAAGAACTGAGTTTCCCCAGAATGATTTAAATTAGAATTTAAGCCTAAAAAGGCAAAATAATTATTTTCCACACTTTTGTTTCAAAAGATAAAATAAAACTTTCCATGGAAGTATGAAAATCAAGGCTGAGCTGGTGATTTCAAAATCCACAGAGTGAATGAATGGCCAACAGAGAGGCTGAGTAAATCTGATTTCAGGCTAAGTTTCCAGTACGGCGCTGTGAGGCAGCCGTATCTTCATGTTCAATCTGGATTAGTGGGGCATAGGCAAGGTCTACGATCCCACTTTAAATAGCGCACGACCAAAACTGGCTTAATTAAAGCAAAATTTAAATAGGACAATGACTGGAATGTCTACATTTTACAATACTATAACAGTGCAGCAAATTCATCTTATCAGTGACTAAAATTGTTTTGTAATATGTCTCATCACTGCCATAAACTCTCACAGTCCTACTTAAAATTCAGTTAATTTGCACCCATGTCAAAAATGTTAGCTTAACCCTGAGATTTCTGAAAATCAAAAGCATGAAATCCACAGATTATCTGTACCTCTCAAAATGCATCAAATACCTTTCACTAAGACTTCAGATATAAAAACAGATACTTATACAGTGCAAATTATTTAATTTTAACCTCTCCTATGGCTTATTATTAAATATTCATCCACAATCCAAATTCATCCCGCTGTGTGCTCTTGCTATTTTTAACATTAAATATGTACAACTGCAGGATCTCAACCCCTGCTTTTTACTGGTATTTCCTTAAAGAACCAAAGACCAAATCAAATCTAAGACTTTTCCAAAAGAACATAAAGGCCAAGTCACTTCTCACATTCACATCTAACCCAAAACAATTTTCTATTTTTATCATCTACCCTTCTGTTCTGATATTCCAGAGTATCACCATTTCCATTTCTTGCATAAAATTTATACTATCAGAGACTTGTTCCACATTAAGAACAGTCCTCAAATACTTCTCTCAGTATATTATTCCAGACATGTTTTTCCTTTCCAGATACCAATTCCACAACTGCTGCAGTTTGAGCTTCACTTACGCAAAATAAAACAAGTACTTTGAAGGCTGCAATATGAACCATCCATTTTCAAAGCTCTTAAACTAGTCTAGGTTTAGTTACTCGGCTTCTAATGTAATTTTATTACTTGATAGAACTTTCTTGTGACTCCTCCTTATTCAAATAAGCTTTTGGATATATAATATCTATGCAATATACAACACACATACACATACACCTATGTACCTGTGAATTATACATGACACACACATGCACGCACACACACACACACACACACACACACACACACACTTTCCTGGATCTCCCATTAGGAAGCTGTCACTGCCACCTGGATCCTCCAAAAGCCTCAGGTTTCCCATCCCTAGGACTACTGAATTGGGAGGAATACAATATATATTTTGAAAATACATATTTGAACATAGATTCTAGACATATTAGGTAACACAGTTAGGCTATATTATACGTTAAAAAGGTTTTCAGAGGCTGGCCTGGGAATCCAACTACCCTCTTAAAGATTATCCAAGTTAAAGAACAACTAACTTCCATCTTTTTAGTATTCTTTAGATATACTTGATGCTTTTTATACTCATAGATACTCCTTCATTACTACTCTTTCAGAGTATGCCTACACATGTATTTATGATATATCTATGTAACTGTATATATTCCTAAATATCAAGTTAAGAAAATAGTTCATTACTAGTTTATGAATATATTTCCCAATGTCTTTTGGCCCAATTCTTTAAACCATAAATTGAAGACAAGCATTACAAAACCCACAGAAAGAAATAGTATCACATCTTCTTGATCTATAATCATGTCTTTCTGTCTGGATTAAGCAAGAGTTACGAGAAAGAAACTTTCTCCTTTTGCAACATTATTTGGAAAAACGTTCCTCTATCTTAGCGCTAACTAAAGAAGACTTTGAAGTAATATTTCATTACCTATAAAACAGCAAAAATAATGAAGCTCATGTCTTGGTTATAGTGAATGACACCGCAATGAACATCGGGTACATATATCTTTACGTATAAATGTTTTGAAATGTTGTGGGTAGACATCCAGCAGAGGGACTGCTGGGTCATATGGTAATTCTAGTCTTAATTTTCGGAGGAACCTCCATACTGTTTTCCATAGTGGCTGCACCAGTTTACATTCCCACCAGCAGTGTATGAGGGTCCCTTTTTCCCCCACAACCTCTCCAAAGCTCATTACTACTTGTCCTGTTGACAAAGCCATTCTAGAGGGTGCGAGGTGGTATCTCATTGTGGTTTTGATTTGCATTTCCCTAATAGCTAGTGAAGTTGAGCATCTTTTTATATGTCTGTTGGCCATTTATGTCTTCCTGCAAGAAATGTCTGTTCAGGATCTCTGCCCATTTTTTAATTGGATTTTTGGTTTTTTGCTGTTGGGTTGTATGAGTTCTTTATATATTTTAGATGCTACCTACTTATCAAAGGCATTGTTTGCAAATTTCTTCTCCCATTCAGTTGGCTAGCTCTTGAGAAGGTATTGGCGAACAAACACAAAGACATATGCACCCCAATGTTCACTGCAGCATTATTCACGGTGGCCAAGACATGGAAACAACCAAAGTGCTCTTCAATAGATGACTGGATAGAGAAGATGTATTCCCTATATACAGTGGAATATTACTCCGCCATAAGAAAAGACAAAATACTGCCATTTGCAACAACATGGATGGATCTTGAGATTATCATGCTAAGTGAAATAAGTCAAATGGAAAAAGTTGAGAACTATATGATTTCACTTATATATGAGACATAAGACTGAAAATAACAAACTAACAAAACAAACAAAAACTCACAGACACAGACAACAACAGTTTAGTGGTTACCAGAGGGAAAGGGGGGAAGGAAGGAGGTTGATAAGCGTAAAGGGGGTCAAATATATGGTGACAGAAGGAAATTTAACTTTAAGTGGTGAACACACAATGCAACAGACATATAACGTATTATTGAATTGTACACTTGAAACCTATATAATTTTATTAACCACTGTCACTCCAACAAATTTCATTAAAATAATAATAATGAAATCCAAGGTGAGTAAATGAGTATTTGAACTAGTAGGTGTAAAACAGTAGAACTCTTTCTGAAGGATATGATAAGCTATAAACAAAAGCTTTAAAAATTGTAACTGATCCAATACTAATACTCTCTCTCAAATGGGGCAGGGGTGCTATTCACCCTAACTTGCCGGCAGCTACATTTCTAATACTGAAGGGAGACAGCCCGGTCTTGGGGACAAAACATGGGCTTTGAATTCAGTCAACACCCTATGGGACCCACACCCTATCCCACCACTCACTGCCACCGTGTAACCCTGAACACAGCACTAAGTGGGAGAAATACTCACCTCACAATTATTATGAAAACTGAATTACTAAGAATTATAAAGGATCTCCGAGTCACTTAGTACTGTTCAAAACAGAAAACCAAAACTGCCCAAATATTCGATGATTACAAAAATGTGAAGGAGTCATAACATATCAGCATATGTCATGTTATGTGGAATGTGTTATTATGTGGAATATAGAGAGACATGGAAAAGTACATAAAAAACAACATCAAGTGTTTGAGAGTGATGTGCATGATTTACAGCTATGTGAAAACTAGGTTGATAATGATCAGAGCCAGCCACAGTGACCTGTAAGTAGTGGCTGTCATATCGTGAAGCAATCTATATTTACTTTTCTGTGATGATGTCTAAATATAACTCTAAAATGCCTCCGGTGTTTTTCCCAGGCATGCTGCAAACATTACTATGGCTTGCTGCGGGGTGGGGTGGATGGGACACAGCTGTCCTGCTCTGTCCTCTTCCACTCCTGCAACCCCCACTCCCACTCACAGCCACGCGAGCAGGGAGGAGCTGCTAGTCCTCCCTCTGAGGACGTCCCTGCTCTCCTCTCGGCCTGAAGCCGAGCTCAGCCGAGCCCTGGTTCAGGATGCAGAGCTGCCCCCTTCCCCATGTCCCGGTGACACCAGCAACGGAACCTGCCCGGAATCTCTCCCACGCTACTTGGAAACAGACTTCTGAGTTGCCTTGTCCTGTTATTTAACGCATGTACTAAGTTTTCCCTCTTTTCGTGTGCTACTTCTTAGCACCCGAGCAGACTAAAATGGCAATGTCCATGCTTTGTATTTTTTGTCTCATTTAGCAGACAGCACAAACGACTTTGATGACTGTGGTGATTTACCTCAAGAAAGATGGCTGATGACAAAGTAAAATGTTCTCAAAAATAAAAATTCAGTAACCAATTCTACACCAATTCTGTACATACATGCAGAAGACACATGTAAAGTCAATGACAATACAAAATGCAACAGTCATAATCAAATTCTCCTAGAGAGAAGAAAATTAAAATCAATTCCCGTCAAAAACAGGAACAGGGACCATGCCAGAGACGCTCCTCTTTTGATAAAGAACGCAGGCACAGTCCTCTGCAAGCCAGAAAACACCAAGATTCTCAGTCACCACTGTCACCGCTACCACAGACTCCAATTACCAAAGGAACTTCCTCCCCCTAGGTGACACAACGGAGGCCGGGAACTGTGGGGCCTCGCCCAGCGCTGCAGCACTAGGCAGAGCGGACGCCAGAACACAAGTCCCCTGACTCAGCTCGTTCCCGCTGCCGTATCACGCCTCTCTGCCTGGTCACGAGACTGAGGTAGGAAAAATGCAACCCGGCATCGCAAAACCATTTTGTTGTCTGCTTGTACTGACAAAACAGAACCTGTTAATTAAGACCTGAACTAAAACACTGGAACTGCAAATCTGGGTAACAGTGCATTGTAAGTTTTTCTTCTGTCAATACAGGAATATGTGGAATATTCTACAATGGTATAAAATGGTATAGGAAGGATCAAGAAGTAGAATTCGAAGATATTAGAAAAAACGGAGAGGGCTGTTTTGTTGTTTACTCTAAGAACCATCAAATTACTGGTGCCCTTTAACCGTGATGCCACTTGCAATGCAAGGAGGGGTGGGAAGAGGCCAAAACACTCACACGCAGACTTGGAAAGATGACCATTATCAATATTTTGGGTTTGGGTTTGGGTTTCCTTAAGGCAAGTTACAGAGAACATATATAATCGTGGAACTACAGAATTAAATTTAAAGAAAGAGAGCAGGGGATGAGAAAATCTTTTTGTAAAAAAGGGACTGTAGGCAATTTTTATTTATGCAGTTTTTATATGAAATAAACATGTTTTGATATCCAAGTTTAAATGAAGTTTGTTTTTCATGTATACATCATTAAACAGGACCAGAAGAAATATTTTTTCCTAACTATATTTTAAATTTTATCCTAAATCTAAAATATATATCATTGGATTTTTATTTTTCAGTATTAAGATTAGCCATAAAATATTAACATGTTGTTACCTACAAAGTAACTTCTATAAACTAGCAATAAAAGGTAACACAAAAACTGAGATTCTTAACTCTTAGAGATATTCTAAAAATGCACTCATGATGTATATATGTCACAAATTTAGCATGTAGTGTCAGAGGTATACGGAACAGCCTCTAGAAAGTCATCCAAAGACCCTCCTGACCTACATTGTCAAATACTGACCAACATCCGCCATGCATTTCTAAAGCACTGTACCTTCATTTTCATTTGATCACAATTCTTAAAGACTTCATTTTCATTTGATCACAATTCAGCAACGAAGCACAGCATCTCAGAACTAAAAAGACCCTTGTTGGTCTATACATGATGTACGTATGCATCCCCTAAAAGTGTCTACAACCATGAATGTTACGAATGGCTTCCTTCTATATAACAGAAATCTGTTCCTTGCAACTTACATCCATTGGTTTTACTTTGGTCCTTTTACAAATATTTTTGAAGACAGCTCTATCTATTTTCCTTTTCTGGGCAAAATATGCCAATTCTTAGTCCCCTTAACACAAAAGGTCTTGTGGGGAGGCATCTGCTTCCTTTCTCCAGAGCCTACACTGGTACTAAAGCAGCCTCTGGCCTCCGTGCTAGTTTGGCATCTCCCTCACACTCCTGGTCCATCCCATCTGATCTGGTTAAATCCCACCTCCTTGTCTCCTATTATACAACTGGTTGGTTGACTTGAGCAGCAAACGCTTGTCTTCATCTCTACTTATTCTCACTTTGCTTATTTCTGGTCACCGTTCTAGCCTGACATCCACCACATTAACTGCATTTCCTGTCTTGACGTCAACCACCAATTAAATGAGCATGCCATATCATTTATGTCGTCCCCATGTCGCTGATAAAAATATTGAGGTCAAGGGAGAGGACGGAGCTTTGGGCTAACCACTAGCACCACTCATAAAAACTGACAGAAATTCTGACATCAGTATTCTTGGTGGAAGGTTTTCATTAGAAACCTTAGAAAACTCTTCTCCATTGATCTACAGCACTCCTCCAATTCACTGACTATGCTTATTATACAACCAACAGTCCTTATCTGCCTTTGGGTGACAATCTCCTGACACTTCAAATTCCTCCATCTTTTCTAATATATAAAATAAATAGTCCAAAGTTTAAGAAAACTTAGAATTCAAGACAAAAAATATAAGGGAAGACAGGGAGTTTAGAGTCAGACAAACCTGGATGTGAGCCCTGCCTGTACTAATCAGCTACATGAACTCAGGCTCACATTTAACAGAGTGGTCATGCTCACCTCCTGCGCTACTGGGGGATTAAATGAGGTACCACAGGATTTATCACACAGTAAGAGATTTCGAAATCTTTTACCCCCTCTTAACAAATTAACCAATTGAAATCAGAGCAAAATCACTCAATAATTTCATCTATTTATTTTCTTGTCTCCCCAGCACACTGTTAATTAAAGGTAGAAATTTTGTCTTATTTATCTTTGCAAACCTAGCACTTAGTACAATGCCTGGCATGATTAACATGTGCTGAACAGAAGCAGCAATGACTTCCTCAACAGCACATAGCTAGTGAAGCAGCAGGGCTCTAACTAGAATGTGATGGCCAATAGGTACCGGAAGTAAGAATCGTGTACCATTGCAGACAAAAGCTTCACTTTTCACAAGTGCATCATAGAAGCCACAGCTTCCATTACCTCCTGATGCCTGGGTCGTCCTTGACTGGCTTCTCTGAACTCCAGAGCTCTACACCCAACTGCCGCCAAACAGTCTTGCCTGGATGCCCAGGATCTTCCCCACTTGTTTCTAATCTCAGTAAAAGACTTCTCCCCACGCCCCCCCCACACACACACCCATTCAGATGTACAAGTTAGAGTCCAGGGACGCAATCTGACTCTTTCATCTCCTTCTCCACCACAGCCAACCTCTCACCAAGTTGGCTGGACCCACCACTGCCACCAACAGGCAATCGCCCCCTCCCAACATGCTGGCCTCCACGGGGCTCTAGAGAAACTTCCTTTCCCACCACTGGGCCTTCAACTGCACTGTTCCCTCCGCGTAGAAAGCACTCCGCTCTCCCGCATAACTCGGTGCTACCACACTGTCCCAGCGAAGCCCCCTCTGAACCCCAGACCGAGGCAGGGCACCTCGGAAAGCACTGCACTCTTCTGTTATAGCAGTCACCGAGGTCTACACAAATATCTGTGTGACTGTGTGATAAATGTCTGTCTCCCCAACTAGACTTCCCACAGGAACAGGAATGGTAAGATGGAGAAGACAAACATTAAACCCACTTATAGCTCTCACCTAGGTACCTCAGAGTAAGTCCAGAAAATGTGGCTCTTTCGGTTCCCTGGTTTTTGCCTGTTACTATTTACCTAATCCTCCAAGAGCAGCAGCTTGTACAGCAACTCAATGAGTAAATTACTCTCTGACTGAACTATACTTTCAAAGTTAATTTAACAAATGTAATAATTTTACGAACAAACCAAAGTGTATATACATTTTTATTTCAAAGTAAATTAGACCTAGAAGGAATATCAAAATATTGATGGAATATATTTCTATTTTCCCTCAGATTTATTATTCTCACCCCCCCCCAAAAAAAAACTGTGAAACTATTATCACGGCTTTAACAGTTTCTAAAATTTACACCTCCAAGTATGCAATATCATTCATGTTCATGTGTCACTACTGACAACACAGCAGCAGGCTCTTATTTAAGAAAGAAAAATAATATGCTATATTTCCCATATAAATACAGATTTAAAACAAGAAAAGCAGCTTTTGTGAGACTGTCAAATTTCAACCTCACCACTTTTAGCTGTGTGATGCTAAAGAAAGTCACCACTTAACTTCTCTGCTTCTCAGTTAACTCATCTGTGCAGCAAGCTACTGACAACACTATCACCGTCACTACAAAACAGTTACGAGAATTGGACACAGTCAAGTTCTTGACACATGACAAGCTTTTAATGGGTAGAGATTCTATTATCATTATTATATGGAGGTATAATTCCAGAATAACCACAATGAGGCATGAATACCCTCCACTACTGTGCAGAAGACAGACATCGCTAATCAATCCTAGCATGTGTCTCCCAGAAGTCCAGGAGGCCTCAGAATCTTTTATCCTATGGAGCCACAGGCAGCCACTAACAATTATCAGATTCTGCAAATAAGCAGAAACCCATTTGCTATCTTTAGTACAATGGAAAGAGCGTAATGTTTGACACTGGGGAGACCTGGGTTCACATAGCCCCCCTGCTTCTGACTAGCCATGAAATGCTGGATAAATTATTCCAGTGCTCTAAGCCACAGTTTTCCCATCTTTCAAGCAAAGATAATGCCTCCCTCAAAGATGATCATTCTAAAGCTGTCTGGTGTGTGATTTGCATGAATAAGCAATCCCAAAGACATACGGGAGTGGTACGTAAGGACAGAGGAGTCACGGATTTCCCCAGCAATCTCCACGGCTGCCATCACGCCTCTTCCAAACTATTAAATTTTTTTTAGATTAACTTTAAAACTGCATGAAAGAAAATGCCAATAAAAATATTATGAACCTTACCCATTGACTTACCTACTTCTAGACAAAGAGTGCCTGCCAGCCTCTAGTATCATGCTTTTCAGAGACATGGCCCTATTACTATTAAAGACCTACTTTATCAGAGCAGTAATTGGGTGAAAGCAAATATTGACTCATTGTAATGTGACTGTTCGGAGAAAAAAAAAGTCAACATAACTAATATATAGCCAAATCTTATAGACTAAAAAAGATAGGGCACCTACATGCAATACGACAGGCCTAGGCGGATCCTCCACTGAAGGAAAGAAGACTGCTATAAAGACGCTACGAGGACAGTGGACACAATCAGACGGACCGCAGCAAAGAGCAACAGCCCGACAGTGACAACTGCACTCAGGTATGCAAGAGTAACCTTGCTCCCAGGAAATACAGTGCACCGTCAAGGACGATGGGGGCAGAATGAGTGCAACCCACTCTCAACGATTCTGAGAAAATACACTGTAGGTAGATAGGTGAGGAGATAAACAGACAAAGTAAAGGTAGCAAAATGTTAAAAATTGACATTAAGTTGTATGGGATTTCCTTGTACTATTCTTCCAACTCTCCCATAAATTTTAAATTTCAAAATGAAAGCTAAAAAAATAATAATAATAATGGACAAAAAGGGAAGACAAGGATAACTTAAGCTGAAAATCCCTGCGCCTCACATCTGCAAGGGGGTCCGCGGCTCCTCGGGACTGAGGACCACCAGTGACTCCACAAGGCCCACAGGGCTGCCCGCAGGCTTGACCCCTCAAGGGAGGGGGCGACGCGAAGCGGAGAACGGGACAAGAAACGTGGAGAACTAGGAGTGAGAGCGCACGGATGGAAAACTGAAGTGTAGGTAAGGAGGTGTAACTGGGGCAGGGAGGCGGAGGGGTTGCGATAAATTTCCTAAAGGTGCTGGTGCTGGCAAAATACAGACTGAATACACGTTCTTAAATACGCTTTAAAAATTCTTATTAAGCTTCCATTCCACAAAAAAAAAAATTTTAATTAAAAAAGAAAATCTTCTGGTTAAAACCCTGCTCTGGTGCAGAGAGACCCTTCCCCACGAATCACCTTTTAAGGTTATCACTCATCCCTCAAGATGTAATGAGGCTTCTGGTCCCTTGGCGTTTCTTACCATGCTTTTTAAAAAGATCTCAAGCCAGCCCTTAAAGATGTGAAATGTGCTATCTTTTAACCCAGAACTCTCTCTGATTTGTTTTTATAAGTTTCAAAGGGTGCTTTATAACCGCCACTCCTCGCATGTGACCCAGCTCCCCCCTCCCCCACACAAAAGGCTCAGCAGACCTGCTCCCCCAGCAGCAGGAGCAGGCGTCTCTGGTTTAAAATAAAGCCACGAACTCGAACGAAAACATATTGAGGATTTTTAAATCTCAGTACAAATAAAAAAGGGACTTATTCCAAAACTGGTTGACAAAGCTTCAGTTGGATAAAGAAGAGGGTCAGAGACCACCAACTAATTAGCAGTTTAAGCACTTTCTATGGCGATAAAGCCTCACTTTCCTACCATCCAGCCACAGCACCTTAGAAGCCCTGGTACAGAAGAAAGGGTCAAATACACAAGACTCCGGGGTTAAATCTGCCTGGCCTGCACCCTGGTTCCCACTTACTGTGTGACCTTAGGCAGATGATGTAAATTCTCTGAACTTCAGCTTCCTCCTCTGAAAAGGTAGGATAATATAGTCCCAACCTCATTGTGTTGTTATAATTATTAAATAGCACAGTAGATACACAACAACTCAGAACAGTGCCTGGCACATAGCGAATGATCAATTAAGTGTTAGAGATCATTAGTACTGGGCAATTTCACTCCTGAGCCTCACTTCCTCACATGTAAAGTGAGAGACTGAGAGATGAACTCTTAAAGTCTCTTCCTGTTGTAGCATTCTATAATTCTAGAATCATCCCTACTCCCTGCCAGAACTTCTGTCATGGTTAAGTAGCAAAAGGAATGTTGAGTTTTACAAATATTCCTTTCTGACTCGCTCTTTGACCAGAAAGCAAATCCATATATTGAAAGACAAAAGGTAGGGAGCTATAAAGGGGTCTAAAAAATTCAAAACCCACAAGTTCAACATCCAAATAATCACAGCTCATCTTAAGGTGACACACCTGCAACCTGTCAAGTCTTAGCCTGCACTGAACCTGGACAGCCCTGTTGCACACCTCCCTGCCGATGCCCTCAGACATCTACTACATCCCCTCGCTTCCCAAATGCCTTTGGCTACCTCTACAGTGAAAAAGACCCCACAAAGCACCACCAGATAAGAGTATTCTGCCCTCTCAGGACTCCCGCCATGTACTGACTCTCTTATTTACTAGATATTGAATATTGATCATAACCAACTGTGACTCTTTGCTTACGCTGGTCTCCCCCTCAGTGAGATCCTTAAAGGCAAAACTAGTGTCCTCCTCACCCCAATCCCCCTACAGCCCCAACTTCTCTTGCCTAGTGGATAATTGCTGTTGCTATTATTTCATTAGTAAACAAATAAATAAATAAATAAAACTCAAGTGCACCTTTACCTCTCCAGGCCATCCTCTTCTAGGTAATATTGTTCTGCCATCCTAGATGTGTCAATCATAAGTAACCAAAAAAACTATGAAACCTGATTCTGGGTCTGGTCTGTAACAGGCACTTATTAAGTGTTTGGTATATGAATGTGAGAAAGACATCAGCTGTGTCTCCTATTCCAATCGTGACTTCTCCTGGATTCAAATTATAATGCTCCAAACATAGGCATTTTTTATTTCCATGTTATGTCATTATTTTTAATATTCTTAAAACTTCATTTCTCGAACTATGTTTATAGCTGTTCCTGGGATTAAGAATAAAAAACGTCTATAGAGCAAAGCCACTCTTTAAGATTCATAATATGTGTTAGCATAAAGAAAGACTGAACGTGCTTCACAGAAAAAACATCTGTTTAACTTGGTTGTACCCAAATGTCTGGGCAAATTTTTGTTTTTGTTTTTAAATAGAACACAGGAAAACATAAAATAAGATGATATAAAAATGTAATAATGCCTTCTATTTTCATCGTTAGCTAGGTCTACCTAGGTAGACAAACAACCAGAGTGAATGTGAGTGTGTACGTGTGCACGTGCATATATGCACATACATGGCTTCTATCCCAGTCAGTGTGAGAGGATAGCCACTTAGCTTACCTGTAGATTTGTATACATAGCTGGGTAGTAAGTGCGAGAACAAGGAATTTTTACATATAGCTGGCTAGTAAGAGTAACAACAAGGTATGCTGGTCATAGATCCTCAGCATTTATGGCAAATTATTAATCAAGTCCCACCTGAAACAATTTGTTAAATTGATTTTAATCACTGGGCCTCTCATGTGAAGCTTTGTATAATCAGCATTTCATTTACAAAATTAATTGCCTGATTGATTCTCAGGAGGCAGTGGCTGTCATTACCCTGCTGTCATAACTTCTGAGCAGGGTGTCACAACATGAAATTCTGACAGTATGAAAAGCACTGCTATTTTAAAAATGGGTGAGGGGAGAAAGGGATAAAGGAGGAAAACCAAAGTTACAGTATCCCCTTCAGCCTGAAGGTTGAAAGTGTTTTGTGCTAATTACACTCTATGTCAATACCCTCTGCTAAATTAATATGCAAATCTAGGGTTTGGGGCATGATGTTTACTGTATTTAAATAATAACTAGAAGGCAAAAAGCACAGATTCACCACTAGAGTTAAGTTTTAACCTATGTTACAAAATATATATCTTGATATGTAAATATCAAGATAAAGAGCAGCCCTACAGTAGACTGGCAGACTTGTCTACTGCTAACCATTTCAATTTCACATACACTTCCTTTCTTACACTTTCTAATTAAAAAAGGCATGACCAGAAATTTTAGGAGTTTATGGCTAATACCAAAATATATGCATTTAAAGCATAATGAAGACACACATAAGCATACGTTCATTCAGTCTTTCAAAAATATTTTAGTACCTATTGTTAGATACACATACTTAATTCATTGCTTGCTATTTACCACTTAATAGTCTACTAGTAATAGAAAGGTCTTCACCTAAATATTTTTAAGTTACTGAGTATCATTCAAAGTGAGACCACATTACCAATATCATCACATTTTCAAACAGATCCACGTAAGCATCAAACCAGCCAAATATTCTATTTTTCTTCACCACAAATTTGCCTTTTCAGAAAGAATGCCCAATTCTGCAAAAGCCCCTGAATCTTGCCCCCTCCAAGTTCACAGATGCATTATCCACATCCTCACCATTCCATAAAAGCAGGGTTGATCACACCAAGCCAAGTCATATTCAAAGGCATAAAATAATTCCATGGGATAGGCGAACTCATTTAAAACAATCCCTATTCAGTGCAATCCAATTCCAAATTAGGCCTCTTTTAAATGGGTCGCTTTAAATTTAAAGAGGCCTCAAGAGACCAGATGTAATTTACTTTCCTTTCAGTACACTAAATTTTGATTCCTATGTACAGCCACAGAATTCCTTTAAAAAGAAAGATCACATAAATTTGCTCTATTATCTTGTGACCTCGCTGTGTGTGTTTTGTTAGCTAGCCTGGTAAAGAGAACTGGTACACTGCACCCACTCCTGTGTTGCAAGCTAACGTGACAAATTCACAGACAGAGAACATGAAGACAAAATCTATCCAGTACACATACCAGGGGTGCGGTGCGGGGGAGGGGGGGTGCGCTTTAGAGGGCAGGCCCCTCCTTGACCTCTTGACCATGTTTTACTCCCCTGTAGAAAAAGACCAATGGTCTCCGATTTTTACGTGGTTCCCAGGGATGCCTGAATGTTCATAAGGTAACATTTACAAGGTGCTTTAAGTTCTGGGAAAAAAGGCATTATAAAACTATACTGCATGCCTAGGATCACTTCTTAAGCTAAACATATCATAACTGTTTCTGAAAATAAGGTCTGCAAATCCAAATGCATTATCAATTTAACTTAACACCTTTCATTACAAAAGGAGCAAATAAAGTGAAGACACAGAATTCTCTTACATGCTGTGCACAGGGAATACTAGCTAGAATGGCTGCCTCCTGCAACAGGCTTCTACAGGATGTCAGAAATGGTTTAGGACAGCAATTCTCGGAGGTGAAAATGGTTGGATGCTGCATAAACAGGAACGCGGGCTGGCTCGAGGGTGCAATTGAAAATGTATATTCAGGATGATAATTTTCTATTTGGAAAAGGGGGGAAAGTATTGTTTTTATAACATACCACGAAGAAGTAGAGCTTGATGAAATAATATCAGTTAAGGATTTCCAGGAAAAGTCTAGCTTCTGTCTTTTCAAGGGAGGTGGTGAGGAGGAACCTGGTCCTTTGGGAAGATATATATGAATGGAAGAGGTGTGAGAAAATTTATCGAAAGGAGGTGTGAGTTAGAAAAAGTTAAGAAACAAAGATTTAGATAAAAGAGGAAACAAGTTACCTAAGAGGCCATATTCATTTCATTCATTCAACACTGTTTAAACTGAACAAATATTAATGTGCAAAGCACTATGAAAGATAAGTAAGATGGTCCTTGGTTTTAAGAAATATAAACTATAACAGAAAATATGAAATGTATATAAATAATTCAAGGTATAAATAAGCTTGCCAATGCCACGGGGCAGAGGAAAGTAAAGTCCTATGGGAGTTCAACTGAAGGTAATAAATTGTGGTTGGAAGAAATGGAAGAATTCATGGAGAATTTATTATTTAATGTGAATAACAAAAAGATGAAGAAGACATACAGAATATCTTCCGTATCAAGCCGCAAATATAACAACAGCCATCATTTAACGAGTGCCTGCAATGAGCGGAGCACTGAGCTAGTTGCTTTACAAACAACATAAGCATCCTCGTGGAAATCCTGCATCCTCGTGGAAATCCTGCAAACCACTATTTTTACTTAAAGGAAGTCATCTAGATTAAGTAACTTGCCCAAGGTCACACTACAATTTGATGGAGTCAGGATTTTCCCAGGTCCGACTAAGAAAACAGTCTATAGAAAAAGTCTATAACTTAACTGCCCTCCAAACCACTCATATCCCTTGATATGAACCAACTGTGAAAAGAAGACTTTTTTAACCTGAATTATGTCCCTGCAAAATTTTCACGTTGAAGCTCTAACCCCAGCATGACTAATATTTGGAGATAGGGCTCAAAAGCAGGTGAAAAAGGTTAAATGGGGTTATAAGGGTGGGCCCTAAACTGACAGTTCTGGTGACCTTATAATAAGATGTGAGGCCAGGGTGTGTGTTCTCTCGTGTTCTCCCCCCACCCCTGCCGCACCCCCCACACTCCTGCATACCCAAAGAAGTCACACGAGCACACAGCGAGGTATACAAATCAAAGAAAAGGCCTCAACATGAAAACTACCTTGCTGGTACTTGATCTTGGAAATCAGAATCCTAGAACTGTAAGAAATAAATTTCTGCTGCTTAAGCCCCCAGTCCACCCTCCAGATGAGAACAAAGCCCAGCAGGACGCCCCAACTGCAGCCTCTGAGACCCAGAGCAGAGGACAGAGCTAAGACGGGCCTGGACTCCTGACCCACAGAAACGCTCAGATAGTAAATGTGTGTTGTTTCAAGACACTAAATTTGTAATGCAGTAAAACTGATCCGCGACTTAGTAATGACATGCTTTCCACATAGGTCCTCCACACGTGAATGTGCACGCTGTCGGCTGCTCCAAATCTCCCATGTGGGACCTCAGTGGCGTTGGTGGCCAGCACTTCCACTGACAGGAAGCCCCGAAACACACAGTCCCAGGAGGTACTGCCGGCTCTTCACTTTAACCATTTCTGGGCAAAATCCTACTCATCTTTCAAACCTGGACTCTAGGATGAACTCCGTCAAGTTTGTTTTGAAGTCATCAGACAGAATAAAAACTGTCTCTTCTGGGATTTCAGAAGAAATTCTAAACTATAATATTTAGAAGATTTGGTTGCAATTTTCTGTCCACTTGTCTCAACAACAGAGGCCAAGTTAAACAGCAAGACAGGTTACAAAGATAAAGGAAAACACCCCTCCCATTGTGACAGAGATGTCACAGGAGCAGGAATCCAACTCTAGCTCACCAGCTAGAGGACCCAAGATGAGGCAAGTTACTCAACCTCTCTAGGCCTCAATTTCCACATCTATAAAATAGAAGACTTTGCAAGCAGGCATTCAATTTTTACACCCAGAACCTAGCACTACATATCTATCTATCTATCTAATCCATCCATCCATCCATCCATCCATCCATCCATCTTCTACATGTACATATCTGTAGATTAAATAAATATGACAATTAAAATATACCTGAAAAGTCAACCTAAATTCTAACTAAAAAAAAAAAAAAAAAAAAAAAACAGAAGTACTAAAAATGATACCAACGTAAAACAATTTGTATAAAATTGTGACTTGAAAATAAAACAGGTGTTTAAATTAATGGCAACTATTTAATAGGACATACATACATGCTGACAAGGAATATAAACAATTTTAAATGGCAGTTGTTTGCTTCTCGTTGCCTGTGCCTCCTAAATAAAGGTAGTCAAAGGTCTATGAGGCAGAGCCTGTGTCACCCGCCGGTCTTTGCTTCACTCCTGAATCCTATTCCCTGACTATCAGCCCTGTGGGTTTCCGCTGACTACTTAAATCCTTAAGTGTAGGCTACACCTCCTCGCCCTTCTCATGCTACCTGACCACATAACACGCCCAGCGCATCTCCAAACAGCTGGCCTTGCCAGCATGCTGAACTTAATTTGAGAGACCACATCACAGCTCCAGCCAGCTCCACTGTCTGGCTGGCCTCCACCCAAGTGATTTGAGAAGGATAATTTTGAATCATTTTTGAATGAGCCAATAAACTTAAGGGAAAAGATAGTTACCCCCACCCCTTTTTTTAAAATGAAAAAGACAAATTTTTAAATGCTTGACAATGGCGGTACAGAAGCCTCAGGTTTTCCCACACTTACCTAAAAGCTACTTCTAACCTAGTAATTCTGTATAACACAACTGATTCACCAGCATTGCTTTACAATTCTGATTAAGTTTCTCTAAAATCCTGTTTATTAAACTGCTTCCTTTAAGTATGCATAGTTACTAATTTCCAACTAAATCCGATATCATATGAAAAGATAACATTGCTATGGTGAAAGAGCATTCCAGGGATTATGCTTCATCTGGATTTCAAAATTAAAAGAGGTCTAAAATTTCGCAACTGTCAAATTTCTTTTTAAAAAGAAAGTCAGCTTAATTTAGAAACACAGGTTTCTGGATCAGTATGATGTCAATGCTCCATTATACCACTCTGTGTACGAAATGACCAAAACTTTCACAAAGCATGTGAAGCTAAGACCAAAAGACTCTGTGAGTTTCATGGGCCGATTTCTTTAGAGTCGGGAGGTCGGTCATGGCATGACGCGCTTCAGCGTCCAGAGCCAAAACACGCTGGCCTTTGTGAGCCAGCTTGATGCACAGAATCAACAGTGTATAGGAGGCCAAAAATAAGACAGCCGATGCTTTAATCAGATGAGGTTATTGGTGTTTTACTTTTTAAAAAACAGCAAGTCAATTGAGTAAATCAGATACAATGAGTACAAATCTCCAAAAAGTATTTCAGAGATTTGCTCAGCCACATGAGTTTGATTAATGTTAGTCACACAGATAAAACAAACTCATACGTACAAACTTTAAGATACTTCTCCCCAAAGTCCAATAAAATAAAAATCCTTAACACTGTTTATAATCAAAGATTTTAGTGCCTCTAAATGTTTGCTAATTTTAAGTTTCTTTCCTTTCATCAAGTAAGACAGCAAGATATTTGTTTGTTTTAAAACCAGATCAACAAAAAAAACGTGTACGAATAATGAATAAATCCTATTAACAAACAATACAGATGTTTTTATTTTCAATTTTCATTATTTAGATAGAGGTTAGGAGTTCTTTAACTGTGGAGACTTAGTGTACTTAAAATATTTTGTTTTTAATTCCACCTGAAACTTAGAAAAAAAATAGGTGTAAAACAAAATGACAAGATAAAAGGTGATTCCAAGGAAATCTGTGCTAGGAGGATCGTGAGAGTGTTACAGTTACTGACTGCAGTGCCAGGGCTGTTCTGGTTCACGGTCAATTTAGGCTAGTGCCCACTCACAAGAACGCCTCATGACAGGTGGCCAGGAACACAATGAACGCTCCCTGTTTTCAAGAGATTTTAATTACAAAGTTATGGCCTACATCTGACTAGGATGTCTACTTAGTACCACATATCCTAAAAAAAGAGAGAACTTCGAGGTGTTTCTAGAGTTGTGTTATACCACTACATGTTCTCCTTTATGTTCTCATTCTTACTTCTGAGCTAACTAGATACCTGGAAATAATTTAAGGAAAAAAATCCAGCTGATGCCTTCCAAATAGGAAATGCACTCATCTTCTCTCCATGACTTCTGAAATTTCAATTACTGAATTCAACTATCCAAAAATGTCTCCCTCTGCTTCTGCTTTAGGATACAATAGGGTCGCAATAGGGTCAAAGCATCAGAGGTAACACATCTTGGCAAGGAACAGGCTGCATAACACACTCCTTGCAAGAAACTTCGCTATGAACAGCACACAGTGACACAGGAGGCCTAGGACTGCATCTGAGGGTGTCAGAAAAGGAAGCGAGGTGAGGCTCATGCCTAAAGACCCTGTTGTGAACCTTCCATGCAAATCCTCTCAGCCAACTACCTCAGAAGACCATGCCACACCAAAATGATTCAGCAATCCACAGGAGAAACGAATGACATTGGGTTTTTTGTTTTTTTTCAATTCTTCAATGACTGTGTAGACAATAATGAGAACCTCTCCTTCCCCTCTCCCAACACACAAAATAACCCAAAGGAAAAAAAACAGGACCACTGTGATGTGTCCAAAAGTGGAAGAACGTGTGTAGTATGATCTTACATACTGATATTTGTGTTTATTAATTGTATATGTTCCCAGGCAATATTTTTAAAGAAAAACAGATTAGAGAAAAGCCATTTAACTTAAGAGTACATACCACTGGAAAGTGGAGGCAATAAAGGGGAATTTAAATATTCAATGTACATGTTTTTCTAGTGTTTGAATCTTTTATGAGCATATTCATGTACTACACTTCTATAATTTTTTTCTAAATCTTCAGAATAAAACTGATAACTTTAGACCTAAAACATGAAGAAATGCAATTAAATGACAGTAAAAAAAAAAAAAAAAGAGTGACAGTAGCCATTAAAAAAATAGACCATTGGATGGAAAATCAAAAAATCTAACATGTGCAAGCTCTGTCGCTAATGGATTTCCAACCTTGGGCGATCCCCTTTACTCCCCCTGGACCTCGCCTTTACTCGAGACCTAAAATCCACCCAGCCTCCTGCCAGCTCCGTGCTGCTACCTGATATGAGATCCCAGAGAGTACAGAGCTGTGTAAATACAGACAGCTAATGGGGGGAGGGGGGCGGATCTGGACGGAACCTGAAATGGAAAAGTGTATCCTGTCCATATCCTGATCTAAACCAGGGGCTGGCAAGTTACAGCCTGCAGGCCAAATCTGGTCCACCACCTGTCTGTGCAGGACCAGTGTGCTAAAAATGCTTTTTACATTTTAAGTGGCAGTTGGAAAAAAGAAATCAAAAGAATAAGAATATTTCACAGCGTGTAAAATTACATGAAATTCGAATGTCCGTAGTGTGACAGGCACACAGCCTCCCCTTCAGTCACGGGCTGTCTACAGCCACTTCAGTGCGACGTCAGCAGAGCTGGGCAGCTGAATCAAAGACCGGGCCCACGAAGCCTAAAGCATTTACTAGCTGGCCCTTTATAGGAAAAGTTTTCTGCCCCCGATCTAAATGTCTGACGTCTCTGCAAGTTGAAGACTTGCCATAACACACCACAGAGACAGTGTGCAGTACCAAAGCTCAGATCTGGGAACTCAAACCTGATTTGAAACCAAGCTGTGTCTTACCCAAGTCACTCTGCTTCAGCTTCTGCATATATCAACAGGGCTATTAACCAGACTTCACAAGGTTATTGTAAGGACTAGACAAGAACTACGTTTTGAAAATTATTAAATTATATGCAAAGTTGTTATTATTAAGTAAAATCAAACAATCCACATTTAAACTTTGGTTGAAAATATGATGGGAAAAGTCTGTGAAATGTATTTTTAGAAGAATGGGCAAATGGAAAACAGGAGCACCTCCAATCTAGCTCTGATGAAACTAGTAAAGCCATAGACAAAACCTGTTCTTCAAATGAGTGGCATATTAAGGCACACTATCTCAACTTCAGAAACTCAGAAGTACTTTTTGAAGACTTAAATCTTTGTTTTTTAAATGCATTCAAGTTTTGTTTAGATGTCCTGTGTATGAGTTTATAATTTATTAAAGACCTAGAGAGTGTACCCTCACAACAGTTCATTAAATCCCATTTTAGTGATGAGGACAAGGAGCTGAACAAGGTTTATGGTTAAGATTCTGAGGCTCTGCATTGAACCTATTTTAGTGATTATAATGGCGATAACGTGCCCATGCTATATACATTAGCAATGAGCTTTCTAACTGGAAAGTAATCACATCACAAGTTTCAAAGTTGCAAAATACATATAACTTTTTCTATTTTTTCCTTCCATGTAGGTATGTGAAAGAAAGAAAATAAAAACAAAGGTGGCCTTTGGACAGAAACATTTTGTTCCTGGTAGGAGCTCTCTAAGAGCAGAGAATATTCCTACAGGCGAACCGATACCTGCCCTTGGATAAAGTGTAAACCTGTTAACTTTCCTCAATAATGGCAATGGTAATAACAGCAGCCAACACTTACAAAACACATTCTACATGCTTTATGTGCACTACCTCACTTAATCCTCAAAGCAACACAGTGCTACTTTCATTGTTGCCATTTGGCACTAGTAAGTGGCAGAGCTGGGGATTCAAACCCAATGTCTTACTCACAAGACTACTGTCTACTCCTCTCTCACTGAGCATACTGCCCAGCAACAAGCAGGTGAGTCAAGTGTTCATGCTAAATCTGCATTAAGTTCAAATCCAAAGAGGCAGGATAATACCCCAGAAAAAGCAGCTAAGCCCAAACCAGATGAGCATAAACTCAGAAAGGTTTGTTCCAGCCTGAGTAATATAAGCAAACACATACATGGTGATAATAAGCAATTATTGGTTCAACAAAGGTCAGTGAGTAAAGTACAAAACTCCAGCAAAATGTTTGCATTTGCTAAACTCTTGTTCAAATTACATGTCTCTTTATAAATACTGGCAATTAGTAACACTACCTAATCTTCAGAATTTACAGTTTTAGGAGGAAAAAAGACAGTGACAGTAAGAGAAATAGGGCCACATATTTAGTGCACATTAACAAAAAGTAACAATAGACACAAGAAAAATTCTACATGAATGCCCACTTAGGGCAGGATATGAAATGTGAAGCTTATAAACTGATCCATTCAATGTGAGCAGCTGAGGAGGGGCAGGAAGAACTGGATCAAGAAAAGGAAATGGAGAAAAAAGAAAAAGACAAATGAAAGCAAGAAAGCACACCACGAGAGCAAAAGAATTCACTTGAAGGGGTTGGGGCAGGGGGATCACAAATAAATACAAAAACCAATGCATAGATAAGTCTAGGCAAATATGAAATAGATATGCACACAGAAGGATGAAGATAACTGATAGATACATAGATAGATAGCTCAAAGATGAGAGTAAATCAAAGGAAAGGAAAGGAAAATATTTTGGTTCTTCTTAAAAAGGCAAGTAGCAATCTTTGCAAGACCCATTACTCCTCTATATGTGAAAACTCACAGGAAAGAATACATGCATTTCTATTATGTAAATTTATAAATGTGGACTGCATTCCATAAATAAAATGCTGGCTCTTAAATCTTCATTGAAAGGCTTAATAAATGCACAAAATCACATGCCCAAAACACTCAATCACCTCTGCATACTGGAGTCAGTTCCAATAAGTCAGTCCGATAAAAAGGAAACATGGTTGCTTGGAAGCTATATAATCAATTTATTATACTCCTTACATATACCTATCACTATAGCGGTAGGTTAAAAAAAAAAAAAAAAAAAAAAAAAGGATGAAAAAAGTGATCATACACATACACCTACCAGAAATGAGTAGGTGGAAAGATACAAAGGTAGTATCAGGTATATTACCATGATAGGATGATGATTTTCTCTATTTTCCACTCTTGTAGTTATATTAAATACAAACACACATACATAACTACACAAGATAATCTTAAGCTTGTATGTACACATATATTCATATACCCTTTGTTTATAAGACGCTAAGAAATACTTAGAAATATATAAAATAACTCATACTCAGCCAAAGGAAGGCAGAGGAGACAAGGTGAATGCATACTCTTCCTCTTTATTTATTTAAAATCCCTCCCCTCACACGCCGCTGTAGGGAACATACTTCAGCCATCCTATGCCCTGTGTTTGGAATGAGAAGGGCCGGGGGGCAGGAGGGGGGGCCCTAGAAGAGCTGTAATCTTCTAGTTGCTATTGCTTAACATATTCTAAGAACCTAGAGAAGCTTCAAAGTGAAGAGAGAAGGAGGTGTAGCGAAAACTACAAAGTGCCACCTCTTAAACCTCTGGCCATTCCTTAAATTAACACTTGATATTCTAAAAGTAAAAAAGCCCATAATTTAAACACTTCATTATCTTTCAGTTCAAGCATTATTATTCAAACAACCAGATCCTAAAATCCTAAATCTCAAAAAGAGTATTACTCAGAACAGAAGAATAATCAGTGAATGCATAGAGAAGTATAAAGAACCACTGACATACTTTACACATAATTGAGCTTTCGGAAGCACTAAAAATTTATTTTTGCTTCATCTAATGATGATGTGAAGTAAAATGTTTGCAAACAGAAAGTTTATTTCTTCTAATCCACAGCCCATAGTACTTAATTATTCCTTTTAGCAGCACTACAATCTAACACTTTCAGAAGGGCTGTGATGCTTCCGACATAGATTCAGGTCCTCTAGTGAAGACAAGCTGTGAAAAATGGGGTACGAGGAAAGGAGGAAGGTGCCGTTTACACACTTATCTGCTCGGCTCACACCTTCGGTAGAACGTCGCCAGCCAGTTAAACATTCAGTACTGCAATAATTTTGTCTCCATCCTTTTGACAATTTGTTTCACGCCTCATTTGTTATGAAGAGTTAAAACATTTAAGTCAACCTTGAATTTTATTTTTTTTATCCACAGCAAAATGCAAAACCTATTCCAAGCAGCAGACCACTGGTCGAAGTTCAAGCTGTGACAGAGAAATCAAGTACTTTCATTCAAACGTCGCAGAAGAAAAAAACACTAACCAGTCTCACATTTATTTTCAGTGGATATAGAACAAAATCAAATAACAGACTTCCACATGCTTGGTTCCAAACAGCAGCAGCAGCATTATCTCGGTGAAAAAGAGTGGGCAACGCAGACGCCCTCCCTGTCCCCGCTCACTCACACGCCACGGCAGGACACAGCCGGAGCCTGGACAGAAGTAATTCCTTACGATCGTGTTTTATTGTTTTCTTCAATTATTTTTTAACTTCGGATCACCACAGTACATGTGTACTGTTGACAGCAAAGATCGTTTCAAAAATCATGATTACTCGAGATCCTATATTATTTAGAGCCATCCAAAATTCCAGTGGCTCACGTTCCGTACTCACTGAGAGCAGTGCGCAGTAGCCGTCAGGTTCAAATCATTTTAAATCTCACACGCTGCGGCCAGTCTCTAGGGCGGCACTGTCCCAACAACTTTTTGCAATCACGGGGGCATTCTCCTGCGTGCTGCACTTGTGCTTTCCAAAGCAGTTAAAATGTGGCTAGTACAACTGCAGGACTGAACTTTCGATTTTATTTAATTTTAATTAATTTTAATTTAAACAGCCACATGTGGCTAGTGGCTACCAGACTGGACAGAGCAGTTCTAGAGGGTATTTGTAATGCTAAAAAAAGGCTTTCTGCCCGAAAAAAAAAAAATCCTTCAGTCACATTATTAGTCCTGATGCTGAGTCTTCTCTTTTAGGAACGGAGTGATGCTAATGAAAGCTAAACCAAGTATAAAGATCCCCTTCACATTCTCACAAAAAAAGAAATACGCTTTAGTTCAAATCTGCTTGCTAACTTGGGGGAGGGGCGGTCAGAAGGAACATGTACAATAAAAATGTTTGTCGCAGGGAAAGGGGAGTCCCAATGACTCCTTAGAACCATTTCTCTAAGGACACTAGGAAGAAGGAGATGACTCCCGAGTCTCCCCTGCTGGCTGGGGGTTGCAGCACCTACCATGTGCTTCCTGGAGGGTTCTATTTTCTCTCTCTCTAACCAAATGACACTCAGTAGATGGAAAGGTGATATCTTACTTCATCAACTTTTCCAATATCCTCGTAGAATATCAAATGACAGGAATACAAGCAAGAAAAAAAAATGCTATTAAAATGACAGGTTCCACAATATAAATTCAGACCGCTCGTCTAACTCTCCTCCTGCCAGTCCCTGCTGAGAGAAGTACAGTACGACATCTGAGAAGACACTGGACTGAGAACGCCTGGGCACACCTGTGTCTAGGCCACATCCTAGACGGTGCCTGAGGCTCACCCGGACCCAGCCTTGTTTCCTCCTTTGTCCACTGGGCACAACAATAGTCCTCACTTCACGGTAACACATGCATGGCCCTTAGCACAGTGCTGACACCTAGTAACTGTTCAAAAGTGCATTACATTACTAATTATTCAATCCATATTTCAGTACGATGGAAAAACAAGTGATTTCCCTTTGAGATTCAGGTACCATGAGGAAATCTGACCTATAGTCTGTAATACCTGAAAGGGGATTTGTATATGAGTTGTAATTTAAAAGATGGTTTCATTATCAACACATACCAGCGTTAAATTAACAATTTTAACATCAAAAAATAAGTTACACACACAAAGCAAACTGTTACAGAATTGCCAAGTTTTTAGTGGCCAATCTTGAACGCCGAACACCAGCTCTCAAACACAGGTTTTCAGAAGAAAAATGAGAAAATGTATAATAACAACTTAAGCCCTAAGATTATTGGCACAGAAGTCGCGATAATGCAAGCTAATTCTCCAAATGCAATAATCTATTTTCAGAAGTCTCTCCAGACACTCAAAGATGTCTCCCCTCAGCCCGGCTGACTATTCAAGTTCACAATCCGCTATACCAAAGATATCAAGAGCACCCAACATACATTAGTAGTCCAACATATTACAAAACTTATTTTCTGAAACATCTGGAAATAATCTTTATAAAAACGTGACTCCTTCCCCTCAGCCTACACCATAGTGGAATGACCTCCACCTTAACAAAGTAAAGGCAGCAAGGCCTTCTGAGTTAATGTGACCCGGGTTTGAATCCTGAGTCCATCGTGTAATGGCCCTGGTCACAGCACATGTGCCCCTCTGGTCCTACGTGTCCTCAGAACCTATAAAATGGGGACAGCAAAACCTGTCGCATAGGAATGTTACAAGGATTAAATCAGAGGACTCATATGATGTGTGTGGTCCCTCAGTAACCATGAATTGTGTCCTGCCATTTGTCAGACAATGCACCAGACACTAGGCGTTCAGGAAGAGAGAAAGCCCCCCTCCCATGCCCACCCAAGCAGAATCTGGTCCACCAGGAGAGGACAAACGGCCGAGTGACGTTTAAGGGAGCACTGAGCACAGTACCCGGGCACAAAGAAGGCACACAGTAAACCTGAGTTCTTTACCTCTCTTCTCAATTAAATTTTTTTAAAGTTTTTAAACAAACCAAATAAAAAAGCCACACTCCGCTTCCAAGCGTCTCAGAGCTCTTTCTCACTTCCTGCTCACTCCTCGGCCTCCGGCAGCTCACGTCCTCCCTGCCGTCTCTCCCCCAGGTCACCAGTGACCGAGTAACCACGCTGTCCTCCCACGTTACTGGACCATTCCTCAGAGCTTACAGCTGTGCGTGTCTTTCTACCAGAATCTCTATCCTCGAGGCTTCTGTGGACTCTCCTACATTTCCCCTCTCCTTTCCTGGCTCTGTGGCTGGCTTCTTTTTCACCCGTGCTTCTGAAAACTTCTCAGCGCCCTTCCCTCTTCCACCCGTGTGCTCCCAAAGGCAAACTCACGAACCACACTCTGCCGATACCTGACGCCGAGAACCCACCTTTACACACTGGGCCCAAACCACCCTCCTCTACTCCAGATCCCTATTTCCTATCCGCCAACAAGCATCTCCATTTACCTGGTCGGAACAATCTCAAACCCAACATGTCTCTTACTAAATTTACATGATGATAAAAAAGCAACTGAACAGCTTCAGAAAGTTACCAGTACCACGTGACTTCTCCCTGCAGAGTCAGAGCCAGAACTCGGCATCACCTCGTCCTCTCAACTTGGAAGAAATGACAGCAGCGCTAAGGCTGCCATTTGCCATTTCAACCGCTGACAGTCAAAAGGCTGTATTTGATCACTGTCCTGTGATATAAGAGGTGTGTGCTGAACATTTGTCTGTTAAGGCTATAAAAGAAATAATCACGATAGTTCCCTCAAAAATTGATTTTTATTACGTATTCATCTATAGCCTCATTACTAAATCAATATGTGAAAGTGTTCAATTCTTTTGAATTCCCCTGTGCTGCTGTTCATCCTACTATAAAGGGTACCGCCCCCTGGCTCCCGCCATGTGGATGGGTGGTTCTGTTGTCTCTGGGAGTAAAGTTTGCTGAAAGGTAAGCCTTAGGTAGCAGGGGCTGGGCTTCTTTTCATTGTATCCATCACAAAGTAGGTGTGGAAAGGTAACAGCTCTTTGTCAAGTACATACATAGAGTAACACAGTATCTAGCAATCGATTGTTGGTAATCAACTTAGGTCTCCCACCCACCCACAAACCTAGCTTCCCACTTTTCTTTCCCAGTGCTTCGGGGTATAGAAGGGTTCCCTCGAAATGTCCCAGTACTATTATACTCAGTGTTTCTCCTACATATTGGCGCTCAAGGCTCTTGAAGACATCAGGACATGTAAGGCCTGGCTTGCTTCTCACCAGATTCCCTCGCAAGGTCATCAGGCACTGGCCCACACAGCCTGTTTCCTCTCTGTGGCTCGCCAGAACTTGCCCCATCTCACCTGTCTGCTTCTATGAGCCCCTCACTTCTAACTTGCTGCCCCACAGCGGCTTGGCTACCTTCTCCACGATGTACTTATAACACGACAAAAGGAAAGTTACCGTGGAGAACCGAATAACTATCATCTATGCTTGAAAAGGGAAGGAATGGCTTCATTATTCTCCAACAGAGTTAAGTTCATGAGCACTGTGCCAGTTATTTTCTTAGGGCTTTCAGAGCTGTTTCAGGATGTTAAGATTGCACTTGTCGAAAATTGTAGCACTAGATGAATGACACATTACTAAAGAAATTCTCTGAAAGGACAAACACAGGTAGACAGGTGTTAGCTTTCTAGGCAAAAGATACCTTTTATCCTAACAAACAAGATTAAAATGTGGCTGCAAGGACACTGAAGACGACCATTTCCTTCAAAAGTTTAAAGAACCAAGCACAACTAAAGTTCAGTCTTAGAGAAAAGAACTTTCCTGTGACATACAGCAACAGTATGTTACCAGTTTTTTTTTTCTTTCTGTGCATTCTTAGAAATACTGTTAATCCATTTGCTTGAGATGGGTTAGGTGTACTCAGCAGTAACTTCAAAAACTATAAATCTATGATTACTCCAGTACTATTACTTATTTTAATTAATAAAGCAAAAATCAAAGATCCTTATAAAATAGTAAACGAGGAAAGCCTCCATTTAATTCTAAGCTAAAAACAGCATCATGAAGCTATGTTATTTGAAAATATTCTCAGTCTCGAATTAAGGAGTGAGTAAGAGGTGAGGAAAACAGAAGGTGAAAACCCAAGACACAGAGCCAGTACTGTGATCTTTCCTATCGGTTAAGTGGAATTTAATTTACACAGCTGATCTAAGACAAGGTTTTGAGCCAAATTGATTTTTTTAAAAGCTGTGAGATTTGGTTTTTGGCAAATTTTAAAAGAGAAATAGTTGGAGATAAAAAAGGGAAATTTCCCAGGATTGTACCTTGGCATAGGACATAAGAAGGAAGAGGAAGACTTATGGGTCCCAGGACTCATCCCAATAGCCTCTGGCCCGGCCAGCCTAGAAGTTCCTCAGGTAAGAAAGCAACAGAGCAGAACGAGGCATCTGGCTGGGTCCGGTGCTTGAGTGCTTCTAGTATCTTCCCAATGCCACTGAATTTGGCTCCAGAATGGCCACGTGGCAACAGCAAAGAGAAATAATCACAAATAATCACAACAATACGTCGTGAAATGACCTCGTCGAAGAATCAGGATTTTTCAGCCTTACAATTCTTCTTTTAACTATGCATTAACATCTTGATTATTTTAAGATTACTAATTTGAGGGGGTTGTCTTACTTCTTTCACCACCACAGCAGTTCACTGTGGGCAAATAAACATTAAATTTTATTTGTTTGGTTTTTACTCTCAAATTCTCTCTTCAGATGGCTACATTCTCCCTTCTCTCCTACCTTCTGACCCGTCACCTGTTCTCTCTTCATACTTTGTTGGACTAACAGATTTCTGGACTTTTAACACCAAGTGACCTTAAGACATTGTCCAGTCCATTCATCCATGTTCTCATCCAAAACTATTTATTAAGTACAACTAGGTACTAGACGCTATTGTAGAGGCTAGCCCATCACCTCCCCAACCCAGAGCCTTCAGTCACAGCCACACTTAACCCCACAGAAAAGAGAATCCACGCTCCTCTTAAAACACCAACAAACTGTTTCACAGCCCTCTTTATAACTCAACTCAAACCAATGACACAGATTGTGGGATAGAATTTCTAACAGGTAGATGGAAGTTAATGTTCAGTGACACAATCAGAAAAATCCAACCACCACCTGTATGCCTTTGGAGCGGATCCCTCTTCTTTGCCTGGTATGACTGACTATAAAGCAAAATCCACTAAAAGCTCGACTGTAAGAATGTAATTCTACATGTCTAATTGACAACAAAAAAGTCTGTTTACCTAACTTTTACCTCTAGCTCGTCAATGACCTCTGTGGGCACACAGGCCATTCCACGGCCTGACAGCATCCAAATCCCAGAGGGGACGGCCTTGGAGCCCCTGCCTGCCTCCCTGGCTGATCCCAATGTGCAACCAGGCTTGAGAACCGCTCCTTCAGTAGAGAGAATGCAGGCTTTAGCATCACGCAAGCCTGGGTATGAAACAAATTTCTTAATGACACCGGTTTACTGGTCTATGAAACAGGGAGCCTGCCTCACGAGACCACTGAAAGGACTGCAATTAATAAGGACAATGTATGTGGAAAGACATTCAACATTACTAATTATTAGGAAATGCAAATCAAAACCACAATGAGATACCACCTCACACTTCTTAGACTATCACAGACAAGAAATGAAAGTGTAGAGGATGTAGACAAAGGAGAACCCTGGTGCTCTGCTGCTGGAACTGTAAAACGGGACAGCCACTGTGGAAAACGGTATAAAATCAGGAACAGAACCACCACCAAAACAACCTAAATGTCCCTGGGTAAAAAAGATGTTTCATGTGTGTGTAAAATAAAATACTACTCAGCCATAAAAAAAGATGAAATATTGCCATTTCCAACAACATGGATGGATCTTCAGGGTATTATGCTCAGTGAAGTAAGTCAGGCAGAAAAGGACAAAAACCTTATCTTTTCAATAACATGAAATATAAAACAAAAAAGTAACAAACAAAACAAAAATAACCTCATAGATACAGACAGCAGAATGGTAGTTATCAAAGGAAAATCGGGGTGGGGTGAGGACGTAACGGGTAAAGGGGGTCAAATACTTGGTAATAGACAGAAACTAGACTTTTGGTGGAGAGCATGCAACAGAGTATACAGATACTGAATTATAATGTTGCATACTTGGAACACATATGTTATTAACCGATGTTACCGCAATAAAAAATTTAATTAAAATAAATTAATGATATACACCCTTAAAAAATATATACAACGTGCCTGGCACACATAGTAGGTGCTCCATAACAGAAGCTATTATTTCTGTTACTGCTTTTGTTATATCACTATTATTGAAAGCTCTTCTAATAATAGCACTATTATTTAAAGCTTTTCTAAAAATCTTTCTCTGAACCTGCATTTCTTTATTTGAGAGGCCAAGAATAGGAAGCAATGTTTTCTAGTTTTACCAATCGCATCTGACTAAGATGAGAGGCGGATTTCACATACCCACACATAAGATTTATACAGGCCACCCTTCAAAAAAAAAAAAAAAATCAAAGTTTGTCTGCCGACTAACTAGCACCTTGACATTTTTCCTGCCTCATCTACACCCAGCTGGCCTCTCTCCCAGGAGCATCACTCCGCACTTGTCCACGCTGACTTTAATCGCAGGCTGCCTTGCTCCTCCAACTGCAGAATTACTGTCTCCTCAGGTACAGGCCGCTCCTCCTTACCTCCACCCTTGGATTAATCTAATTTTGTGAGCCAACTTACTGCTCCATCTTCCCAACTGCACGTAAAGATGCTGGTAGACAGAGTCCTGCCATCTATGTACTATCTCTCCCTATGTCTGCCACGTTAACAGAAACCCAGGGAAGGCCCTGAATTCCACACGCTCATGACCAAACACATTTCCCGCGTTTTTCTGTTTGTTTTCTGGTTAGTCTTCCTATGGAAAAGACCCAAGTCTTCCTCAAGTCAGAAATAATTTTGCTTCCCTCTCAGTCTACTGTATCCATTATGCACGTTCCCACAGACGTCCTCTTTTGCTCCCTGTAGAAAGAGCAAGGTATCTACAACGCCGCCCACAGAGCTCGTAACGGATGCGCTGACCCGTGATATTTCATAAGCCCTAATGTACACAGGAAAGGCTCGGCTCTGAAAGGCACACAAAAGCACTCAAATTTCCGACTGCCCTCATCATCCCCTCCTCTTGCTAGGTGGGAACTAGCTGGAGTGACCCTTCAAACCCGTTATTCTTATTATGAGAACGTTCCTGCTGAAAACTGTCCTATCAACCTAATCAAATGTCATGGCTACTATTCATACTGAATGTTACTTTAATTTCAAATATGTTTACTAACAAAGCAAAAATAAACATTCTTTAAAACTGGTTTTAATAAAAACCCAAAATTCACAATTCATTACTTTTATTAATCACGACAAAACTGAGTGAGAATGCTCACATGAGTAAAGGTATCTCTGTGAGTATCAGTTAATTTCCAAATTTTAGAGGGCAAAACCAGGAAATGTGATGATTCCTCCAGGAAGAGGTGCTAACATTCATCTCTTCTACTTTCTAATGACTTCTACTTTCGAAAGGCTGGTCTAAATTAAATGTACTTACGTCCATGCTTGCCCACGATATTAAAATTCCTTAATTCTCAAGTATTATTAACAAATAAAAATTCAAAAAAGATTTCAAAATTTTAGGTCAGAAAGGAAAAAAAAGAGCAAAGTCAAAATTAATTAGACATGCCCATAATAACAATGTCCTTGTTAAAAGCACATTGTTCCAAAACTCCTACGTTTATCTCCCTCTCGCTGTGCTTTTTCCAGATCCTTCACATCAGCACATTATCCAGACCACAGAATATTCATCCTCGACAAGGTAGAAAGCTTGCCTGCCTCCCTGTGTTATCTGTCCGCGTTCCATTTGAATCCAATTTCCTTGCATTACCTCTGCCCAGGTCAGGGATGAATGGCTGTCAAATTCCCAGCGGAATAAAAAGAAAAACCCTTTCTTCCTGAGGCAGCAAGTTTCAATTCACAGAGCACATGGCTAATCTACATATGTGAAGGTCACGGCACTTCAGTCAAAGAGGTTAAGAATGGAACAGCTCACGTAAGGGGTTGTCTTTAACATCTTGGCATGATGCCCAACAAGTAATATTGTTGAAAAGCAATAGATAGCTTCTGGCAGCAGCAAGGGGGAAAATATTTTGATCATGTGACGCCACACACACTACCTAGTTTATTTCACGTGTGAAACTTTGAGAGTTCCTAAAACCACCACATACGCAAATCAAATCCAGATTTCGGCTTTACCAGTTTAGCCATGCCAGTACACCTCCCTCTTCATAAAATATACATAAGAAATTTCTAAATGCGCTGAGAATAAAACTTAAACACATTAAAAATCAGTTGGCTTGAATATCTTAAAAGCTAATTACAACCACTTCGTATTAATTTTTCAATGAACTATTTGGCTACTTAGACCAGGAAAGGGTATGCAGACTAAAAAGGCAATATTCCTCTAAATTATCCAAACACGTATAGCTGCCTTAAATAAAATTCACCTTTCCCCTCTACGCTTCTCTCTCTCAATAATATAGCGATATGGAAAACTGTAGGAACTTAATGCGCAACAAAAGACAAAACACAAAACTGCTTTTTGCATTCTATCTTAACCAGTTGTAGAATAAAAGTAAAACACTACTACTTTAAAGTATTCACGCTTCTGACAAACATCTCAGTGGAGGAGCGACAAAGTCTGGCCACACATCATGGACGCCAGGTGAGAAACCAAAACTCTGACAAAGCATGTCTCTGGCTGCTGTTAGCCTGGCACCTCACTGAATGTTTTCTCTGTTCAGCCAAATGAAATTAAAGGAAGAAAAGGGAAGATTTTTAAACCCAGCAAAATCATAACACATGTGACTACAACTTTTAAAACTTCAACACTTCACAATAAGAAGCTACTTGTTTAATATATGAAGAAAATTAATCAGAAGCAAAAGATCCACTTCACCAATTTGAAAGTTGTCTGCCTACCAGCATTTTCCTTGAGCTCAAAATTCAGACTGCTCATGAAGCCAGAGTTATTCAAGCCATATTTCTAATTAAATGGGACAATAAGTAAAATAAAAATATCCCACAAACTACCTATTTATTTTAATCACCAATATTCACTCACTAATCTAAGAACTTTCCTCTGCGATAAACACCAAGCAACGCAAAGTTTAACGATTTACTGATAGTCTCTGGACCCCTTTTACCTGGCTCTGCGCCCCTGCCCTGGGACACTAGATGTTTGCTGATGATGATGAAATCCAATGTTCCAATTATCGATCCTCTGAATTTATTTTTTACCAGCTAAAAAAAAATATGACCATAAAAAATACCTGGAAAACTACGAGATATTTTAGAAATGTGATCAGTTGTTCCGTAACTTTTCCTAAACACCTGGGAAGATAAAGACATATCAGGCAATAAAAAACTGAAATGTCTAGATTAGAAATATGCTTCCAGTACCAACCTATTTGTTCTGAAAGACTAAACAGGCTGTTAAATTAAGTAATACAGAACAACACATACCTCATTTTAATTTCCGACCCATGGGAAAGCACAGTCATTGGTCACTGTGTGAAAACACCCATTCCTTGCCAGGTACTAGATCTTTATGCGTCTACTTCTCACAACAATCGCAGAAGTCAAGTATTCTTTCCATCCCTTTAGAAATGAGAGAACTACAAACCTTGGAGAGGTGGAGCAATTTGCTTGAGGTCCCACAAGTGGTAATGTCCAAACGAACCCACACACCGTCAGCTCCTGCCCGTCCGCCTGCTTCCCACCCCAACTGTTCACCTGAAGTCCTCCTGCTTGTCCAGCTGTATACTGCCTCGAGCTGATTTGCAAAGAGCCTGCGAGTACCCGCACCCCAACCTAGTCTCCGGGAGGTATCCCTCCAGGATCAAAATTTCTCCCACCTGAACCGGTCTTACTGTATTGTGTAGCACTGTACTGTGTAGCACGCTCACTTGTCCTTAGTTATTGTGTTGCCAATTCGTCAAGGTCCAGGCCCTAGTCACCAAGGGATCCATCAACCAACACAGAGCCAGGCACAGGGCAGGCTCTCCACAAACATCTGTCTGATGCCCCAGCAATCGTTACAATGACGCGCAGTCCCAAAGCCCTGACATATAAAAGACTATTCAATTCAGTTAAAGTAAAAGAACTAAATTTTAATTCTTTCATGCTAATGATACTATAAAGTCATTTCTGTAAAATGATACCCACGTGATACCCAAAACAAAAATCCAAATTAAGATCACTTTCCCACCAATGTCACAGCACCTACGAACAATCTCCAGGTGCGCCGACCTTCCATATAAAATAGTGAAACACTGACTGAACAGATTTCCTTGAAACTGATATTGGAAATATATAATACACTCATCATGAAGTTTTCAGTTTGGATACATTATATACTCTTCAAAGAGTTCTTAGATAATGCACTTGGAGGGATGTAGTCTTTCTGCATAGAACTACAGAACAATGATGTAGCCATTTATTTTAATTTCCACTTAAACACCAGGAGTCTATGATCATTCACCAGGGAAAATGATGGCTCATATATTATATTTACTCTTTGTACCTTAAGCACCAAGTGGCGCTAAGTATTTGTTCATAATAGAATTAAATTTTGGCCCTGATACTTTTAAAATCTCAGTATAAAAAAATGTAAAAAACAAAACAAAAAAACCTATCTCTACATATCTGAGGCCCTTGGCATTCTCAAATTTGGCATTCCCTGTTTTGACTATCCGAGAGCAGCAGCTCCAATAAATTATATTCTTGCTAAGCACCAAATCTGAATCATATATTCAGTGAGGTGAAGCAGATACAGAAGCAAGTTACTTAACTAATGAGAGATCACAAGTCCACCACACCGAATCTCAAAAAAGTCTGGTTTTAAATTTTTGAAACTTTGTTCCTTTGCCAAAAGTACTACTTCCCCTAAAAAGCCAGTTGTTCTTTGCAGATCATGGAAGTGGAAAGGTCTAAGTTTAAGAAAGGAATGATTCTTGGCCAGAGAACAGAATTTACTAATTAATATTAAGGACGGAATAGTAAACAGGCAGCAGCTCACTGCAATGACGTCAGTGCACCGTACGCTCCAGGGGTAAACCAAAACCAATTCATGTGACTGTCTCTGTGAGTCCCAATCAGTACAGAACTATATTTTGTGAGGGAAACTACAGCAGAAATCACAAAGTCTGCGTATTTGCACAGGTCTCAGTTTCCATTCACTGAACATGTCTGGCAGCTAGTGTAGTTTAATAAGCTGTTCTGAGGTGCATAGCTAATTACGCACTATTTTTTTTTTTTTTTTTAATTCAAAGCAGCATAGGATTTTGCAGGTGGGAGGGGTTACCTGACTGACGGAGGCAGAGACTTGTCCTCCACCACACCCTGAAGTGGGGCAGGGCCCGGCAGAGAACAAGAATCCAGGGCCCCTCGCTCTTCCAGGGGGAAGGGAGGTGGGAAAAGAAGAGGTGCCAGCACAGATGCCACAGGATTTACAGCAATGACCTCAGCGATAACCCTGCCCAGCAGGCAGCATTCCAGGTAAGGAAACTGAGCCCCTGCCCTGTCTCAGAGAAAATGGGCAGCGAAGTCTACAAATAAATCAAGGTCTGACCAACTCCAAGCCCATGATCTTTCCATTACATCAGGATGCCTTGTAAGACATTCCGTATTCTCTCATAACTCCTCATAATCACAGAATAAACTAATACACAACAAACATACCAGTTCCCTTAGAAATATGTCTGCTCCTCAGAAAGATACCTGCTCAGCAGTACAGTAGCAATGTTTTTACACTTCTAGTTCCAAGGTTATTTATAATTCATTGGGTAAAGTGAATTTATTATAAAAAATACAAACTGGAAGCAGAAAATTTAAGGAATACTAAAAAGGGTTTACAGCTTAATATATATAAATATGTGGTCATTGAATCTTAAATTTTGCTTCTTAAAATTTCAGAAATTAGAGACCAAGTTTTAGACAAATTTTATAATTACCAGTCATCTCAAAATAAGGCTATTAAGTATGGTCAGTGCTTTAATTTCTAAGATGCTCATCACAAAAAGAAACAGGAGATACTAAGAATTCTGGAACAGCCTCCACTAATCATCAATGCCTCGCTTTCTGAAAGGTTTATTTCGGGACTCAGAAGCAATAGCTGAATTTACTCCTCAGCCAGCATACATTATCTAAACAGTTACCAAAAATACTCCAGCAATCTAAGTATCTTCCTAAATCTGAGCAGACTATTTTAACTTTTTTCCAAGAGCCCATGAAATGTAGAAAACTGAAAAAAGGACCACTCTATATAAATTTCAAAGTGATGATATTTTTCTTTGTTTAGTTATTATTCTCTGTAGTAGACCTATATTTTGCTCTGGCACAAAGCCAGTAATTGATTGGTAGAAATGGAAAGAAAATCACAAGTGCCTATCAGCTGTACCACAACAATCTACAATTATTTGGATTGCCAAAATCTACTCCCCCACCCCACCCCCCAAAAAAAAGCAGACCAACAGAGAGACAGCTGACCCACATGGTTGCTATTTGCACTTTGTTTAAATGAACCTGTTCTAAGTCAACGACGCCAAAACGTCATGCCCGGGGACAGTGGCCACTGGTGCTGACAGTATCCCTCTGCCTGAACTGCACACCAGAGCAGCAGCATTCCCTAGATCCTGGCTACCATCTGTGTCTGGCACAAGGCTGATTAAGAAAATGGGTGCTCAATAAGTATTTGCCAATTGATCATCCGGAGTAGATATTTATCTGACATACACTCCATAGCAACCACAAATGTTAAATGTTTACACCTTAAGAAATAATTGTTGCTGCCCACAATGAGCTTTTAAATCACAGTTCATTTTTTCTGTGCCCTCTGTGAAATCCAGTGTTAAAGTACATAACTGATCATATAAAGATGAAACTATGTATCAGCGTTAAGAGCAGCTAAAATACGATTTCAATATTTTACACACTAAAATAGAAAAAAGCCTATTCACAAGAAATATTAACCAGGACCTACAAAAGCATCCCTTTGCAGCTGTTCTAAAGTATAATTAAGAGGCCAATGATCCTAATTTGGGAATTTTTCCATGTACCAAAAATTTCTGCAGTTTTTCAAGGGACTATAAATTTTAAAAAATGATGGGGAAAGCACAAATTTGGGGCTTAGAACACCAGAAAAAGGACACAGCGTCATGTGGATTAGTTGTTTGTCCTGGTTTGGGGTGGTGCGGTGCTCCAGAACTTAAAATACAAATAAAAATATTATTGTAAATGATTTTTACTAACACTGGAAAATAAAATCCATAATTGTAAAAAGAGGCTAAAAGTGCAAAGAGAAAAATAAGGGAAAAATGATGACGATAACAGTTCATTTCCATTCCCTATTATCTAACAAAGCCCCAAGGTTCTCTCAACATAGTAGCCCAAACCTCTAAGCAGAAAGGTTTCAAAAAGCTGCTTTTAAACTTTTAATTACATAACTGACAATGAAATAACTAACCTATAAAACACACATTTCTAAATAGACAAAACCTGAGTCAGTTACCCCAATGTCAGAATCTGGAGGAAGAAATAAACTTAAAACAACAACAACAACAACAACAAACCATTATCTTGGAGGAAGAATTTACTAATAAACTATAAAGGGGCAAGACTAATGGTTAAAAAAGTAAGATTTTACATTACTTACAATACACACTAATAACAATTTTAAAGTTGGACATGAAGAAAAGGAAGAAAATATATACATTTTTTTATTTCAGTTTGGGAAGGTGAAAACGTCCTGGAGCAGATGCGGTGACGGCTGCACAGTAATGTGAATGCACTTAATGTCACTGTGCATCTACAAATGGTTAAAATGGTAAATTTTTATGTTATATATATTTTACCACAATAGAAAAATATATATATGTACTCTTTTAGCATCCCATATTTTAAAAAATATATATGGTCTAGGATTTTCTTCTGGATTTCATCAAATATGGCCTCCCCTTCCAGAGTCACCTAATAAGGAATGACTTCTTGTGTGGTTCTCAAGTTTCATCTTTCATCAAGGCCCAAACGAGACACTGAGGAGTAAGCACATCCTACTGAGGACGGTTAGCAGAGGCCAAATCTTAGTTCAATTCGAAAGGACCATGCTACTATGACAGATCTATTCCAGATTCTGCTGCCATTTACCTCAGAATGTCTACTGGTAGATCAAATATGCTTAAGATTTTAGGGCTTCAGTCTCTTTCCTAGCAATAAATATCGTTCAAGAAACAAATTAATCTCATCATTAGTTCATCTGTCAAACTCAGCAGTCTTGTAATATTTGTGGCATTGATCCATTCAGAAGTGGGTCTGAAAACTGCCTGTTGGTTTCTATTGAAATAAGTAAATCCAAGGAAATAGTCTTCTTAGAATTACTCCAAGTTAGACTTTGAAAATGTTTGCTCAAAATATTTGCTGGAAATACACAGTTTTACTTTGACAGATTCACTCAGTCACACAATTAATGTGAACTGTTAAAACTACGGTAATCAACAATTCCATTCATTTTGATGTTAACATAAGGCAAAATAAGTGGACATTTAACGATACTTAGGTAATGATACCAAATCATTTTCTTTCCATGAATTTTCTAAATGAAAAAGTCACCAAAGTGGATCAAGTTTTTACATCAAAATTCAATCACCCAATTATACCAAAAAGGGACACTTAGCCTTGAATAAATAGCCTCCAAACTGAAAAAAGCAATACTGCATAATAGACTTACATTTATGATACATAAATACACCCTTGGTGGATGAGCAGTTCTGCCTGGTACTCCCCCCCACACCACAGGGAACTAGGACTTGGGCTTACTCAGCCTCAAGCGTGCATACACAGTAAGAACGTGGCTCTACTTTACATATCCACAGAGAATCTGCAGCCTCCTAAGAAAGAAAGGACACACAACCAAAAACTACCCAATTCCAAAAAGGCCTAGGTCGTGGATATGGCCCCTTAAGTACAAAAAGCATTGTAAAATGTCATAAAATGTTCATAAAATCCATTTGCAAAATCAAAATGTGGCAAAAAAAAATACTGGAATGAGTTTTATTAATATTCATTTTGAACCTCCATAAATCTGTTGCTTTAAGTAACACATGACAGTTCTTTCAAGCATAAATATAAGCCTCAAATTTACAAATCTACACTGTCCAAAATGAAAGTGACACAAGTGAAATATTAGTTCCTTCTCTACCGGTACAGATCAAAGCACACGGATCAGTGTGCTGAGCAGTGTCAGTCCAGTGCAGTGAGAAAAGCCTCTATTATTTAGGACATTGAGAAAAAGCTAACATAGTTTCCTATGCCAACGCATCCAAAATTCACATCTCCAAATCAGTTTTCAAAATAAACAGCAAAATGTCATAGACCCTCAACAAATTTCAAATCAAACCACTCACTTCCTAGGAGAGGACAAGGTTAAATAAATGAAATGATTATCTTTTCAGTTTGCCTGTCATACTGGTATTTATCCTAGGGAAATAAGTAAGGTCCTCTTACATCACAAGTCATTTTCTTTAGATACGCCCAGCCCCAAATTATAAAGTAATGAAGTCCATTAATAAGGAAATAGAACTGAAAACTCAACCCCATTCTATTACACCTATCTTTTTAAAAATGTCTAATAAAATTACCAAATGAGTTTATATTGAGTCTTCCCCCACATTGCCTTACATTTCTAAAAGTGGTTCTCAAACCAGAATTAATGCTATTTTCATACCAAAGTGAAGACATTATTCTCTCAAGTCGAATGAACACGATATTTAGAGAGTAGGTACACACTTCTGATACTACATGACACTGGGGAAAATGGAACAAGTATAAAAAGCCTTGCCAAAAATTCTTTCCTAAATATAGATAAAAAGCAAAACCAAAGAAAAAAGAGAGATTAAAGTTCCTCATTACAGACCCAAGGTAAGAATATGTTGTTCCCTGGAATATACTTATCGATTTTGTGTTAACATAACCATAAATTTAAGTGATAGCTGTCTTAAAGAGTAGTTGCCATTTAAAAAAAAAAAAAAAAGGAAAAAAACTGTCTAAGTAAGTACACAGAAATCGGGATCTCTAATGAAAAGTTTAAACCATGCATAATTTCTTCTCAAATAACCTAGAGAAAAAAACTACACGTTTTTGTTATATTTTTTTAAATGAGGCCTTTTCTATGAACCAGAGCTGCCAATTCCCCATCTTCTGACCATAGAGCAGCCAGCCAGCCATACCTCAGCAAATATATAAATTTAGGCCACAAAAATGTCTTTACAACATTGAAAATATCATACAGGGTAAGATTTCATTGAGAGGTAAAATGGGGAGTCATGTTATGCTACAATGTATCTTACACAAATTTATAGTAATCAGGAACCAGTCTTTAACTGCCTGCTTTGTAAGCCAGCTAATTACTTTTTTTAAAGGTAAATAATGTTCTTTCTTTTTTATTACATTGTATTATATTCTATAAAGCTAAAGTTAAAATAGCAGTAATAGAATTGAGCACAAATGTAGACATTATAAAATCTTAATTATGTGAGCAGACCTCAGTATTGCTTTTGAGACTACTCTATCTGAATACTTTCTCTCACAAAAACCCAAAACTGTATCATAAAATGGCTTATTTTACTTTTTAAAAGACTCCCCCACAACATATGCATATGTTTTGCCCCTAAATACAAAAATATTGGCCACCCAATATAAACCATTCCCCAAAATCAAAAATGAAACTAAATGTGTTAAAAGTCACAAGAAAATTTCATCATTTAACAACGCGATTTAATAGCATTTTATGACCTATAGTTATGGAGTAATTTACTATTTTGGACAAATGACTGTTTCTTAGTACAATTACCATAACAAATACTAAATAATAATTGTGTTCCAAAATGAAGAAACGTAAAAAACACACACACACACATTCCACATGTTATACAGCAAGGTATCTAAAAGAAATCTGTGAATCTAGGTCATGTGCCTGTCATTTTTCTTCCCCTTCAAAAATAAAAAAGCTATTCCCAAGGGTCACACTGAGGACATAATGGATTCACTCTCATTCATTCCAAGAAAACAAAATACTTAAAACGATTGGTACCATTAAGAAATAATACTCCAAAGTAACACGGAGCTACATCTGTCTCTATCATCCTTCCGTTTCCAGTTTATAAAGATGTGAATGTTACATTACCCCTTTAAAAGCAAACTGACAAAGCAAATCTTTTTAAAATTACGTGGGTTTATTTACACAAGGTTTCTCTATAATGTTTTCACCTGTGTAAATCAAAAATAAAAACTGAAATTTCAAGTTTCCTATCAAAAATAAGAAAACATATTATCATTAAAAGTAAAACTCCACTAACTAAAGGTCTGAAAGCAGTGCACACTAACGTTCTTAGCCTGGGGTCCACATGACTGTTAAATTCAGTCCTTCATTCACTCAGACAAGTCTTTCCTTTAAGATGATTATTAAAATACACCTTACTAAACAAATAAACTCGGCAAAAACATGCATTACAAGCACTATTATTCCTTCTAACGGATTAAAATTTTAAAAATTTTCATAGCATTAAACTGTCTATGAAAGATAAATTATTTGGAAGAAACACACCCAGCACAACTTGCATGTAATACAGTTTCCCTAATTCATTGTGGAAGCAGTTCAAATAAGGCTCACATTAGCTAATCCAACAAAATAATCAAAGGGGAAAAAAGCATTCTTGGGACATTCCTGTATTCTCCCATTCAGAAGCAAATATAAAATGACTTTTAGTATTTTACAAGAATATCCATTTTTCCCTTTTAACTAAATGCTGTCTACAAACATTAGTTTTCTCACTTCATATTTTTTTAGTGTCAATTCTAACTAAAATACCTCCATCCACAAACATCTTAAAATGGTCAAAATCATCAAAAACACAAATTACTAGAAATACAGCTTTAATCTTGTTATAAGGCTAGTTAAATTTCACTAAAAGGTATCGTTGTATATCAAAATCTTGAAATTTTTAATAGTATAACTTAAAGCTACATTAAACTGTGTGATGACTTAATTTCTTTTTACGGTTTAACCTCTAAAGGATACTTTTATAAAAGCTTAACTAATCCAAAAACTGGTAAAAAAAAAAAAATACTTGGTTTAATTATTTTTCAACTGCCATATCCTCATCCTGCAATTAAAGACCATGATACATGCAATGCCCACGTTAGGGCCGTCAAAGATCTGAATTTTGTAATGCCCAACACTGGACACCAGCATAATGTTTTTATGTATTTAATCCTCTTATTAATAAATGTGATTCATAATAATTTAAGCTCTAAATAATGTTCGACCTTACGTCTGCTTGTAACAGAGCTCAGTTATTATTTGTGGCAAGAATTTTTGTGACTGTACTGCTCAGCACTTCTATTTACATCAGCAGTGCTAAATGCCCAATGGTGAGAGGGGAGCCAATCAGATGGCAGATTAGATGTCAACTCAGAGGCAGCTGTCTGGAGACTATTACAGCCAGTTTACCTCCACAATTCAAATTCCAAACCTTGCAAAGGAGATCAAGTCAGTGTTTAGGCTCAGCCTACGAGCGAGAAACAGCAAGAGTGCGGGACACTTCTAGTAACGCTGTGGCACTCGGGTGACAACAAATTAAAGAAAATCCAAATAAATCCGATCCAAAAAGATCAATTTTCACTGGTCTGCTGTTTTCCTGGACTTGCTGAATAAAATGTATGCCCAATCCACGATCAAAATAAGTTCAACGTAACCGGACTGTGTTCCTTTAACACAGCCTATCCGTTGAAGGTGACTCCTTTCGAGCAGCCCGTAAGCCAAATAATGGATTTCCTGGCTATTCTTAGGAATGAATCGATGTATTTTAGAAGATCTTTACCTCGCATCGTTGCCTATGTGGGCATTATTTTTACTAGTAAACATTCCAACTCAGAGCCCGCATCGAACCTCTCTGAGAGGCTGGGCATAACTACGAAAAGCACACTCGATGGCCACAAAGCTGACCTACCCTTCCTGCCTTCACCTTGGGGGCTAGGAGGGAACGTGGAGTGGCCGGCGGTGGGACCCGGCTCCTCGCTCCCCTCCCGGGGAAAAGCGTCCTGCCGTCGCTGCCCGAGAAGACGGGGCCGGCATTCCCGCGGCCCGAGCGCCGGTTCTGTTACAAAAGCCGCCGGACGGTCCCGGGCGCCCACACGGCTGCCCGGCGGCGCGGTCCCCGCTCCGGCGCGCGCGGCCCCGGCCTGGGGCGGGGTGACGAGGCGGGGTGCTCGGCCGCCGGCAACGCCAGCGCCCGGCCCGGCCCGGCCCTCGGCCAGACCCCGTCGCCGGGCCCCCGCGCCGCGCTCCCCGGCCTCCGAGGGAGGCGGCCGCGGCCGAAAGCGGCTTCGGGCGCCTCGCCCCCACCTCCCCCGGCAGCAGACGCGGAAAAAGTACGCGGAAAGAAAGAAACTCGGCTCGCGGCGCGCGCCGAGGCCGCCGCGGCGGAAGCAGGCCCGGCCGGCGCGGGGGTTACCTGGGCTCGGCCCATGGTGGGGCCGGGGGTGCCGGGGCTCATCGCCGGGTGGCTCCTTTGTTGCGCGGCCGCCCAGGCCGAGCTGGCGGCGGCGTACTGGGCGCCCATGTCCTTGCCCAAGCCCAAGCCCGCGGCCGCCTGCTGGCCGCCCGCCGCCGCCGCCCCCGCCGCCGCCGCCTGGGACTGGGGCTGCGACGGCGCCGGCGGCGGCGCGCTGGGGCTGCTGTAGTCGGGGTAGCCGCCGCCGTAGCTCCTCATCATGGGGCTGGGCGACGTGAGCAGCTGGTTGAGGGTCGGGGTGGCCCCCGACGGGTGCTGGTTCTGCCCGGCGAAGCGCTGGAAGCCCCCCGCCGCCGCGCCGCCGGCCGCCTTGCTGAGGCTCGCGGCCCCGCCGCCCCCGGGGCCCATCATCATGCCGCCGCCCTGCTGCCGGGGGGAGCTCAGCACCCCGTACCCCGAGGACGAGCCCCCATAGCCGCCGCCGCCGCCGCCGCCTCCTGCTGCTGCTGCCGCCGCCGCCGCGGCCGCCGCCGCCACAGCTCCCGCTCCCGCTGCTGCTCCTCCTCCTCCTCCTCCTCCGCCGCCGCCGCCTCCTCCTCCTCCGCCGCCGCCGCCGCCGCCGCCGCCGCCCGCGCCAGGCCGGCTGTAGCCCGGATAATGGTTGTACTGGCTGTTGGGGTACCCTTCGTGGGAGTTCTGCAGGGGGTCCATGCTGTTGGGGGCTCCGGCGGCGGCGGAGGCGGAGTGCATCATCCCCATCCCGGGGCTTTGTTGTCCGCCATGTTGATCAAAGCAGGGCCCAGCGCGGCCGCCGGGGCCGCCGCTGGCAGGGGCAGCGCCGCCGTAGTAATTATTAAACTCCGCGACGGCCGCCGGGCCGCCGCCGCCCCCGGGCACAGCGACCGGCGGCGGCGGCTGCGCGCCCAGGGCGCCCAGGCCCGGGTGCTCGTAGCGGCCGCCCGCCGGCTCCCCCATCTTGGGCGGCGCGTCGTCCTCGTCGCCCGGCTTGCTCAGCAGAGGCTGGCCCGGGGGGTCGGCCTGGCTGCCCGCGGCACTGTCCTTGGCGCCTCCATGTTGCGGCTGCTCCATGTCGGGACCCGGCGGAGCCGCGCCGCCGCCGAGGCTGCTGCTGTTGGAAATGGGATGTTGCTGCTGCTGCTGCTGCTGCTGCTGGAACGGGTTTAGCTGCTGCTGGAGTGCGTGGTGGTGCTGGAGGTGGTGGGCATGGTGGTGGTGGTGGTGGGCATGGCGGTGGTGGTGGGGCGGCGCGGAGGGGGCTTCGCCAACGGTTTTCAGTTTGTGGTTGGGGAGCAGCCCCGTCTCCATGGCCGAGCCCGGGCCCGACGAGGAGGAAGAGGACGCCGCGGAGGAGGACGAGCACGGCGCGGCGGCGCTTCCACCCTCCTTGAGAGCCGCCTCGGATCCGCCGCTCTTGGCGCTGTGGGTGCTGGCGGCGACGGCCGCCGCGCTCGCGTTATGGGCCATGTTCAGTTCGTGACGGGGGTGCAAGGGGTGGTGGTGCACACTGTTCAGGCCGCCGCCGTCGCCGCCGCCGCCGCCGCCCCCCAGCATGGGTCCCGGTGTCGCCGCCGCCGCGCCGCGCGCCCCCGCCTCCAGGTCCCGGGCCCCGGGCGCCGGCCGCGGCCCGGGGGGCGCCCGCCGCTCGCCGCTGCCCGCCCGCGCCCGCGCCGCCGCCGCCGCCGCCGCCGCTGCTGCCCGCGCGGCCATGATCGCCGCGGCGTGGCGAGGCCGGCGGGGGGCGGGGGGAGACAATAAAACCCACTTTTTAGTCCGCGGCCCCTCCTGTGCGCATCCACGCGCCCCGACGGGGATCGAGCGAGCCCCCTCCCCCTCCGCAGGCCCCGCCGGAGCCGAACCGGGAGTCACGCCTTACGCTCTGGGCCTGCTCCCGCTGTGTGATTTCACGGTGAAAGTTTTGAGTTCAGGTTTAAATGAAACTTTTCTCTTTTCCTCTCTAACCCGGATATGGGTAAATACACGACTGGCTGAGCCTATCGGGCCCAGCATGGCATGAGGGAGCCGAGCGAGCCCGAGCAACTATTATCCACTTCTCTCTGATTACTCGTGTGCACTCGCAAAACGCGGACTGGACTCGGCGGGCCGCCGCCGCCGCCGCCCGCCGGGCCCTGCGCCCGCCCGCCCGGGCGCAGCCTCGCGGGCACCCGGCGGCACCCGGGCCCGGGGAGCCGGGCCGGCGCGGCGGCCGCCCGGAGCGCGGCGGCGTGGGGCGGCCGGAGGCTGCACTCGCCCCTCGTGCCTCCGTCTCCTTGCCAACCGGGCGTTCGCGTGTTTGTTTTCACGTCGAAAAGGGACGCCGCAAAGGTGGAAAACGAGTCTGACGAGCAGACAAAAGAGGGAGAAGGGCTGGGGAACAAAGTTGTCCGTTGGCCTCAAAGGTGACGAGGAGCCCGACGAAGAAAGGAAATACTGGGGCGGTCGGTGCAAAAGCGCTGCCTCTCTCAGGAGTTATGTAATTTCTCAGAATGTTAGCCTCTCTCTGCCTTGATGTCGGGCCATCGCGTGATTCCCACAACTTCTTCAAACTGCAACATTAGGAGAGTTTTCAGTGAAGGTTAGCCGCATCCAAGGAGCGCTGTGCCCTGTACACAGCAGGTACTCAATAAATGCTGATAATTGACCGAAACTGACCCTACGATAATGTTAATGTAACTATACTTTAAGGCACCAGACATACGTATGTAGGCTTCTCGATGAAAACTCAAAAGTATTCCCAAAGGAGCGTCTTTCTTACAGTGCACTTGTCCTCTTTCTAAAAGGATAGTCCTCAAGTGTGAAGAGTGGTGTGCTGTGCTCCGAACAACTTCCACATGGAAATTCAACTGTCGGTGCCATAAATAGGGACAGCTAAGGTTTATCTCATATCTTCATAAATCTATATGATGCCTTTCACCATATTTCAGAGGTTAATGTGCACAATTAACCCTCTTGATATGAGTTCGCTTCTAAGTAATTTGAAACAAAACTAAGACATGCTATATTTAATAAACATTAGATCAATAATAATACAAGTCAGCCATCTAATCCCAGCGTAGAAATGTTTCATACCTTGTTCTTTAAAAAATACTATCGTTTTTATCGCTTTGCAGTGTTTTGAGTGTTTTTATTATTGTTAATTTATCACCTAGTAATACCTTGAATAGCACCAATAGCAGGACTTCTGAACCTAAGCCATGGCTCAGTTGTACTAGTGTGGACTCATTTTTCATGGAGAGAAAATATTTGAAACCAGAGCTTTCAAGAGGTCATGCTAGCTGAAATAATACATGATTTTGGTAGAATATAGTTTTCTAAAATGACTTCATTCTTCAGCTTTTCATAAAGACTTTTGTTTCAAGTACAGTGGTTATTTTTTGTTTGCTTGACCAAGTGTAAATATGTTACATGACTAAATAGAAAAGAATAGATGGGAAAAACAGGTGACTGAGGGGGGAGGGGAATCAGATGCACACCCAAGGGTCATTACAGAGTGTAGAAACAACAAATTGCATTTCTATGCAAACAACTGGAAAACAGGGTTATATCATCCTGCGTAAGAGAGAGTAACAACTGTAAGGTGAATTTATGCCAAATCATTCATCAGTTTTTGCCAAGAGAATACTACATCTTTGTTAGTGTGCCTTTTTTTGACATTTTTCTTCTGGATTTTCTCCCTTTATATATTCAAATACAGTACATACTAATTACACATTATACCACATAACTTGAATGTTTAGTTTTTCATATGCAAATATAAATGTATGTCTGTTTTGTGTATGCAGGTATATACATATATTCTGAAATCACACATTTATACTTTTAAACATAGCCAAACCAAATATATACATATACAATCATAAAAGTGCATTTTTTTCAAATTGATAAAATATATCCAAGTCAATTCATACAAGTGTAGCCATATGCTTATTTTTAACAACAAATTCTAAAAGCGAAAATGAGTCACCAAGTTCAGTTTTGGCCCATTTCTTAAAAATACTATTTCATATAGAAAAATGATGAAACTATAAAAAGTATAGATATACAAGTCAAAATGTCTTTTAATTCCATTTGCTTCAGCAAGTCATCTAGAAGATTGGGAACCAAGAGGCTCTGAAATAGAGGCCCCCAGCACAATGAAATCAGTCTGCTCTAAAAGGAGACACATGCCAGTTTCTCCTCCCCAGTGGCAGATGCCACACCCTGAAGCAGACAGAAGGCACTGCAGTCTGTAAGAGAAGCACAACACAAAGCCGGCAGGACTGGGTTTTGTATTTTAAACCACAGAGACTGCCGAAATCCCTTTTAAAAAGCATCTTGCTGAAGCTAAGTGGTGGGCTCTTATTTATTCAACTTACACTTTTCAAACACACCCTCTCAGGAAAACAAAATTAAAGCCTCTCATAGTTTCATTTAAAAAATCCAGGACTTAATAAACAAAACTGCAGTTGTGGGGGGGGGGTGTCTGTCAGAAAGTGATGGAATAGGTTCACATTTCACAAAAACACGATTTGAACTATGGGTTATCATTTCTACTGTCACTTGCCTCAGTTACCCTACATGGCAATTCAACATTATTGTTTTTGGTTTTGTTTTGGGGTTTTTTTTTTTTTTTTTTTTTTGATTAAAAAAACAAAGGTAGTAGAAATCGCCGTGTTCATTTTTCCTAATTCCTTATTTTTACTCCTCTTGCCTAAATTTCAAACCATGATGACAACTCTAATAAGTTGCTCCAGCCACAGAGCAGCCGCAGAGGTGAAGAGCGGGAAGCTGCTGAGTGGCCACGCTGCGCCTACAGCTGACCTGCCACCCACACGTTGCCCCACGCCCTCGTGTTTAGCCAGAGGATTACCCATTATTTTGTTAAACATTCCTTTTTGGCTACAGAAAGGGTTTAATGGGTTTTTCTTTTTTTTTTTTTTTACTATATGAAAAATTAATATTCAAATACTGCTCCTTTTCAAAAGTTTTAGGGCCCTGTATAAAGGGACTGTCTGACTTGCCCACTGAAAGAGGATTTAGCCAGATGGTAGTTTAAGACACCACAGTTCTGTTCTTTGCCTCATCAGAGCCCATCGTACTGTTTGCTTTCAGATTAGTCCTCTTCTGTTCTGGTTATTTATTCGATAACTGAAACTATCACGATTCACTACCCATCATATTTCTCAGTATTCTTTACATAATTTGGAAGCAATTTAGAATAAAGCCCTGTCAAGGTTTTACAAATAAGAACTATTAAAGAATAAGGCTTTGGATACTTGCTTTCCTTTTAGATTTATGAGAAATGCGATGAATGGAGCTAATGGGATTTCCCTACTGATCTTGGTCAGGGACTTTAAAAAGCACTAAACAATTGTCCTTTTCACTTCTCTGATTTAGATGTTAGCAGTGAATAACTAAGTGCAAGATATGGGATACAGCACTTGATTTGAAACAACTATGCAAATTAACTGTGGCCCATAGATGTAAGATGCAAAACAATTAGGGTTTGAAAAGAATCTAGGCAAAAATAGTTTAAATAAATTAGGGACTCCGACCATCAGTAGCATTGTTATACTCAGTAAAAATATTATGGTGGGAATAATAATCCTAGATGGGGGAAAAACACTTATTCATTCAAAAAACTTATCTGGAATTTACTTTGTGACATGCCCTGGGAATTAAATGATAACTATTACCTTGGTCCTGTCCTCAGCAGGGGAGATAAACAATTACCCCAAAACATCATGGAGAACTTGGCCAATTAAGAAGGCAGCCTCAGACTTCCCACCCAACAGCTTTCCTGGGGCTGTGCCTTGTTGGCTGCCATCAGCGGGCACCTTGCCCTAATCCTCGACCTTGGATGGCTTTTACTTGACAATGGGAACCCACCACTGCTGGAGCCAGGCTTCAGAACCTTAAGTCAAATTTCATATTAAACTACTACAATTTCTCTCCAAAGTCCCTAGAAACAAAGTAACACCAGCAAAAAAAATGAAACACCTTATTACATTTTTAGAACATTGTACTTTTTATCTTATACTAGACTGTCCGACTGTCTACATTTTGAATGATATGTAATCATTACTTTTTATTACAGCCCAGTTTAGAAATTTTCTGTTACTTTTAGCCAAATGTGTGTTCAATGGCATTTCTTTCATTTTTATTCCCAGTATTGTCCTCATTTGTTTTGCCATCAGCAAAATCATTTATTGCATACCTATTAGTATAGTTCAGTATTCTCTCCTATGATTGTATCATGTCATACATATAATCTATTTGGCTTCTGTCACTGATAACCTGCTGCTTGGATAAAGGCACCTTATAGATAACTCTAGTTCTTCAAAAATATAAAACTTGGGAAGTAAACATATTTGAGGTCATGAATAATAATTAAGAATACAAAAGGAAGTTATTCGAAGGGCTAGTCACCTCAATTTTCTGGTAAGTTCTCAGTAACTTATCTGAGGGTGTTCTTAGTTTTTTCAGATGTAATTAATTGCTTCATAATAAACATCTAAAATGAAATTACTTTTCAAGCACAATACATTCCAAACAATAACTTGTGTGAATAAATGTATTAAATTTATGATTTTTATTTCACCCCTCTTATATTCACTTACTTTGTCTCTTAAGAGAATCCATGGGCACCTTTATGGGTAAATTACTGACAGCTGTCTAATTGTTCTTGGTTATGTGCTTTTTGGTTTTATATATCATACACAAAATGACAGTTCCATTGAAGAATTTGCTAATCAATGTATTCCCCTAAAAATGCCCAAGTTGTTAAACATAATTTTTTTTTCTCTCCCTAACTTAAAGTTAATTTCCACACCGTGACACGTTATTGTAGGACGGAAAATTTAGTGGGCCATACCTAGCATCTCTGACCCTTAGATGTCTCCTCTCAAGCCATACTTCTCTCTGTGGTGCTGGTGACCCGTTTTTTCAAGGACCATGTGTGTGATAGGGTCCCCTTCCAAAGCATAACCCACACGAAGCAGCTGAGGAGGTGGCCTCCCCATTCATCTCTTCTGCCCCATGCGAGGCTCTATGGCCCGCAGTTTGAAATAAAGAGGAACTTGCCACGTCGAGTGTACCTGCCAACCATTAATCAAACGATCACACTAATAAATGTGTCCTTGCGCAGCAATAACGTGCTCGGAAGGAAAGATACAGAATTCTATGAGGGAGATAAACGGAGAAGTCTGACGCAGGCTGGGGCCGGAGGGAAGTCTTCCCTGAGGAAATGTGGCTGGGGCTGGAAAGAGAGGAGAAGCCGCCCCGGGAAGATGGGAAAGGGCGTCCCAGACTGCAGGAGGCCGGCAGGGCTGAGGGGCAGAGTGGGGCAGGTGCCGGGCGCGGCTGCGGAGGTGGCGGCTGCCGTGCTGGGCTGGCAGGCCCGATTCAGTCAGGGCTCTTATTTTGAGAGCAGTGCAAAGTAACTGCAGCATTCAAGCAGGGGGCTGACACGATGGGATCTGGGCTGTCACAGGAACCCCTGGCTGCGGGGAAGGGAGGTGGAGCCAGAGCAGACAGGAGTTAGAATGGGGACAAGGTCCCAGGAGGCTCCAGCCTCGGACTGAGGGGCCCTGGCCACCTTCGCTTATTGAGGCTCCTGGTATGTTATTATATTGAGATATAATAAAATCATAAAAATTAGTTTAAAGTTTATACCTTTAAAATGTAATGTATTCTGACTCAAACATACAATGCATGTGTGCTTTTCACAGAATAACTCTAAGATTTACCTACTTTTTAATTAATTCATGGTGCCCCACAGGCTGTGTGGTCTGTTAATAGATCACAAGTTTGAAAACAAATAATACAAGGAACATCTTTTCATCTAGTCATCATATCTCCAGGAATAAATGTATAGTCTTACATGGCAACAACAGCAAAGTCTAAATTTGAGACTCTCTGTATATGGCTCTACTCGTTATCTGTCATGATGGAGCACAGTCCAAGTGAGAGACAAGAGATGACAGGGTGGACAGGGGCAGGAGGCCCCCAGGGATGGAGATTCATAGGGTCTACCCCTTAAGAATGCACAAACTGTTCACTGTTCAAGGCTCCCAGCCAAGGAGATGAGTGAGGGCCAGGGCCTTAACTTGCCACTCATTGAGTTCTAGACATAAGACTGAGTGCCCTGGACAACAGAGTGTCTTTTCCTAATTTGCACAAAGCACCGTGCATGCTTGAAGTGGCCCTCCGTGGGAGAGATGGCTAGGAGACAGCAGGGAAGGACTTGCTTATAGCTTAGCGCTGGGGGTGAGGAAATGGGAGGATCAAGCCCTTACCTCTCACTTCACTGTCCTTCCCGCCTTCTCCTGGCTCAAACCAATGTATCAAGGAGCTGGAAACTCCAGCTTTTGTCCCCACCATCCTGTCCCCTCGACCCTATCCATCTATCCTGTCCGGTTTTCTCTACCCCGCTGCCCCACCCCCACCCCCGCTCTAATAAGCAAACTCTGCTCATAATAGAATCTTAGACCTAACGACAGCTTAGGTGTTTTAAGAAGCTGAGGGCAACTCCTCGGATCCATACAGTGTGATATTGTGTGGTCTGAGAGCCTTCTCTCTCACCGAGGAATTTCGGAGATAGAGATGTTCCATGGAAAACTCTTTGAAACAAATGAACCCAATGAGTCAAGACCACCAACACGTGAACTACAACTAGCCCCCTTCCCCCGGCCTCCTGTTTGCACAGCACCAAGCGTGTCCTGCTTGTCGCTGATCTAAAGGACGCCTCTGTCCAGTGTGGCTGCCCCGCTCCTTCCCATGCACCACAATGCGGAGCTATCAGCCGCAGTCCTTGAAAAGGGGCACGGGAAGAAAGCAGAAGCCTAGGTTAGGAAATTCCTGGGCCTGAGCAGTGCCCTTGTTTGGTGTCATGACTTGGCTTTTGGCCACTTTTCCACAGGTGCAAACCTGCGGGCAAACCACCTGGCATGTCTGGAAAAGCAGAGGCACGCCCCCGGCAGTCCACGCTCCTGGCGTTCCGAGCACCTCGAATGCCTGCCCCCCTTTCTCACACAGATCCCTATTCGGGGATAGGCCCTAGACTAGAAAAGGGGAAACCTCAGGCAGAAGTAGTTGCGTTTAATCAATAAACCAAGCCACATGGAAGCCGCTTGGATTTTATAACTATTATGACTGAACATTTATTGTGTTTATCCCGTGCCTGGCACTTTGGCAGAGAAACAATTTGCCTAACCCAACATCTGTTCTCCTCACCTTTAGTAATAGAAACCCCAAGTTTTAACCGAGCACATGACCACCTGTAAGAAGAAAAAGTCTACATTTCCTGGATCCCTTGGAGGTAGGTGTGCATGTGTTTAAGGAGTGCCGCCGTGCTGGCTGCATTACTATCTGGACTTAGTTTGTGAGAGAGAAAAATAAACTTCTGTGTAAGCTACTGGGTTTTTTGTGTTTTTTTTTTTGTTGTTGTTGTTTTTGTTGTTGTTTTTTTTTTTTTTTTGCTTTATTTTGGGATTTTTTTTTCTTTTTTTCTTTTTTGAGTGGGAAACAAAATCTAAACCTAACTGATATAGTGCATTATGGTTTTTTCATATCATTCTTACAACTCTGAGATTTCTGTAAACCTCTCAAGTCTTAATTTTTTTCCCATATAAAACACAGAAAAATAATAGCACCTACGTCGCTGGGCTTCTGAGGATTAGATGAAATAATCTCAGCAAAGTTCTGAGCACAGTGTCAGGCACAAGGGAAGTGACTGATACAATTCTTTATTTTATTAAAGACCTTACATCTCTCTGGCTGGATTATTGATTCCTTAAGGACAAAGTCCCTATCTTCTATTTCTCTTATATCTTTTGCAATGCTCAGAACAATACTGGACATACACAGTGTGGGCTTTTAGCACTTAATTGTCAAGAGAACTTTGAGGCTGAACACAAAAGTGCAAATAAAATTATTTAGGTGCATTTTTAAATTAATTGTTTCTTTCAGTACAGGTAACTGATGTAGCTTAAGCTACAGTTGCTTTTTTATGTGCCTAGTCATTTAAATAAAGAGAGAATTCCTGACTTCTTTTTTTATTGGCTTCAAAGTTATAGGAAATTCTTCTTAAAAGGTCAGTTCTACCTATTATGGTAACATACGTTCTGAGGCACGTTCAGAGGGCTACTCCCCTCAGAAGCTGTCTGATTTCCCATCCTCTCTAGGTAAGACTGCATTACTCTTGTTGGCTAAAGGGACATCATGTGGTCACGACATTTGTAACTGGAGAGAGTTGAAGAGTTGCTCTGAACGTGTTTAATGCCAGAGCACATCGCAGTAAGGCTTGGTCTGTACTAGTTTAGCATGGTACTTGTTTATAAACAACATGATTATTAGAGCTGATTCTCTGAAATTGGTTTCCCACTGGCCCCAACAGAAACAATGCAAATATTCACCCTTTTCTAAAGCATAGTAAAATCTCCTGTGGTTTTTGAAATCAGACCAAGAACACATGTAGAAAAGCCCATGGATTATTTTAAGTGAACTTATTTTTTTAAATCTCATTAACTTTTCACCATATGCTGTTTATTTTTTATATCTTGCATAGGCTGAAAAATGAAAATAGACTAGGCCACTGTGTCTCATTTGGGGTACATCATTATGAGAATGACATACACAGACTCTGGGAAGTTCAGAGAAAAACAAAGATGACGAAGAAGGCTTTTTAAGATGACTTATGAGAGAAGATTTTACAAGCCTTATACATTCCTTAACTGAGCAACCCAGGAGGCAGGCAGGAAGGCAGCTTGCCGCCACATGAAAAGGGTTTTTCCTCCTGGGGCTTCCTGGTGTGTAGAAGTTGGAGTGACATCCAGTTCAACATTTACGGGCTGTGCAAGTTCTGGCAATTTTCTTAACTTTGCTGTGTAGCAGGATGTCTGTTCCACTCTAAATATCTACCCTGAATGATTTTTTTTGGGGGGGTGGGGGGGTAAGAATTAAATGAGAGAGTATATGTAAAGCATTTAACATATTGCCTGGGATTAAACAGGTAACTTTTGTGTGTGTTTTAACTTCTAAATAGGTGTCTGCTGTATGATTTCAGGGATACCAGGTATATTCCACTCAACCCTAACAATTCTCCTGCTACCTAATTAAAATTTCTCCATTAAAGATTTAGGATTTATTCCTTTCTCTAAAGGCACTGAGCCCTGTCAAAATACAAATATGCTTTAATGAGTAATATCATAAGCTTTTATCAGTCATTTACACCTTATTATGAATATATTTTGGATCCATTCCTGAAGGCCTACTTTGATGGAGAAGACGAGATGAAGCCACAGACTGCAGTGACGGGGGCGGCTGCGATGCTCGGACAAGCTCTGTTTACTGCACAGTATCCCCTCGCAAACAGCCCTGCATATTAATGGGTGAAAGTATGAAAAGGAAAACATAGCTAAAGATTGACAATGCGTTTCTTTCTATCCTAACAGTTCAGGTTTGTGGATCCTCAACCCATTTCCTAAAGGCTGGGATCCCAGGATTTATCATGGCTATAGTTGGCCCATGGTAGATCAAGCTAGGCACTGACCCAGGAGAGGGGAAGTAGGGAGATGCAGTTTGGGGGTGCTTTTCCAGGCCAAGTTCATCCCATGATCCCATGGCTAGATAGGACAGTGGATGACATAGAGCATGTTTACTTCGGAGGTGATAATAAAACACAAAATCCTCTACATAGCAGATGAATGCTGGTACTAAGATGGGAGGGAAGGGAGAAATCAAGGGGACTGGCGGCCTCCAGAACTCCCGCCCTGCTCCTGGGGCCGTGTGGGGCCCCTTTGGATTCAATGACAAGGACATGGGTACATGGAGTTGAGCATTTGCCTCATCCAGGGTAGGTGCAGTGGAGAAGAGGACAAAGAAGAAAGAAAGTAGAAGAGAAAAAGAAGAAGAAAAGGGAGGGATGGGAGAAGAATAATAGAGACTTCTAGAGACAGATACACTGTTACTAGGAACATCACTGGTCTGAAAAAAAATGTTGCAAATTATAATTGATCCTTTGACACATTTATCTTTAAGTAGTCTAGACCATCTTACTAATGTAAGATAATTCATGGAAGTCATAAAAATTTTAGGTTCAAGGTTAAAACTTTAGAATAACCTTTCTTGCTGACCTGCCATGGATAAATTGCCTGGACAGTTGATCTACCTGCCTCGTTTTATTTCATAATCCCTGCCATATTCTGATCTCTCACCTCACCTGACCATGGGAAAAGTTCCATCTATGGTTTCTAATGAACTTTTTCTTCTTGAAAGACCCTCTTGTCTTTTCTTGGCTTTCCTCTGCTTCAATCTGAAGCACAATGTTCTGTGATTTTCATTCTACTGCTTATGAGAGCTGGGGTGTGAGGTCTGTTTAGATCAGCTAAGCTCTTCTAAAAGCCTAGAAAGAATGAAAAGACTGAGGGGTGCAGGTGGGATAGGAGTTTCAAAAACATGACAGAGTCTTTGACCCGAAAGAAGCTCACACCAGCAGAGACTTCAACTTTCTTAACCTCAAAAGGAGGCAAATGAACCAGCTGGGAGTTACTCTGATGGTTCTTTATTTTTCCCTTCCTCTGACTTCTGAGACCGTAATAGCCCAAAGCTTCCTCTGTGCTTTCTCTTTTCCTTCACCAGTTTCTTTTCCTCAGAGTCATCAGTCCCCCAACCCTGAGGTGCTCCCACCCCTTTTCTTTCAGGGCTCACTTCTCTGTGGCCAACCAGCTCACCACAGTGAGCTTGGAGACAGTGCTGCCCTGGTCAAGATGGCATCTTCTCCGCCCTGGAACACCTTGCCTGTTCCTCTCCGTGCCTTTGTGCACGTCACTCCCCTGAACGTCAGCCACTTCCTCCAGTGTCTGACTCACTTCTTGTCTGCTCTGGGATGTCGTCTCTGATGAATACCATTTCTAATTCCCTGCCCCGCCAGGCTCTCTCACACCTTTACCTTGGCTACTTTCTATGCTCTTTCCTAGTGCTTGGTCGAGCTACTATCTTTCAAAAATCAGCCCAACTGTTACTCCCTTTATGAAGCCTTCCTGATCATAGTTCCCACATACCTAATAGAAGAGTCACCTCTGAGCTATGAAACCAACTTGTGGGCATCACTATTTTAGCCCATATTATATTTATGAATGTTTATGTCTCTACCCCCAGTCTGAGTGCTCCAGGAGGGCACCCCCATTTTTATATCTACAGTGCCTAATGTAAGACCTAGTCCTCCATTAGCATTTGTTGAATGAATGAATGAATGAATGACCACTGAAACCAGTTGGAGTGATAATAAGGCAATGCCCCCTTCTCCGGAATGTGGTTCCAATGTGACCGAAATAGTTGAGTTCCTCAGACACTTCCTGATCGACCCCAGGTCCCTATGCGTGAGGATGTATCCTCAGTGATCAATCCACTATTCTAAGGAAACTGAGCCAAATCCTCATGTGAGGACGTGGTCGGTGAGTTCAGATCACCTGTTAGTACCATACTATTGCAAGACAAGTGCCAGCCACTGCTTATCTGAAGGCACTTCATGGTGGCTGGTGCAGGAATGAAAAAGTGAGATAATCTCTCGCTTGCAAGAGGTAGCGCCTCAACATTCTGCTCTGGGAGCTAAAGGACATCCAGCAGCATGACCTCCTCAGGGTCCCTACGTCACAAATGGGGAATTCCGCCTTGGGACATTGCGAAAGCAAAGTCATCCAGTCTGCATAACAAGGGCCAAAGACCTAGAAACAGCTATAGTGATGCTTCAGCGATTTTCAGCTACCACTGTCGGGGAAGATGTCTGGAACAACATGAGCAAAATAGAATTTTTGTGGAGAGGAGCATACACTTGTAACTAGCATGAAAAAAGACTTCATGACCACCACAGACATGATGTTTTTAAAAGTGCTATAACTAAAATATACCGTTGTAAAATCTCACTGTAATTCCAAAGAGCTCATGATTGTTAAAATTATTAGATATAGATATTTGATATTTCTTTGTACTACAATAAAATATATTAGCATGACTGATCTAAAACTAGGCTAATTATAGCTGAGTTGAGATGTATTTTTCCAGATACTTTGATTTAGTGTCTAATTTTTTTTTAATTCAAGTATAAGATGTTAGCTATTATGTGATATGCAATCTTAGCATCGTATTATTTTGTCAGGATCTGATTTAATTTCTTTGTTTTAGAAAGTTTTAAGTTCCAAAGTTTTGCAGAAATATATACATAGTGTTCATTTGGCTCCTGGCAGCCAAATGAAAAGTGGAAGCAAGACTTCCTGTGTATACCTTTCCATATGGTTTTGACTTTTGAATTATAAATATATGTTCAAAAATGAATAAAACTAAAGTTGAAAAATGTCCATTTGTCTTCCCTAGCAGGTATAGATCCCTCTGGCTCAAGGTCCAGACCTCAGCTAATTGGGGTGGAGTGGGGTGCCATATAGATTTTAAAAGCTATGGCCAGCTGCTTTAGACTGGACATCCATTCCCCTTTGCTGCTGGTTTTCCAGGTCTATGCTGTGCCTTGCAGCTGAGATCAGACTTCATTCTACCCACCAGTTTTGTTAACCACATCCTGTCTTCTTTCCTGGGATTTGGTCCCAGCCATTCAATCCTGCCTGTTACTCTGTCCTTCTGGGCCAGGGGCTCTGCTTTGTTCCTATTACTACAGCAGTTTAATCCTTTCACCCTCTCCTAGCATTACAGTCTGGTCCCTCAACTCTTGGCTCTTTGCTGTGGCCTTGGTAACCCGCTGACAATGTTATTTGATGCTGCCTGCCTGCCTGCCTGGATCACAGGTACTAGAGTAACTGTAAGAACAGTGACAGCCAGCGGTAAACGAGTGCTTGCTGTATGACGGCATGGTGCAAAGGGCTCTGCATGCCTCATCTCACTTGATCTTCATGGAGAGCCTATGAGGTAGGTATATGGGTCGGCTCCTGAAGAATTATAAAGTAAAATGACCTGCTTAAACTCATGCAACCAGTAAATAGAGAATCTGGGATCAGACACGGGTATGTCTGATTCTAATCTGGGCATGGGGTGGGGTCTCCAGCTAGTCCACATTTTAGGGAAGTCCTGTGGCCAGTGGCCACACTCTCCAAATCCAAAGTGAAGCCTGAACTGCTTCACCTCTCTCCATTTCCCGGGCTGAGTTTGGTTCTATAGTTTTTGCCCAACTCAATCGATAGGTCAAATTCCAAGGTCAAACACTGCCAGGTTATTCTTGTCTACTGTAGTTACCCTTTCATGCATACTCAAAACACACATAGGGACCATTTTCTTACTTCTAGCTCATGGCTACTAATAATTTGGAATGGGAAATGCTAAATTTATAAAGAAATACATTTATATGTGGCAAAACTTTATTAGGCCTTATCCTTCCCTCCTTCATTCTCTCCTATCCTTCCTTTTTTTTCTACCTTTTTTTTTCTTTCCTTCTATAGGAAAAATTAAAAATTTTCTTAAGGTCTTAGGAAGGCTGTAACATCTAGAAAAGAGATGTTTATATCCCAATGAAAGTCCACTATGAGAAACTGTCTTACACATTTTTTTTAATACTGGCATTCTTTTGTTCTATACAGAATTCGTTTTAATACAATTTATTGTAAAGGCTTTCTAAAGGAAGCAGGGATCATGGGGGAAGTGTTCAGATAATATACTGGGTGATGTACTGACATTGTATTTGTGGGGAAGATTTTCCATTTTCCTTCCACTATAGAATTAGATTTTTTAAAACCCTCAAATTTAAAAATTTTAGTACATACATATTGGCAAACCATTTAGAGAAAAACATTATTTGAGCCTCAGTAATTTAGAACTAATGATCATTTGAATAGGGACCTGGCTTAAAGTAAATGTATTCATTGAAAGAGTAAAAGAGAATTAAAAATCATTAGGCACAGACTCTCTGCCCACAGGCCCAATAGTCTCCCTCAAACACATGGACACACTCTCCTACCCCCAAGACACAGTCTACACTCTCAGACAGACCCAGAAACAAACAAATATCATTCGTAAATTAAGAACATAGACATTTAAAAAGTTATCAGTTCAACAAACTCAAAGATACTTGAACTTAACAGTAATTGTAAATACAAAGATTGAGGAGTAAAGATGGGAATGGGAAATACTTTTCTATTTAGAAGCATAAAACAACCAATGTAGTTGTTTTATTATGTCTGTTTATTATACAACATAGGAACTTTTCTTGACATCAGTTGTTCCATTTATTGCATTTACTTGAAGAAATTTCTAAAAGGCATTAAAAATTTTCATTCTTTAGACTGACTTGGATTCATTTCTCTCATTTAGCCTGAACTGGTGACTTTTCGCTGTAATGCCTCCTGAAGTCAAATATAAAATAATTTAGAATTTTGTGTCACCTCTACCCTGCTTAACATAGACGATTGAGAATAAAATAATTTCTGAACTATTCAGTAATATGATACTCTAATCTAGTTTTCATTAAACTATCTTTTCAAAATTAAAATTATAACATTTTCAAATAATAAAATTATTTTATATTAGTTGTACAAAGTCCAAACAATAAAAGGAAGAATTTAATAGAAAATTAAAATCATCTGTAATCCCACTCAACAAAGAATATTTATTTAAAAGCAGATCTAAATTTGGATATAAATCAAGATTTTTTTTCTATAACTTCTGGTTCCAACAACATGGGAGACTGATTTAGGCACCCTCCTGCAATAAATACATAGATATTTTGGATAAAATATAATACAATAAAATAAATTACTAACACACAAATATATCATGTTTTAAAAAGCAGATAATTGAGCCAAGAAAGAGGAAAGGGAAGTCCTCCAGTGGCTAGAGCTAT